>JAOXJM010000019.1:57261503-57278663 GCA_026413425.1 Tringa solitaria
CTATTTTTCTATGCAAAGCCCTCCATATCCACATCTATCTAATTTGGCTATTTTAGAAGCAATCCGTCTGAGTCAGCTCTGGGTTTGAATTTTCTTAGTACTAAATGAATGAAATAAGCTAAACTTTTTAGGAAGTGTGAAGTGGCCTCAAAATGTATTCATAAGTTATTTTAGAGTTCCTAAGTTTCCAGGAAAATTAATAGTATCTCACTACTTAGTGTAATAGGCTCCCCTGCTTTATGAGAGATGTCGACACATCTATGATGTATCTGTCTCATAGCTCCCATCTCAACAAATTGCACTGCCAGGATTACACTGCGTAAGAGCTGTGCAATTCCAATTAAAGGCACTAAGGGAAGCAGGAGTTAGGATGCTGGGATCACCAGGCCACTTCGGTATGGAGTCTTTCACACTACTTAGCTTTAGCTCCCTCCCCTTCATACTCTTGACACCTACACACATGCAGGTAGAGCACTTAGCATAATTTAGGTTAATAGGCTCTTCAGCCCCAGTTTGGTTACACAGCAAGATGCACAGTAATGCACAGGATTAGCAATTTATCACATTTTTTTTCTAACACTAAATTACGCTACAATCGCATCAGGCTTATCAACAGGTGCTGCTCAAGGCACAAGTATGAAAAGCAAGCACTGATCAGCTGTAAATAAGATCACATTGGTAACAAAGAGATATCATCAGGTGAAAGTCCCACCAGTGTCAGTGGGAAAGACTGGCTGGAATCACTGTGGTTCTGTATGGCAGGGAGACCCTTCAAGGCACTTTGGCCCTGAATGAGGCCCTAACAGTTTTCCTCAAGAATTACTCTAAAGGAATCCAAAAATTACAGTAAATGCTGGCTACTGAAAAGTGACAGTTCCACTGGTTGTCAGTACCAAAAGCTGTTTCACATTTCACTTCTGAGTTACACTCTTGTACTTTGGTGATGCTGCAATGAGAATACAGTATTTCATAAGGGCAGCTTCGCAATTAAATCATATTCTAAGATGTTATGGGGAAAAAGTATTCCTGTTCTACCTGTCACCTCTACCTCCTTTTGCATATTTAGAGTCAGTTTTTCCAGATATGGAAACATTTACTCACTGCAGATGAACTCAAACTACAGAGGAGAATGATATGCATTACTTTCTACCTCTTGCATCATCAATAGAATTGCATGTAAATCTGAATTTGCAACACTGAATGTCAACAGTTTTGTCTTAATTACATCCATGAGTCAGCACTAAAACACAGTAGAGCAGAACTAGAGTACAGCAGTAATAAATCCTCATTCTCTTTGACTATAAGATATTGCCATGAATGAAACAGTGGCTATTGCTAAAGAACCTCAACGAAAAAGCCCTAAACTAAAAAGATTACTTCTCTCAAATGAAAAGTATGGAGATCTTCTATGATGCCATTTTTATAAAGCCATTCTTCACAGAATTAATTTTCATATAACATTAAGAGGTTCAAGAAACCATCTGGGTTTTCTGTCAATGCAGTCCCAAGGTTTCTGTGCTCATATATTTAGAGCACATGATTCATCTGTGGTTCTCAAAAATCACTTTACAAATATGATTTTCCTTGGAGGTGCAGAGATATAATACTGCACAATCTTTAATGCTTGGGGAAAAGGCTTTCCTTTATTTTAAACACTGAAGGCAAGTGATGATAAGGACAAAATTTCTGACTAAAATCTGGAAGGTCACTGCTAAAGACTGGGAATGTCAGCAATAATTAAAAAAAAATTGACAGCCACAAATTTTCCAGATCACATAGCTTTACATCATATGCTTCAGGTATAATTTTTTCCAAATATGCACAGCTGCAATTTTTGCTTAAGGACTTCTAGTTTTTATTATTAAGGAGGAAGAGTAGGGGATGACATGAATAGGACCAATTACTTTCATCAGTTCTGAAACAAGTGTGATCTCTGCAGACCAGTTTCCTACAAATTCCTAAAGAAAACCAGTGAAATTACAAGGGTTCAAAAATCACACAAATGCTGATCATGATCCTCCTGCCTCCCAATTCTTCTGTCTACTGTGGAAGAAGACAGTGGCAGGCTAGGGGAGAGCACAGAAGCAGAAGATGCATGTCAGAAGCAGTTAAATTAGTACACAACACAGATCACATGCAACAAGATCCACCCAGGCAGTGGCATGTCTAAAAGCCTAATAAAAGAAAAGTGTGACAGCAGTTGGCATATCAGGGAATGACTATGTACTGGTGACTGGTCTAAATAATAATGCAAATATACACTGATGTCAGAAGTAGGAACTTTTTGGTACCAAACCTTCTTATTAAAACTATTATTTCTTCCTGGTAATATAAAGAGCATTTCACCTCAGACTGCCGGATGCTCTTTGTGTGATTTTGGTTCCCTGGTTTGCCTGCTGCTTTCTAACATATGCCTTTGTGATGGTGCTAGTTAGGTATATAGCCATTCAATGGGGAGTAAGCAGCACTGCTGAAAAAGAATGCTTAGCAAGTTCACTAAAAGCAAGCATTTATTACTCAGATGATCTCTTTTGCAAACCAGTAGCAGGAGAAATACACATTAATTAGCCCCTGTTCACCAAACCACCAACTGTAAAAAAGAGCATTGAGTTTCTAGATCCATAGCTTACCTACAGATAGCAAAAGATCTTCCTAATGCCTTCTGTAGAAGAATGTTATTAATAAATGTACAAATGTAGCTAATGTAAATGGACTCTCCTCGCATTTAGATTTGCATCTTTGTTTCTCAAAACCAAAATTTTTAGGAGAGTTCTGAAAGCCCTCTTAAAGAAAAATAATAAAATCTGTTGTGTATCCATAGGTAAATAATTTAAACTGGATGACTTGTGAAAGCGGTATTTATACTTCTGTATAAATAATGACTTTTAGGTAAAGGAACTGCAAATAACAAAGAGCAAAAAAAAATGGTATGTCGCATCATGCCAAAGGGGAAGTCTCTGTCAAATAACATAAGAGGGAAAAAAAAAAAAAAGAGATCTTGGTAATCTGTTCTTTAGGGTATGTACTAAATGGTGTGTATGTAACTTTTTTCCTGGTATAAATTATTAATTTAACTGTGTATTTTAATTATTGATGCTTTAATACAATGAGAGAGCAGTGTGTAGGTACACAGGCAGTGTGTAGGTAATACTATTACTGCCAATACTTTTCCTACATATTCACCTAATTTAAATGTCATGAGCCATCCCACTGAAGTTGGTAGGATTACTCACACTTCTAGAATTAAACATGCCTCTATTTGTCATAAACCTGAACCATACAAACAATACACATGCATTTTCTACACAAAGATACATTAGCTTGATTGATGGTGGGGGTTAATGTAACTTTGCCTTGGGCAGATGAGGGGCTTTATCACAGTAAGCATTATTCTTATTCTTAAGGCAGCATTTTGGAAAAAAAAAAAAGACAGAAAAGCCCGCCAAAATTTAAATCTACTTCAATAAAAACAGGACAGGAAATTATATATATCAGTCTGTGTGTGTGTGCAGTATGTAAAAATGATATATTGCCTAACCAAATACAAATACAAATGTATATAATTTTAAAGGACTAATTTCTTACTTAAACACTGTCAGTTGCATGCCTGTGTCATGCACCAGCATTAAACAAGCAGTGGTTCTGTTTCTCTGAAAGTCTCTGAAACCACATAATAAATGAAGTGTGCCCGTTGACTTTATTTCTAAAACTCTGGGCACAGTCAGTAGTAAATAGAGTGCTTTGTCAACATGCTGGGTGTTTGGTTTGGATGGGCCAGTGACTTCAGGATACTGGTGAAAATTTTACACTGGCACACACCACATTTTATTAAACCAGATCACCCAAAAAACCAAATAAAGCAACATTTTTCCTCCCCTGGATAACAAGGATACAGGAAATAAACCATAAGCAATATTAGCACTGCTAGAAATGTGCAAAAGCAGAGCAGTTGTACCATGCAAAGCATGCAGAGAGAAGAGAAAAAGAGGTACTGAAGCACCAGAGGGATACACGCATTTGTTAAAAGAGATTCTCTAAGCATACTAACCTGCTGGTTCTAATGAATTTTCTACTTTGTCGTTAACATCGAAAACACGATCATGAACACCTATAGTTTTCATACAGCTGTCTATAACAAAAATAGAGATAACAGCCAAATATGTTAGTGAGACACCCTTAAACTCCCCACTTTCCTTTTTTCTCTCTTTTTTCTCTCTATTTACTATATATAATTAAGCATATTTATATTTTAAAGTCTGTGGCACTTATCGAAATGCCAGTATATGTCTTCCGTTTGTACAACAGTTTAAGAAACAACAAGTTAGCAACTGCCATGTAATTAAAACAAAGCTTTATGAAAAATGATAAGAAAATACAATGACAATCATAACACAAATGTTGCTGTACATAACAGATACACAAGATTTAAGAGTAAAAAAAAATATTTACTGATGTTTACTAGACCACACAGTATAGCATGCACTACAAAGCCACCCTCAAAAGCTTAATCTGAAGAACTTACTTGCTGGTCGCACAAAGACCTTGAGCTTTAGACAGGATCTCCTTCCGTTATCTGGGATCGCAGAAGCTATAAATGAGGAAGAAGGAAAGACAAGTGGAAGAGAGTAAAAATGCAAATAATTTTTTGTGCTAAATAAAATATCCTTTATCCCCCCATCATCTGAAGGGCTGGATACCTTTCAGCTTCTGCTTGTAAGGACTTCAAGTGCACAAAATAGCTTGATTCTGCAAAAGCAGGGAAAGAACTGCAGATTTTATTCTAATTCCTTTTTTGATTATTTTATATGGAAGAAGTGAAGCACATGGTATTTTCAATGTTTCATTATCTCCTTTCACCTTTCCACATCTTTTTCTCAAGAGGTTGTTTAATTGTCTACTCTGAAAAATTACACTTCAGAATAATTAAGACCACTTTTAGAGAAAAGCTAGTTTTGAAACGCTAGGCCATAGGCCTCAGCAACCCCAAAAGGGATGAAGAAACAAAATGACACTGAAGATGACAATGCTAAAAATAGGACTATGCATATACTCCCACAAAAGTAGAAATATATAGCATTAAATTTTACAGCAAAGCCAGCTGCCATATGCTCCAAAACCTCTACCTTTGTTGAGAAAATACTTACCTTGCTTCAGTCAGAACATGATTCCAAATCAAAACCAGCTTATTCCTTCTTTCTGCCTGCCCTCAATATTCTGCCCTCCCATTCAAAGTATTTCATTTTAAGAGTACTTACTGTATTAGGAGAAAAAGAATAAGTGGAAACAACGTGTCTAGCACTAATGCAAGAGATCATACACATACGGCTGGTGTCAGCACCTACTTATTTCCCAGGAACAAGTGCTGCCGTGAAAAGTTCCTTTCTAGAACGTGTGCTTGCCTCAAAATAGATGATCATAGGGCAATACACTTGCCTATCACCACAAACTGGACTCCCTAGTGCAGTCTGTAATTTTGAAATTGTACATAGGCCTGTGTTTCAGCATGCACACTGGCAACTAAGCAACTTCACTTGGGCATGCAGATCTTTACTTGTGAAAGACCATTTGCATACATATTTTTTGACCTTTGCAAAAATCCTCAAAAAATATAACTGAAAAATATTGCCTGAACCACTGCAAAGTAATTTTTATTTCATTGCACAGTCTCCCCCATCATTCAAAAAGCTATGTATCAAGGCAGAACAAATGGCCTTTTGCAGAAAATTGCAACTGTCTTGATTTAAAAAAGATGATTGGGCTTGCAAGATGTTAGTTTGTTCAGTATATCAACTGTTTCATCCATTTTTATTAATTCTGTCTCTTGTGACAAATAACTGAAATTATTTATACACAAATATATGAATGCACAGTCTTTGTCTTCATGCTAAGCTCACACTTGAAGGACTTCTCAACTAACTTGAAATAAATTCCCATAGCCTTTGATGATGTGTTTCCAAAGCAGACGTCAGCTTTTTCCTAGAAGAAGAATCTTTTTCCTTTTTCCTCAGCTTCTATCCTAGAAGTTCCAAGAGGAACTAGCAAATTCAGTACAAACACAAAAAATGAGCAAAGATTCCAGTACAGCTAATGCTGTGGTTCTGCACCTGTTGGGAAGTGCTTGAAAAATTGTTTCGCTCTTTTAATCAAAAGACAAAAGTGTGTAGAAATCATGCTCTCCCCATCACAATAACAAGCACTTAAGAAGTCTTAACAGCTGGCTTTGCTATAGGCTCTTACTAAAACAAAGTCAGAAAAACTCCCTCTACTAATATTTACAGTAACTTGTGTGTTATTTAGGGTACAATATTTGCACTCTGGTTATATTCAGGAAATCATGTCCTTTCTGTGGCCCTCATTGGATATACACAACTGGCTAAATGCTTTGCTCAGACTAAATACGCAGTTTTAGATTTCTCAAAAGATAAGAATTCTATTGTTGTTACCACATTACTAGCATAAAGGTGGTAATAATATTTCCAATATTAGCCAAAACAGAGTTCCTACAGTAATTTTAGAACTGACAGATCTTTTCTGATCAGAAATTATTTCATGACACAATTAGCTTATAGGCAATTTTTACCTTTGATGCTTACATGCTGTTGTTTATGCCCATAAATTAAGCACATTTTGCTCACTGATGTTTATTAAGAACAGTCTGTTAGTCATTGACTAATTAGGATACCACTGACTAGCTAGGATAACTAGGAGTTAATAATTTTTTATCCGGAAAATAACCAGAAAAGTAATGCTTTGTACATATGAAGTTTATATAGGTACACAGTATTTGCACACCCTTAATAGCAAACAACACCTAGCGATTAGCCATGTTCTTTGGAAGAAAATATTTAAATCCATTCCCTGCTTAAGTCTTTTTCCACCAGTGTTGTGTTTGCAACTGCACATTATATCATGAACTGCAGTCCTATTTCAGCCATAGCAGTTGTATTTAAATCACCATCACAGAAACTGATGCAGCTTCAGCGCTAAGTATGAAAAAGTGAATTTTTTCCTTTCCTTTTCTATGTACTGTCGAAGTTTGCAATAAACCCAGAAAGATTCCTCTTTAATTAGTGTTTTACTACTTCAGAAGGAATAATAATGACTAAAACAAAAATTAAGTGACCTATTGTTCTTCTCTCACATCTGCCTCAACAACCAAGATTAAGGTGACAAAGGGATACACTACAACCTGTTTGGCTTCCCTGAGAAATTAAGAACTATTTGGCAAGTTGGATGCCTGAAATCAATTACATATTTTTTCCTTCCTTTCTTCTTCTCCCTCCCTCTCCCTTCTATTTTTCATCTTAAAAGAAAAAGAACAAAACAGTTGCAGTTTTTTCCCTGAGACCTGTATCTCCCACAGGGAAGATACAGGTTGGCTCATATCATCTGTCTCCCTCTCACACACACTGCAGTACGTTTCTCAGTATTGTTCTGTTCCGTTCTCTTCTCTGTCTTCTTTGTTATATTTTCACCCGTATCCTATGAAAACCCTAGCTGTTGAATTAAGATGTCCAGAATATGATGGCAACAATGGGGATTTTTTTTCCCCTTTTCCAGCAACAAGCTCCAGATATTTTTATTCTGAATATTAGGCACACCACACTTGCTCTCTGCTACAGAAAGCCAAGAGTCCTCATTAAATCTGGGTTTTTTTGATAAGTTAATGCCTCAAAGCTGAACTCAAGTTGATGTCTGAAGTCTTATTCTTCTATATGAAAGTTGCTTTAATGGCAAACTTGCTGAAGAAGACAAAACTCCAAGTCACAGTGACATGGTTTACAGTATTTGACTAACAGCAACAAAGAAACACCAAATGACCAAAGCAATACAGTAGAAAGGATAAACGACATGTTAACATTTAATAATAACATTAAGAATAAATGCTAACATTAAGAATAAATACTAAATATGTTTTTTCTGGAGCAGAAATAATGCTGCAGCTAGGACTTAACAAAAGCTGAGGCTTACAAGAAAAATTCTGTGATCAGTTTGAACCAAAAATCTCCTATCAAACTGACTGCAACTGGAGAAACTCAAGTCTTAACTTCAGGACCTAAGGACAGGAATGAGCAAAGTGTTAGCAGAAGAAAGTTCAATAGTTTAAAGGTGTTTTACTTTCCAGGAAAGGTGGGTTTCCAATGCAGCAGTCTGGCTAACTCCCTGACATTCTCTTGCACGCTAGCAAGAAAGCAAGACTGCTGAACTCTGGAAAGGAGAAAGAGAACTGCTCTTTGTCAGCTGGGATCTGTTAAAGGTGCTTTCCGGGTAAGCTATTGCTGTTACTGCTACATTCCACTGAAATTACCTACAGCATAAGAAAAGATGTCCTTTCTAGATGGTACAAAGAGAAATTTCATTCTCCTTTCTGCACAAAACTAGGTTGGCCTCTAAGGCTTTGGTACAAGGCTTTTCTATTCACCCATTTTAAAGGTGATATTAGCTATAAAATAGAGGCCAGTTCTAAGAGCAGGAAGCCTCTGATGCTAATGGAACCTGTCCCAAGCAACACTTTCCATTTCAAAAGCTGAAATTCCCAAGGAAAAAAAAAAGGCAATTGAAACCTTGCTGAACAACAAAAAGAAACCTTTGAAAAAAAGAGTCCTTATAAGAAGCAAAAGAGGTTATATCCTCTTTTTTTCCATGAATGATATTAGAATAGAAAAGGTCTGACTGGTTTAGTTTGTGTCAGGAAGAATTACAATGAAAAACTGAAGAGGAACACTGCAGTGGTGCTAGTTCTTATATTTCATTACAATTCCTATGATACTTCACTCTTCCCTTGCCCTACCTCACCTTTACTAGCAACTTCATGACAATCTCCTGGGTCTCTCTTTTAAAGAACATGTTTTGTTTGGTTGGTAACACAAAGACTTGGGGCTAGAAGGCAGTGCATACTGAAGCCCCTCTGAAATCACAAGATATATGAAAACAACTCAACATTTATAAAAATAACTGGTTTGGTCTTTTAATTTTTTTTAATAGGAAAATTCCACAATTCAGAAGAAATTCAAGGCATGATCTCTGTATTCTTGAGATGAAAATTCCATCTCCATTAGTTGAACTAAAAAAAAAAAACACGCAATGAACTACTGCACATAGGACTAGATCCAAGCTGGATCTAAAAATGGCCCATAAAGACAAATTAGATGAGAAAAATTTCTCTTCTCTGAACCATTTATGGTTACCATTTTTATACCCTGTAAGGAAAGAAAAAAGTAAGGAAAATTATTCTCTCCTCATCTACAGCCAAACCATAAATATTTCAGTGTTTGCTAGCTATATTTAAATATTAAAAAAAAAAAAATCCAGCTAACTTCATCCCACTCCTAAGCCGTTCTCTGCTAGAAAACACTTGGTACATTATTAATATATTAGAAATAAATTACAGGTTAGGTCCTTCCTCAGTCTGATAAGCTTAGCACAGTTATTCAACGACTGCAGGAAGCCATGGATAGAGAACAAAAAGTAACATACACAGAAAACAACAGGATTTTTTTTTCCCCAACAGTTTTGCAGTTGAATTTAATACAGTAAATCCCAAAGGCTACTTAAAGGAGTCATCAAGATATGGTCCAATTAGCCTACAAAGTAAGTTAATTAAAAGGTAGATGTACAAAAAATAAAAAATATTAAAATTTCAAAAGTGTCTTGGCTATCAGGACCTGCTATCCATGTGACAAAAGCTGTAATTAAGTATTTCCTTTCCTAACACAGGCAGCACTTTGGCTGGCAACTGTCTGAGGCTCTGTTTCTAACCTAAGAGCAAGTTATTGGCATGCCACATATAAAAAGGGTCTTGACCATCCTATTTGCTATTATTTACACGTAATCAGTGGTTTCCTCTGCTTGCCTCCTCAACTCATTCTTAGCTTTCTAATCACAGCATTGTTTCCTAAAACACAAGTCCAGATATAGAAAAAAACAAAACCAAAAGAAATCACAAATGCAATTCAAATCCTCATTTAGCACTACAAATATATTTCATATTCAAGGCATGATCCACTATGGGCCCTATTAGACAGCAAAAACTAGAGCTGTTCACTGTACAAATAGTGCTCCATCTAAGTCACTCAGATGGCATCTTTGTCTCAGAATGGGGGGACATTGGTAAAGCAGCATCTTCACACAGAAACCCAACACCCCCCACCACATTTCCTCACAGCCCTGATATAACATGCTGCAGATACTCTGCAGATGATAATTCTCTTACTATTTTGTATTTCAAGTTCCTATTACCAGTTCACTTGGAGTATTCTCTGAAGGATTATAAAGCACTGTTCATTAAACAATTTGGAAACAAGGGCGTTCTCACTATTTTTTTTGAAAACTATGATGAATATATTCTTCTACTCTCTGCTAAGATGTCCAGCAAACAGCGTCTCCTTGTAGAGAAGATCTGAGAAATCACACTAAAATCTCACTTCAGTTCATTGCAGATATAATTCTACCAGTACCCTTTGTGTGTTACACGAATTCTGGCACTGAGAAATGCTCCCCAACCACAAGAACTGAACAGAAGTATTGGTTCAGACTGGAAAGTCAATAGAGAATTAATCTTGAGTTTCTGCCCGGCACACTAAATCAAGATGCTACATGCATATAGCTGGAATAAACAGCTAACACTTATTGCCCCATCATATGGGTTGCATGTGTAACTTCTGTAATCACCTGGAGAAACACCATAAAGAGAGAGCCTGCAGCAACCCCATACACAGGGGATTGCATGTTGTAAATCAGAAACTCATGTTTACACAGTCCTTCCACTCTCTTGGTCCTGTAAGTTAAAGACAATCTTTTCAGGAGAAAATATTTATAGCTGTCTCTAGCCCTTTCAGGCACAATACCACTCCCATTAGTCAAATCCGATATCCAGGTAATGTTATACAACTTGCAAATCATAATTCCATAAACCTGAACTGTTTTAGCATCCAATATCCTGTGTCAGCTCCAGAGCTTTAGAAAGTTTTATTTCTAAGAACAGTCATCTGCTTCTTTCTTTCTAAAGAAATGAGTATGTGTGAGAGCATTAAAAATGCAGTTTTCCATTATGTTTGCCACAGGCAATATTTCTCAATTTGTGCAAGTCAAAAGAAAAAATCGCCTATTAGTTGTTAGAAGAGCTGAGCCTTTCCCCTGTAGGTTTTCATGTGATTTACCATACAACACAAATGTATGCAAATTAGCAAGGTAAATGCAGAATTAGTTATTAATATTCTTCTCACGGTTTACATTGAAAAAAGTTACGAATTTGCATAAACGGTACAACTGAAAAAGTCAGGTAGAATTTAATGAATCAATAAAACACTCCTTTGTGTGCATACATGAAGTAAGACCCATATCTAAGGACAATGAAGGGGCCTTCAAAATTATTAATCAAAAAAGAAGCCACCTGAAAGGACTTACTGCTCATTTTTTCCTTTTAAGTGTTAAAATCAAAAATTAAAAATAGATAAATAGTAACCTACAGAAATCCCAGCTTTCACGAATACGTGAGTTTAACTTAAAAAACAGTCTTTGCATGTGTGCTTTTTCACTCCAACATATCAGCAGAAGTTTTGTCCTGGTAGCATAAACACAACTCTATTCCGAGAGAATTAAAAAGTTGCGTGTCCAGGACTTACTCATTCTCCAGACCTAATAATTAAGGACGCTTCATCAGTAAATTGTGCCTAGCCTTATTTGTACCCTTGCTATTGCTGAGTCTACCATCTCTCTGCATTTAGTCATCACCAAGATGAGAGCTCCAAAAATAATTAATGACCAAGTTAAAGACTCAGGAATATCAAGCCAAAAGACAGAGAGAGAATCTCATCTGGAAAACCACCTGACCTAGCACTATCAACACCACTTGAAAATTAAGAAAAATTACCTAACAAGTAAAATAAATAAATAAACAAATAAACAGATGCAAGGTCACAGCTAATACTGCCTATGCCTCAATACAGGCAAAAATACTAGTATTTCCAAATGAAGTTTTTAAATCCAAAGTATTAAAAGGGCAACCAATGCAAATACGTATTTTGGTTTACTTCTGCATGCTCAACTACATCTGTATGAAGTGAAGGTAAAAACAATCACATTGTACTTCTGAACTCATCTCTATGTGTGTACATACATACCTACACACATACACAGACTTATATTCTGTATTTCATGCAAAATATAAGTCACAAAGTGCACAATAATGGACTGAAAAAGACGTGATAATAGCTGTGTGCACAAGCTGATTGTAAAATACCACTTTTATTTCCAAGTGTCTTATACCTAATTTACACTGTCTTTGCACAGTGTAAAGCCACTGGATTACTATAGCCTATCTCACAAGTGACTCTATTTCTCACATTCCCTAAAAATAGCCTAGTAAATGGAAATGACTTGCCAGACAAATGCTATTTTAGTGAGAGTTCTTGGAAGAAAGTAATACATAGTTAGTGTTTCTGCATTAGCACTCAAGACTAAATTAACTGCTTGGCCAGGAAGAATATAACTTTTCTTGCAGTTTCTAACCCATTGCAGTTTATATATCTGGTTGAAGACTGCATGGATTGAAAACGGGTTTCATATCAAAGCTGTACAAAAAAAATCAGATTGTCCACGGTAAAACATGTAAACCATGGACTTCCAGCTTAATTAAGCCATTTGTCCAGTATTTCCTCCTGGAATGGTCTATCTGCTTTAGAGGATGATTTCATGACAAAACCTTTCTTTTTTTGGCCTGGCTGGTGTACTGGAGTCAAACTTTTTTAGTTCAGAACGTCAAACAACTGAAAGCCCAGTCCTTCACAGCGCTGGGCACCTCCAGAGGTGAGCAGCAGCTGAGGGCTCACATGAGGCAGACAGTATCACTTTGGATCCAGTCCAAAGGTTTATTATAGTCATACTGTTATCATCTGTCTTCCCCAGTTGCCAAGTCCAGTTGAGTTCAGGAAAACAAAAGATCACCCCAGTGCAGGGCAGACTGTACTCTTCACACCTTCAGGAGGAAACAAAGCAGACATTTCAGCTGCAGAAAAAAACAACCTTGTCTGAGCTGCTCCTATGAACCAAGCCCTCAACCAATACAAGAAACAAGCTCAGCTGTTCTTTGCAAAGATTTTGTTTTTTCCCATTAAAACAAGAACAGTTACTTTTGTTTATGAACCAGGGCAAAGCTGTCATCTAACTACAGCCTGAGCTTTCCAGAGAGTAAGTCTTGACTCTATGGTGTTCTTCTCATTAAAAAACAGACAAAGCTTAACTGAAAATAAATGAAAGGCATATCCTACTTTGAATGGCCTTTTTGTTGCACGTAAGCTCATATGAAATATAAGGAGGTATAGATGAATAGATCATATAGCTGCTCACACATGAAATATTTGCAGGATTTTCTCTCATATACGAAAGCTTCTCTTTCATAAATGCAAACTATATTGCATACCATAAAATAAGGGCTAACATTTCTGCAGTAGCACAATATAAATGACTGATGTCATACTTTCTATTGCAAAAAACCAACACTTATTAACTAGAATGAAATAAAAACCTCAGATCTCATTACTGTTTTCAGTGGCATTAACAAACCCAAATACAGTTATTGTACAACATTAAGACTGTATTAGAGTAAATTGCTAATAAAACAAGTTAATACTATCAAATAGAGCACTTAAAGAAAAATATATCCCCCTCATACTTTTCATAAGCACTTTTGTACTTTGATTTTCCCTTGGTATCACTAGAAATAAAATGTTTTTCTTCAAGCTGGCTTCCATTTTGCTAATTTCCATCTCTAAGAACCAGACATCAGTAAATCCTTTGAAGAGACATTATAGTCTTGTTAGTAATGACCTTCTCTTTTTGATCTTTAAAGCAACGTGTTCACCCACATGGAATTTGTGGGTATTGTATCATGTTACTAAACCTCAGATTTTAATGTACTTCATATTATCCATGTCTAGCCTTACCACTGCTGATGTTATAATTAAAGCAGTGAGAAGCATTCCATTCTAATCCATCTTCCTGGGCTTACCACTATCTTTAAAATATTTAGAAACATTTTGAGCTTGTTATGTTATGCTTGTAAGTTCTGTCAGTTTATAAAAATAGAGAAGTAATTATAAATTTATTGTGCTAGGACTGTGACACATACATAGACATGAAAAGTTGCTTCTGCTGACTCACCTAAGCAAAGCAACAAAACATCTTGTTTATGTCTTGTGGAGGAGAGAGAAGATGTAACGGAAGGAAGAGATCTTCAAGAAGTTGCCTCAGGACAGGGAAAATTTAGAAATAAGCACAGACTGCAGGTTGTATTTTGTTGTCATTTAAAATGAAGGCAAACAGTGAAAATAATCCAAGTCTGAATGTGTTTAAGTGCATATGCATGCCTAGAAGTTTGCAAACATGCTGCTAGAGAGAATACCATTGCTCCAAAGATTTCTGAAGGTCTTTTTTCTTGGCAAAGTTCATATAACACCTTGGCACAGCCTTCACAAAAAACGCCTTCATGTACACATTCAGCCCTTACACAGATAAATCCAAATTTGCGAAGGATGGAAACCAGATATGAAATTGAAAAGGTAAAGTTTGTAAAACACATAATAGTGCACTGTAACTCAAGCTCTGATTCTGACAAGTAAAGATTCTCAGGGCAGAAACCTTCTGTTTCATTATACCTACTATGGCCGAGTCTCAGGCCATGACTGAGTAGAGTATGAACTCAATAACAAATGCCATAACTACATTAATGACAGTACATCTTTATCAGGTGAATTTACCGTTTGCTCAAGTCCTGCAGAGAGACTATTGAACCTTCAATCACTCCACTATATGAGTCAGAATTTTTTCCCCAGTCTTTAGAAGGGTTTACTTAACCCTTCAGTTTGTCACCTTTACTATGAAAAATTCTGGAAAGCATCAGGCCGAAGTCTTCTCTTTAACCAAAATTTGTCCAGTGTATCAGACAACAGAAGTTTTATTTACATTTCTAGACCTGTGCTTCTTTCTTTCACTTGACTAGCTTGTGTTCAGTGTCACAGCTTGCACCCATGCAATCTGTATTACAAAAATGTCAACCTATATGTGAGAATAGCCACAGACTCATTAAGAACTTGCTGCCTTTGACATATCTCACCTATGCCAGAAAAGGACTGTAGACCGTCACAACTATGACTGTGGGAAAGTGTAAAATACCCATGGGACAGCTAACCTTTCATTTTACTCTGCCATGAATTATTTCTTTCTGCACTTTTTTTTTTATTAGGTTAATGTATACCATAGGATGTTTAGCCCTATTTCCAGTGATGATTCCCAGGTGAACTGAAAATTAGATATATATGTGTACACTTTTCAATAAGTGGGACTCACAAATCCTAGTGGTTTGTAAAACATTTCTTAAAAGCAATGAATACCAGATCAGACCATGGAAACACACAGGTACCTCTTAAGCTTTTCTCTTCCTGATTCTGTAACAATTGTTCCATCAGAACTGAAGCATTTTTCCACTTCTCTTCCAGAAAAGTCCCCGTTTCACTCTAACAATCTTCCCAAGCAAAGCGTGAAATTCTCATCTCTATTTTCCACCCGCTACTTTCTGATCTAAGCAAGCATCTCCCCACTGCAAGCTTGCTCCTCTATTCTTTACATGTTAACCAGTTAAGGAACTTGTATAATCAAATTGTGAGCAGCTTCTAACGGTGCTTCCCATGTTTATCTAAGATCATATACAAGGAAAACAACATGGGATAACACAAAACCACTTACTTGAAATTTCTTTGCTGATGCATATTTCACTTCAAAAGAAATGGACAAAAACTCTGCCAAATTAATTTCTCTCAATCACATGGTATCCATCACTGCTCAGTTTAAGTGCCTGTAACCTGATGTGGTGTCTCAACTCCCCAGTGGGTGGAGACCTTAAGCCTGGTCATACTAAAGCAACCTTGCCAGTGAAGTGCACAATCCCTATCCCACATTCTGTAATTATGAAGATCTACTTTCATCTGTATCTTAGTTCCCAGCTAGTGCTACCAACAAACACCTCTACTGCATATAGTTCTGGTAGCTGTGCAGAGCTGCATGACAATGTGCATCAGATGCTTCTTTCCTCTCGGGTTTAAAAGATGGTTCAGTCTACTGAGTTTCTCCAAAGAAGCTCAGATACGCTCATTTCCCTTAGTTAGGAAAAGAGCCACCTGAAATGAATGTATTTTCTCCTTGGGTTACTGCTACAAAACATGCAGTGCCCAAAAAAATCTCCTAACCAAGCAAACAAAAATCCCCATTCTGAAATGAAATCTCTCACTTTGGGGTGGGGGGAACCATCAGATCTGCAAATATGTGTACTGTTTGATTTGGAGTGTTAAACAACAAGGGCAGTGGATGCTTTCAATGAATTATACAATATGGTACTGTTGGCTGGGACACCAAAAAAAAACCCCTAAGTATGCCTACACAGATGCTGCAGTACCAGCTAAGGCAGTCTATGTGTGCCTGCTGCTTGCCCACCCCGCTCTTAGAGCTGCCTCAGACACCAACCGTTCTGGAAGATGGAGACACATGGGGTCCAGCATACCCCAGCAGGACTTCCAGCCAGGACAACAGGTCTTGTGACCTCTTTTGGAAACTGAACAATGACACAGAAGGATTCTTCTCTTTCTATGTTCCTAGTTCATTTTTAAGATCTCTGTAAACTTCCAGTTCACCTTTCATGGGTCACTGAATAATTTGTTCTTTAGCCAAGTAAGGGTGCTTGTGGTACAGTCCTGCATTTTTCTGTTCTCCTCTTGTGAAATATCCTGCAGAGAAAAGAATATTTTTTTTCTTGGATCAAGCTGGATTTTTTTTTTGTTTGTTTTTGAAAGCCCACGAGGTATGTAATCAAAGCTGGCACTGGAGCATCCTAATTACGAAACCCAGCAAGGAACTTTCACACACATTTTGTGGACTTCAGATTTCTCGTTCAGAGAATCTTCTTGTTGAGAAAGTAGAGATCATGAGAAAAGTTCAGGAGACAGAATCCAGACTGGCAGTAAATCATTTTTCACTTCTGCCTTTAATACCAAGATCAAATAAAGAAAAATTGACCCTGTATTTGTAACATGTCATTCCATTTTTCTCTGAGCAAACATCCTGAACTCCTCAGAAAGAGAACTGACATGGTGGGGGAGGAAGAGGGGGTGG
>JAOXJM010000019.1:57278763-57315930 GCA_026413425.1 Tringa solitaria
GAGGAAGAGGGGGTGGGGCGGGAGGAAGGAGATCAAGGTTTATGGTTTTGTTTTATTCAGAAAAAACATGCATCTTGAAACAGAGCTGCAGAAAAACAGCAGGTCTGAAGCGCTATCAGCAATAGCTGCTTTCTGCTGAGCTGAAGTGACCATTTTCAGATCCTTTCAATCTGTGGTGAAAAGATCATTACCATGCTACTCCCGGGAAGTCAGTCCTCCTGCAAGTGAGCTCCTTTGTTATGAATATGGAACAGATGGAAGCGAATCTATCTGCTCCATAGGAACAAAAACACTTACAACCTATCTCTCTCTATTAAAAACTCTACTTAGCTCCTTTATAGCACTGGCTTTCTGTGCACTGCTGTGAGGTTTTGACTTTATAGAAAAAAGAACTTCGTAAAAGCAATAGTTCTTACTCTTATACCAAAAGTGGCCTAAGAACTGCAGAAGAAGAATGCAGAGTTTAACCCGCATGGCTCCTTGGAGATAGGCAAATATTCAATTATTTTATTTTTTTTTTAAGCTAGAGAAAGGATTTTTTCTGAGGAGGAAAAATAGCCATATGTTACAAAGACTGTGCATCAATGGCAGCAAAGTACATAAATGGTAATATGCTAGTCACTCTAATAAAGACTGACTCTAACTATGTAATTGCAAGAAAGAACATGGATTTTATTTGTACATACGTAAGCGTGGATCAAGATGACACTTTTGCAAAGAAATCTGTATCCGTCTTTCAAAAATTGACTTTTGACTTTAACAGAAACTACATCAATATTACAGCAATTGACTTTGCAAATTGAAAATATGCATAAACCATAGCTGAAACCAACAGATTTACTTACTGACTCTGCTCATTTGCAGCAGTTAAGGAAGTACATGTAGAGTATCTGCCTCTTCTCTTACTGTCAGAACAGTAACAAATGTTTATTCCTAGCCACACATGCACACAGAGATGGTTTATATCAACTTATCTCAAAAATCCATACAACAGAAATCAGCGGCCTCCTTTACTCACTGCTTAATATGTTAATACATTTACCGTCTGGCTGCTTTTTCAGAAGTAATTGAAAAAAAGGATTTCTATGGCAGGATGCTTTGATTCTGACTAAATCAAGTCTTCAGGCAAATCTCCCCCTGCCAGCAAAGGCACAGCTTGCCTGAAGTCGTAACCTTTGCTGGCGGAAGGGAACTGGCCTTGAAACAGATCATGAAGCAGATGTTTTATGCCAAATCAGAGTCTAGGGATACACAGGCTACTGCAAATAAAACTCTTCTCCTGTCTGTTCAATCATTTCAATTCCCTGCCGTGTGAAATATGAACTTGCCAACAAATGGCCAGTGCACTACGCAGCACAGCAGGGAGAGCAAGTGCCACATATGCACCCAGGAAAACTCCTTCATTAGGTCTGCTTTTCAGCCCAAGCATCAGCAGTGATATGCGGGAGCCACCTCCAATGGAAGGTGATGGCGTGTGTAAAAACAAGCTTCCATCGGCTTCAGTTATAGAAACTGTGTGCACTTGCTTCGGGAAGAAGGTAGTTCATATGCCTGTATCTGCAGATTGCAATCATTAGCAGCTCATGACAAAGGTGGGGGTTTTTTAATGATTTTTCTTTAAAATTTTCCCACGCTAGACATGACTACTGATAAAATACCTACTTATGGGCTCGCAAAAAAATCCCATCAGCTTAATGTCAGGCGTCTGCTACACAATTTACAACAAAGCCCTACAGGAAATCTGATTGTTGAGTAGTTGAGCTCCTTCATATGAGCCCTGCTCCCACCACCTCTGAGAAGCATGATAAGACTCTGGTAGCATCTGAGCAAAAGGCCAAGACGACCCAATGCTCCAGCTTGTTCTGTTACTGGTCTCTCGATCTAGGTGTTTCAGTCTGACTAAAGCACTAGCTGCCTAGAGACACACTTTTGCTCTTGAGAAATAGCTGTTGAAAACACTGGTTAAATGTAAAAGAAACCTTGTGCTTTCAAGTCAGTTTCCATCCACATCAACACAACAATGACTCTTTTATGTGTTTCTAAGCTAACAGTTGTGCTTTGTGTTAAAAGGAAGGAACAGCTAGCAATACTAGACTATCTTAGCCCTTGATTATGGGAGAGCAGAAATGAGGCTCAAGTTGATAAGAATATTGTATTTGCACTTAAAAAAAAAACCACAAACATAAACCCCTGGTAAAATATAAACACAATATAAACACACTGTTCGAAAGAACCTGCTGACAAGCTTTCAAGATGTCTACAATCTGCAATAGAGATCACATTTTCAGAAGAACTTGGTGCTTCATGTGTAAAGCATTTTAGAATTCTAGCCAACTATTTGGATACCTAAGTGACAGCTAAGTACTTCTAAATTTATGACTCTAATTGGGAATGCTAAGCACTTCTGACATATGGCCTGTAATATGCAATCTATTTATTTTACCTACTTTTGGATTGGGATCAAGGGAGAACAGGATCGATGATGCATATGTGCAATTTACATAGAATAAATTACAGATATTTTATCTATCCTGGGTCTAGGTGGGTTGCTGGTTTGTTTTTTTTTCTTTTTTGAAAATTCATGTGTTCAGGTGCATTTCAGATCAGTTCCCTAAAGCTTAGATAAAGACTCCACTTAAATGTAGATGCACTGAAATAAATGCCATTTCAGTGACGGTCACGTCAAAAAAGACCATGACGATCATGTAATCTCTGTGCACAGTTGCTCACAAATTTATTTTTTTTGAGAAGTTCACTTAAAGTGAATCAAATTAGTAATTTTTAGCATTCAATGTACACACAAAATCTTTTTTTACTTTTCAAATCTGAAGCAAAAACATCAATGGAAAATTTATGTCTATAAATAAAAAAAGCACAGAAAAAAAAAAGCTTACTGCTACTCTTACTCTTTTTTTTCCCCCTCCCCACACAAAAAGCTACTATTTCAGGGTCACCTTTCTCCAGCCTAAAATATAGTCGCTGAAGAGCTAGGGCAATTTCGTGGGACTTTCTGTTGCTGGTTTATTTGTGTGGCTTTCATTGCTGACTTCTTAGTAGAATGTAAATGTGCATATAATTTAATCTCATATTTATAAGGGTGGAGTAGAGACTTACATGTATATGTACTCACACAAGTACCAAAAGTGTAATTTTAATTTAATTTCTAAAGTACAATCTTTGTCACCCTCACAGTCAATACAGTTCTGAAAATTTCCCCTTTCTTTTCTGCCTTCAACTTTGATGTGGCACCATGTAACCCAAGGGATTTATTTTTGGTTTAAGACTATTTTTCACTCAAAATATTCTTTAGTTCACTAAAAAGAAAACGTCCTAGACAGAAATATCTCCTCTTAGCTAAGTTAGCATATTAAGAAACATCCTCCCTAGACAGTCTTTGTAAGGGCTTTTCCCAAACTAATTCTCAGTGTACATTTTTTAGACCTGTGTAAAATTTAGAACAGATTAATGGATTTCTAAATTATCCCATAATTTGGTTAGAAGCAATGCTATTGTTTCTGATGAGAACAATCAGCTGCTGTGGCTGAGCAGAAAGCGGTTCAAAGGTCTGAGAGTGCACAGCACCCTCAAATCACCCCTCACAGCAACACTGACCATTACACAGAATTAGGTGCCAGGTAAACAACTGCAAAGCTACTGGAAAGAGCAGTTTCTCCCTCACTTAAGAAGACAGCCAGAACATGGCATGACACATAGTTTGGAGAATTCCAGTGAAAGCGAACATTTTATATTTTGCATCCCAAGGATTTTGGCGGCAAAATTTCTGAAAAGTGGACGTATTTCCTTATGGAAGCTGGAGCACATTTGTAGAGAATGGCTTCTTCTGCCATCTTCTTCAACAGGAGAGATTTTAGTGAGAATGTTTCTCCTCTAATACACATCCATTACCACATTAGTTACCAGCAAGAAAGAAAGAGGAACTAAGCACAGCAGGAAAGTAAAGTTGAAGAGACAGTAGTCACACCTCTACCCTTAGAAGTATTGCAAGCAGTTCTCTATCTAAACTAGAGCTGAATTTGTCTTTAACCTAATTTTCATTTTGGAAAGCGTTAAGTGATATGTAGTGATAATAGCATGGTTATGCCACATCGAGGCTCAGCTCATTCCATAGAGGAGAACGCTAATCTAGTGAATGTATACTACACTGCCCAGGAGGCACTTCACTGGCATTTTACATTACAAACATCTTATCTTTCAGTGGAGTTAAAATGATGGATATTTTTATTTTGACAAAATTAGAATTTTTATAATCAGAATAGCTAAAGCCTTTAACACAGAAAGATTATTTTTAATCAAAGATTTAAGCAATATGTGACTTTTTCATATTATTATTTTTATATATGTGCGTATATAAAATCCATACACAAATTCCATAAACAGCTGCTAAATAAATACACGATAAAAATAGGAAAAAAGGTCAGTCAGTAGAGAAGAAAATATTGTTACAAATATTTTGTCATTTTTGTAAGAACAGTACCTCTAAGCCAACACTTGGTCTTAGGAAGAAAAAAAAAAGTAATAGGTCATTTGCCAAATAGATTTACTGCAAGTTTCACACACACTTGTATTAAGCCATGGATATGATCAAGTTCTTGGACCCCAGTGAATTCATCAGCTGCCCCATACTAATTTTGGGGAAAGAGGGGGCACATTAACATGTCACATGAGTTTCAAACCTCCATGAAACAGAATCACCCCTGCAGAAATCTCTTAAGTTTGACACTGAACAGAAGGCTTCCCTATTACTGTTTGAGAATGAGCAATAGTAAGTTTCTCAGGGGACTAACAGTACCCCTACTGATTTTTTATCATGCCTTTTTCTTGTGAAATATTTCAGTGAAAATAATTGGAACCTAATGATGAGTCTCTATGCGAGAGAAAGAAATAATAGGAAAAAATGTTATGTTTGAGACTGTACTTTCTTTTCACAGGATCCTTAGACATCCAATGGGAACTGTCAGAGCCACCAATCAATTAATTTTCTAATCTCTCTGTAATGAGCTTTTTTCTCCTTCAACCCTTGTTTGTCTCCTTTGTAGCAAACAGCTGATTTTTCACTTGTGTTTTGATTTCCTTCATTTTATATCATCCTAAAACGTGAAAGTGGAAGGAAAAAGGGAACTAGCTGTAACTGAACAAAATATAGCATGTCTCTTCTTTAATTCCTTGGAACATGATAAGCTCAAAAAGGAGTATGCTAGGAAATTAATTTTGCGTGTCCAAAACACGTGAAAGTGCGAAGGTCATGTTGGCTGTTTGCCCTGCATTGCTGTTAAATCCTGCAATATTCATTTTGACCTCTTTCTTATCATTCTAGTGATTTCTTCACACCCTTTACCAAGTTCATGGACCATTCCTACAGTATTCCACAGAACTACTTGCAGATGTGCAGAATGTGAAGCAGCCACCTGTACTGCTTTTTCCTCGAGATCTAAATAGGGCACATGAAGCCATCTTGAGGAAAAAAAGGCATGATGCGGGCAAAGAAAGAAGCAAGCATGAAGACAAAATGACACTAAATAACCCTTCAGACAAAATGTGCTAAACCAGTGGTTAGATAGACATCTCACTTCTCCTACTGGAAATTTGAACTTGCCAAAAAATTAAGAAATGTGAGTCTGGTTTGTTTTTTAACCTCATTCTGCTTTGTTGATTAACCTGTTTCTGCTCTTAAAATGAATTACACCATCTTGTGTCTCCACTGTATAATTTTATCAAGGAGGTGACAAATCATGCTGGCGGTGACAGTCTGCGCTGAAGTGGAATGTATAGTAAAATACAGTTTTCCTCAAATGAATTGCTGAAACCGTTAATCTTTATCTAAATGCCCATAATAACTGTTTTGTTCTCTGTGGCAGTTGGGAGAAAAAATGTCTTCCAGAAAGCATTTTGGCAGCCAATCTGCTTGTTAATAAAACCTGGAGAAACATTTGTGATTAATATAAATTACTAATTCCACTCTTAATGCCTAAACGTGACAGTGACTAATTTACACAGTTTCGCTTGAGCTGCCACTGAGTATTTCAAGTGGGACTGTGAACAAAAAAAATGCTGTTGCACTGGTGTACGTTTCTAAGCAAAGATACCACAGGTGCAGGCTACAGACGAGGAACCTTATCTCTGGCTATCATTTCTAACCATACTGCCTGATCGCTCTGCTTAGGCTGGGGGGAAAAGCATCCTAACATTCCTATTGTAAATTGGAAGTGGCACATTTTGTATGGGCGTGAGAGCCAATTACAACAAACTATGAGGTGGCTGTTGCTTCTGTTACCTAGTCGACAGCATTTTTCAGTGCTACAATGGAGACAGCTAAACTCCTCCTAATTTAAGTTCAAACCTCAGTACTGTAGCAAAGTGTGTGGGCTGGAATGTGGGCGCTTCACAGCACACCACCAAACAGCTGTCAAGGAGACACTTCAATCCTGAAACGCAGTCTCATGATCACACAGATTGATCCAATGAGACCAATGTAAGAGATCCAGTGCCATCAATGGTGAAAAATAAATAATATCCAGATTTCAAGACTTCAGATAACTGATTCATAGAATCATAGAATGGTTAGAGTTGGAAGGGACCTTAAGGATCATCTAGTTCCAACCCCCCTGCCATGGGGAACTGCACACATAAGTCCATTCCCCTGGGGAAAAACACGTTCATGACTTTTCTGTGCATCACCAGTCAGAAGCGGAGAGATTTTAATACTAAGCCATCCTCAAGATGATGGTTCATTCTTTTACAGTCCCTTGGATGCTGAAGAAAGACACAACTTCTTTTCCTGCCTAGGGCTATCTTACTTCTGCTCAAGATTTCTCAGGCACAAATACATTCACATGTTTACAGAGAGCAAGCTCTGCGGCCGCTGCTGCTAGGTATCCTGACTTCAGTCCCAATACAGGGCTCTATGCTGTAGGATAGTGCATTCTTCAATGCCTCACAGCTGAAAGTCTTCTGCAAAACCCTAAATTATTAGAAGTAGTCCACATTCAGTATTCAATGATACAGGTATTGAGGTTCAGGAAGATAAGCCAGTACTACTAAAAGCAGATGTATCAAAAAACACATAAGAAGAAATCCAAGCTCATACCTTGACAACATCCCCACCTACAACTACTAAAACATAATGTATGTTAAGCCGTTCTGGTGTATTTTTCCCTGAACACATTTTGAACACCACTATGACTGAATTGTCAAGGCACTTTAAATTGGTTAATATACTGCCATTCTGATTATCCTTCAAATAATTAAGATCATTTCACCCCCAGAAGATCGGCAACAGCAACGTTATTCCCCACATCCATCATCAGGAGCCTGGTTACTTTTGTGTATAGACGTATGGCACAAGTGAGATTCTGATACACCTTCAAGCCATTCTTAATTCCATAAAGGAATGCTGTAGCCGGCTATACCACTTGATACTTTAAATATTAAATATCCATGATGTAAAAGGGAAGCCAGGGAGATTTTAGAGGCAGTAAAACTCTCATTTGGCCAGGGACGTAGGTCTGAAGAAGACCTACTGCTTTCCTGAGGGAAAGTGGAAACATTTGGAAGTCTGAAAAGATTTTTCTGTAATTTTTCAGAATAAAGCACTTTTATGCATTTCTGAATGCTCTGTGAAAAATGTTATTCTATGTAATTCATATTGACTTGCCAGGAATCTTGGAGACAGGAGTATGAATTGCATGTGCCATTTTGAGCCCAGAGTCTTGGCAACCTTGTCTAAATAGCATGCATTACCAGGGATGAAAAAGTTCAAAGTTATGGTGAATTCCTTAACATTCTCCTGTTTTATAGCCTCCTCTGATATCAGAGGGTTAGGTAGATTAGGAACAAATTTGCTTTATGAAAATATGGAGTTTAATGTTGAGTATTAACTTATGAACAAGATCATCAGTCAATTGGTCAGCATGCAGAAGTGTTTTTTTATTGAGGAAATTTGGTTTTGGTCTACTGGTTGCAGGCATGCATATAAACTCACTTTGTATCATCACACACATACACTATCAGCAGAGGAAGTGCTGCCTTGGTGAGTTAGTCTGAGGAACAGAAGACTAACATGCTGATGACATGGAGGCAATGAAGTACAACATTGTTATTCCAAATGTCACTGCTACGTTATTTCCACTTCTGTTGGCATCTGCTCCATGTTACAAAAAGCATACTTCCAATACAGCAGCTCATTAAACAGGTTTCAGTTTGCTCAGAAATCAAATTAGAACACTGTTACAGAGTTATAAGTCCTCAGATAATTATTAATAATACTCTCCACTTCTATGAGTTCTTTCATCCAAGGAATCTACATGCTTCACCTTATTAATCTCATAACATCACAGTGAAGTACCACTGCAAAGAGCCTCACCCACTACTGAAGTGCAGCCACCTCTGCGATGTTAAGTTGTAGCTGTTGAACATCAAAACTGATTTAATGCAAGGAATGATGAATGGTCCATCAGGATTTAAAGGGTTGCGTGTTATTCATTCAATTGTACTTCCAGCAGAACACTGGAATTTAAATACTTGCTTTTAAGAAAGCTTCAATGGGATTTTTACAAGAATCAGAAATGTTAAAAATGACAGTAGTCCATAGCCACCAGTAGGGAACATTTAGTCACTCTTAAGGCAGGTGTGTCACATATGGCCTTAGCAAGTTCCTAATGCTCCTTGGAGGTCTTTTATCCAAGTTCTAAGCGAGCTATCTTTTTAATGTTTGTGATTTGATGATCACATAACAGCATTCAATTCATGCTTTATTTTTCTACAAAATGAACTGGCCTTTGTCAAGCACGTTAGATGAGAAAGAAGAAAAAAAAAACACAGAGGAAAGAAAACCCTGTCCCTCATCCTCTCTATCTGTGGGCACTCCCTCATTTGTCTAATGTTCAAAACTGGTACTTCAGTAGAAAGGAACACAAATCCCTATCACTGGTCTTCCTACAAGGGTGAAGACCTTATATGATATGCTCATGAAACAGCTTTCGAAGTTGTAGGTATCTACTATATCCCCTCCTCTTTTATATTTTTGTTGCTATCAGGATCTTAATGGCACTTGCATTTTTGAAGCACATGAATCCAAATCAACTTCTTTCAACTTGTTATCTGAAAGACATTCATTCCCTTTGAAAAACTCAAACAATAGAGACCATCACTTCCATGGGTTCTCTCTTCATTTTCTTATATGGATTGCTTCTGAGTCCCAAATTACTCAACAGCTTTTAACGCTCCCTTTGAGGATTCTAAGAACACTACCAACGTCAAAATCTATTAGACACTGGTGATTGTTTCTGCTTTCTTTTTAGCAGGACCAGCATTTAATTCTTCTGATGCTTTCTAACAGAAACCAGTCCTTTAATCTACACACTAGGCTAAGCACAAATTCCCTTTCAAAGGTCACCTTCCTTGTCTGTCTAATATTATCACACACACAAAAAAATTTTAAAGTATACATTTATCAAACACTTTCAATTGCTTTGATTTCATTCAGAACATCTTGAGTGATTCTGGTAAACCAGCTATCAAAGCAGGATTCATAGCAGAGTGGCATGTCTGAGCCCACTGCTGTCAAAGTGGCATCAGTGTTTATGCTGATCAGATCTTGATTGAAAGGTTAATGGGAGACCTGGCAACAAACAATGTTTCCCCAAAAGAAAAGTGCAATTAACACACTAAAAATGTTTGTAATTCCCTCAGCGTCCTTTAATAACATTCTTTAGTTAACCTTCATTTTTTAGTTTTTGGTGTAAACCAGTATCTCCGAAGAAACTTCCAAAAGGGATCTTCTGAACTCATGTCTTCAAAAAGCAATGAGAAAACACAAACAGCAGCAGTACCCACACTAACACCTGTCGAGTTGAAGACAAACGGCCTTTTTTCATTTGCTGAAAGACAAATCCAGTCTTGACTTTCAAAGCAAAATATCCGCTACTTAACATTATACAATTTACAAATTTTTTTTCCATTCCTTGCTTTTCTGTTCATCACCTCTTGCAGAGTAACCCCCATTAACCCACATACCCAAACTTCCGAAGGACATTAAAATCACTGTCATACCACTAAGTATTTAGTTTCTGCTTTCTCTATATTTCATTTGTTTCTCTTTCAGTAGTAATACTACTTTGTCTGTTTTCAGGCTAACATACACTAACCTGAGGTGAGTGCTTGCTAAGACTAAGCAAAAATTGAGACTTCTGGTCATGATCTATTATTTACTTTCCTCAGCCCCACACTGTGCACTCCCTAACTAAATAAAAGTTATTTTCTCTGTAAATATTTAGTAACCTTTTCTTCTTTCAAAAGTAAACTCAATCAGTACTTGTTGATTGCATGTGTAATGTTGAATTCACCTCTTCAATATAAATTTGATTATCAGAATTATCGATTTCTTTTTTCTTGTATTTTACTAGAATGAACATGCAAAGAAGGGAGATCCAAGTTCATCTGAGCAATATATGAAGGCAATGGCACAACAATGAAAAATGGCATTTTCAAAACCAACAGTTCAGAAAGCGACACTGATTGTTCTCAAATTACTGCATTTTCTGCATATAAGGGAAGCAAGAGGGGTAAGTAACTAACATCCTAAAAAGTTGAATTGTGAAGATTTTTGACAAAGCACCAGCTAAACACCTAACCAACCACTTAGTATTTCTGTATTTCCAGAGCTCTAGACTACAGAACTTATTTTGTAACCCTTAAATAGAATATACCAGACTGATGCTACACAGTCAGCCCTGCCCTTCTCCTGCAGAGAGGGCAAAGTTTTCACATCTGCTGAAGAATGTTAACCTGGCAAAGCAGTAGTTTCTTTAACATGCAGATATAGGATGGTTACAAAGGCAGTCTCCATAACCTGGACTACAGCCTGCTTACAATTTTGATGGGGAAACAAGGAGTAATGTTTCACCATCCTGTTTCTTCAGCAAAAACTAAATGGAAAACATTCCAGGATGGACAGCTTTCTCTTGAGAAGGTATGCATTTAATTGTTAACTTAGCATTAAGTTAACAGTGCTTCCCTGCAACTGCTGTAATGCCAACCTTGTTGCTGTCCTCTGCAGAGTGAAGGACGAAAGCAAAAAATACTTAAGCTGCAGAAAAGGAGGAAAAATGCTTTTATGTCTCTGAAACGTGCCTAAAAATTTAATTTCAGTGAACACCAGGCCAATAAGCTACCAGTAAATGAACAACTCTTTGCTACTAATTTTTTTGCTATTTTACCTTTCATTAAAAAAAAATAATTCCATCTTAATGCAGTTGAATATCATAAAGCTCTTCATATTTTAAAGAACTTTGGAACACTTATTTTGAAGAGAGCCCTTGACAGTTAAATGACTCAGTTAAATGAATGTTATAGAAGATACATAATGATTTTAGCGAAATATTGAATATAACCAAAAACGAGGAAAACTAGGCATAAGCAACATGGGTGTATTTGAATAATAATGTCTTGCTTGATAGTTCAATAGATTTTGTATGTTGTAACAATGAAGCTATTAGAAGACAGACCAAGCTAAGATTTCTCATATTTTTTCCTTCACTTTCATGTTTGGTTTTCACCTTTATTAAATATATCTTTTCCTTTTTTAAAATTTAGAAAACCTTTTTTTTTAAGGCTTGCAGCCACTGATGCCAGCCCTTTGCTACATTTTATTGCAACCATGTTACAGTAAAGACTGCATTCCTTGGCTTAAGAATTCCTGCTTGTTTTACTGATGATACTCAGGAACTAAATAAAAAAAAAACAAAAACAAAACAACAACAACAAAAAAACCACAAACAAACAAAAACAAAAACACCAAACCACAAACCAACCCCCCAAGCAAACAAACAAAAATACATAAATAACAGAACAAAACCCCAAACCCAACAACAACAAAAAACACCAAAAAATCCAGAGCTCTTGGGGAGCTTGATTTCAGAGTTTTGAATGACACAATTCCTGTCGGTGTTAATGGGAAGCATTTGTTAGTGACATGAGTAGGACTGGCCTACAGATTTATTTATCCTGGAACATTATCCACTTCCCTCTGATGTCTTTATGTGATTTCTCATGACCATAATAAAAAACAGTTTTAAGTAACACTACAGTTTGCTTTTAAAAATAGTAATAATAACTATTATTATTATGCTTCAGGACAAAAACGAGGCACTGTTCTTCTGATGCTGAACCACAACGTATTACAGGTTTTTATCTTCTGGAAGAAAAAGAAATTAATGGAAAACTGTCCACTAGTAATGTATTTCCCTGTAGATTTAGAAAGGGAAAAGAAAAATCTCAATGCTGAAGAAATAAAGCTTTAAAACAGGGATCATACATACTCAGTTTCTCTGGTGGAATGATGTGAACAACTGTTTCACAGTAAAAAGGCCAGCTACCCATATGAAGGTAATATTTACTGGGACCTACAGTCTGTCTAAAGCTTTCAATTCCCTAGTCTGGCACTAAAAACGGGAAAAAAAATCTACTGCTGGAGCAGTCAAAACTTGTTAGGAGTGGAAGATTCAGGTAGAAAACAAATTGATGAAATAAGATCTTTGTTGGAGGATCAAACACATGAGACAGGTGAAGCAGTATCAACTGCACAGTAGAGTCAGGGAATCAGCTTGCTTCACCCATGGGTTTTTAACCTCTTCATGTTTTCACTTTCTTAGCCCCAGATCTTTTCCTGCATCTCCTCGACATCTCCAGCACAGCCACAATGCAAGCCTCCATGGAGGAGGGTGTAGAGCTCTGGGAGAGTGACCCCCATTGCTTCAGGGAGAGGGCATGAAGGTGTGTGAGCCCATTCACGCTCCCCTGCTTGCCGCCTACACCCCTGGCACCCCACGTCACCCAAGCTGACAGAGACAGCTCATCCAAGAAAACAAGAAGGGGGGGAAGGGGAAGGAAGGAAGAAAAAAGGAGCCAGTGGGCTTGATGCTAGCAGTAACTTTAAATACCACTGACTACGGACATCAACAGCTGTACTACTTACAAACTACACACACCTCACTTTCCTTGGGTTATAAATATTACAGACACAGACTATTTCATCCGAGCAAATAAGAAAATCCAGGAATTTTGCATGCAAAGGATTAATTATTTTTCCTCATATGTGGGGACAGCTTCCATCCTACCCTTCTTGTCCGCTCCTCCTCCACCTCAGAGTGCTGGAATAAACATAATAGTGTTTCCTGTTTTAAAAATCAGCCACAGTTCAGTGAACAGGCTGACATGCTATCTCATGTGAGAAAAGAAGCTGTGATTTAATCTCATTTTCACTAGACAGATTCCTACCTAATATCCGGGGATAGTTAAGTCTGCATTCACTGTAAAACATCTGCATTATATACTTTTTGGCTTTCTGTATTTCCACAGAGCATAGGTGAAAAATTAGCTGGATTTCTTGCACCTGCTGTACAACAGTGGTAAATCTCTATATACTCACAGATGTAGAAATATTCCCGGCCTGGCCTGAACTCAAATCCTAGCGAGAAGGGTGTGAACAGCTGGAACTTTTCTGAGAACTTCAGTGGTCCATTCGGGGAATGTGGCCGATTACACTCCCACCTCTTGAAGCCTTTGGAGGTGTGATCACAGGAGCTGTAGCCATCAAAGTTCACCATGTAGAGAACATAGCGTTCGGTCTTATCTTCTGGCACTGAATCTTCATAGTGAGGGCAGAACACATCTAGGTAGTCATTGATGCAGACATCGATGTGGTAGTCACCCCTTTGGAATCTGAAATCACAGGAGGAGTTTAGACCTAAGCACAGTTAACTCAGGATGACCTTGTTGCAGGGTAACTTTCTCATAAAAGGGGCACCACTAATGGCACTTCATTTCACTCCAGCCATGCATATTCACTCTCAAAAATAACCCTTGCAATTCCCCAGAGCTATCAGAAACTGCTTATGCAGGACAATGATCATACGACCTTCTGGATAATAGTTTTGCACTCTTCTCTTATTAAATGACTCTGTTGCTAATGGACACCAAGTCATAGGCTTTCTTTTCCTATGGTTTATTGAGTAAAAACAAACCAAAACAAAACAAAGAAAAAAAACAACAAAAAACCCCCAAACCATCAAAAAGCAAAAAAAGTGTCTGCTTTATTTGGTTGTGGTCTTTTTTTTTTTTTAATTGGAGAAAGAAGAGGAAACAAAAAAGCCAAAGCTGTATCAGCCTCCCCAAATCAGTGTCTACATAAACATCTAAATATGGATGCAAATAAATAACCCAAATATATCCTCTTCTCTGAATCAGGCAGTAATCACCCCTGTGCTGAAAGCTAATTTGACTGCAAGTACTTACAGTTACTACAAGAGCACAAACAGGTTTCCTCTTTCTTCATGAATAGCAGCAGTTTGTCAAGATGCAAAGAAAAGCCTGCATCGCTTTTTAAAGATATTTGGAAAACATGCATCTCCTTTGCCAAAAGTACACAGTGGAGACATTGCTCTGTTCAGATAAAAAGATTCTGGGATACGAATTACCAGCACTCAGCCTAATGTGACAGTTCTGAATGAGTGCCAGCTGAGAAATGCAGCACAAGACACCAGCCCAGATGCACTTTATTATTACTAGTATTATTACTGAGGACTCATTAGAGATGTGGGATTCTTGTTTTGTTTGGGGTGGGAAGGGTGTCCTTTTTCTCCCCTCCATTTTTCACTTCTCTAATGCCTATCACAGTATCTGGAAGACACTATGGGAACGAATTCACTGCCTCCATGGGAGCTTATACCATGATGGATTTAATGATTCCATAAACCGGTTCTGTACATCTATCAAACTCCCTGGGGCAGCCAAAGAAACCAACCACTGACCTACTCCACTTCAGACTGACTGGGCTACTTGTAGCTTCTCTCTTTCACGGCTGCAGTTGTCAAGTGTAGCACAGAGCAATAAAAAGGCCATGACAGATTTAACTATAATACTTCTTTTTAGCTGAGGGGCATATTTTAAACACCTGATGGGCTTGAAATCTGCCATCTGGATCCTTCTATCTAATTTCAGAGAAAAAGCAATGATCTGCTGGCCCTCCAAGGATAAATTCAGAGCAAACTATACCTTTTCATATCCCTACAATAATTTAACTTCAATAAAATAGCTTTTTAAAGGGGAAAAACTGAACATGCATCAAAGCATGATGTATCTGTACAATTTCAGCCAGTGCACAGCCTCACAGTTCCATTCTGTAACACGGAAAAGCCTCTCTGAACCACAGTTCTTCCAGGAGAATTTACATTTATCTAAATCATTAGTTGAAATATATTTTTGTATTGCAGTGCTTTGAAAACCTGGAATAGATACTGTCTTAACACATTTGCAAAAATGTATTGTTTTCAAATTGGTGTCTATCAGTTAACAGTATGCCATTTCTTAAAGGCAATGAAAAAGAGTATCTTACAAGTTATGAATAGGAAAGCCACATTCTGGCAATGATATCTCTAGCTTATTTTTTTAATTAAGGTTTTAGTAAGTAAAAATGAACATATACTTTTATCTATATGCATGTGTCTATGTGTGCTTGCTTTTTATTAACATCTCTCATGATAGAGAATGCATTTTTCTCAAGTGATTCTCAAGGTTACCTCTTATATCAGCCTGTGCCTTCACGATAATGCCCAATTACATTTTTGTGACAGAATCGATAGGCTTCAGAACCACACTTATGTAATTGTAGACATTCAGGATCAGAGTGGTCTCCTTAACACTCGATTTTTACACAACACAAACAACTTTATGTGAACTGCTTCTCTGCATTCTCTTTAAGTCAATGGAGAGAAATAGGAACTTCTCAAGTCCAATTTATCAGGCCTGTTTAGGCCCAGGGTACACTGGAATGAGACAGATCACACTGCAGAAGCGGCTATTTTTCTCCTTTAAAAAAAAAAAAAGGAGAATCTAGACGGAAATTTCCCAGACACTGTACTCTAAATGGCTTAATTTGACGGGAAGAATCCGACTGCACAGTCTATGATCATGGAGATGATAAATACAAAGAGATAGAAAACTGCATTTCTGATCACACCTTGAATCCGCGTTAGCAATGAAATCAAACTTGTACTCTGTACCAGTGAGCCATTCTACCCAACACTGCACGCAAAGAGCTCACCTGACTCCTTTTTGGCAAAGTCCCCTGCTGTATTCTCGTTAGACAAAGCCACAACACAACTGTCCTCTTTGATCACCGGTATTTCAGTAGTCTCATTCTTATTCCTGCTTCCCTAAGTGCTGAAGCAGTTAAGTTTCTTAATTGCCCCAGCACACCCTTGCCCGTCAAACACAGGAAAGTAGGAAGCAAGTGCTGCCTGCAAAGCAGGTCTGAAGGTGAAGCACACAACCAAGACCTTTTTATCCCTGTGTCCTTCCCTCCCTGCTCCCCTGCTCTCTCAATATTTTCACTCCACAGTCATTTGCCGTGGCCAGAAAGTGTTTACATTTACATGTCTAAAAAGGGAGAAGATGGTGTCTATTTTAAGCAAACTAAACTGGCCTTTAGCCAATAGAGCTGGCACAGCAGTGAAACCTGCTCCAGGGAAAACATGTGCCAAGGTATTTTAACAGGCCACTCTGAGTGAAGTCTCTTCACTCTATATAGTAATAGCAATACTGAAAAGAGATTATAAGCCAACTAAGAAGCAGAAAGCAGGTATTTATTTCCCGTCTTGTAATATCTTAAAGAAGTCAGTAATCAAAACCTCAGCATGTGTACTGAAGAGATGTAGAACTAGTTTTATTTTTGCAAAAGAGGCTACAACATCTCCAGCATGCCATTGGGAGTGAACTGAGACCATTCTCGTTTCTCCAGCTAAAGGCAGTATGTTGTATTTGCTTCTCAAAGAGGAAACACAAAGGCCTCTAAACTGAACAGAAAGGTAAGGGATGGCCATGAGTAACTCACAAAAAAATCATCAGCTCAGACTCCTCAAAGCTATTAAAGGAAACACTTCAGAAACACATTTCCAAGAATTTTAAACCACATCCAAGAGGAAAACACTTAACATTTACAGGCTTTAAACCTCTTATTATTAGTGTAATGTCATGTGTTAGAGTGAAATGGAAGTTCCACTTCAAATGAAAGCATTTATCAATGTTAAGCCACCTACATATGTCAAAGAGCACGACATGAAAAGAGAAGGTGGAATCCGTTAACAGATACATTTGTAAAAAGGACAGGAATAGCAGATCTCCTGTTGACTTCATTTAAGGTTTTATTAGTTTGTCCCTTTTATCAGTCCCATTCAGAATAGAAAGCTTGCTTTCCTACACTCTCTAGTAATGCTACTGATGTACTTTTCTCAATTAGGTCTTCATCCTGTCCTGTCAGATCCTCATCTGGACTCCCATGCCCTTATGGAACCAAGCAATAATCAGGATCTTTGTATAAATCGCACTTTGAGGAAGAAACCAGTCCTATCTATGCTTTGCACAACAGAACACGGTTGTGGTAGAAACCAACCAAAAAGGCTTCTCCAAAAATCTGACAGGATCTACAAACCTTCTTGCAAACAATGTAATTTGTCTCCATGCACTCTGGCTTACACACAGCAAAACACAGCTATTCTTCAAACATAATTAACCTTTGCTTTGTGTCAGGTGGCATTCAAACAGTCTCTCAAAAACCTGCATATTACAAGGCTATCTATTAGGCAGTAGGGCTATAAAAGCCATTTTGAAGATAGAGACAAATAGTTAAGTAGCTTCTAAACTTAAAAATTTCCATAGCTGACAAACATCAGCTTGCTACACAAAACTTGCACACTGCTTCCAGCAAAGACAGTCACATGAATGTTTCTGTGCACGAGTGCCATTGATGAAATATCCAGATATTCAGGACACAGAGAAAGAACTTTACGGTAATTTTACCCATAGAAACACAAGACTGGCAAAACATTTTCAAAATAATTAATGCCTTCTGTATTCTGTTTATCCAATAACACAAGTGAAAGTACATAGTCTGTGTGCATGCTTCTCATCATCATTTTAAGTTCTGAAGCATATGTGGCTTGTATCGAATTTAACAACTTTGCCGGTCACAGAAACAAGTGATGATTTATTTAAACAGATATTTAGAATACAACAGTAGTGTGTTTGGTTTTTATTTCCTCCTTTCTTTCTTGGAATAAACACTATAAAAATCCAATTTAAGAACAGGACAAATAACACTAATTGCCCATTATCATTTAAATAAAAAATTTCAATAGCTTCTACTTGTTGCTTCCCATACAAACATTATTAGTTATATTCTTTAACTCTTCCTATAAAATTGACACACCAAATGCTCTACTTCAAGATAAGTGTACTGGAAAATGTTCTTTTTACTATGTCAACCTTCCTTTATTTGGAGCCTGTTCTGTCAAATGCATGTGGCAAGGCTTCTTTGGAAACCAGAAAAGACTTCAAATAACTGTTCTAACAATGAATTATAAACTTCTGGTGTTTAGTCTGGCATCAGAAGGGATCAGATGCAAATGGCCCCAATTCTCTGCCTGGAGCCTGCAGAGCCTGTAACACCAATGCACAGAGGACACTGCTGCCACTGCCTTGCTCTCAAGTGATAACCTGAAATCCAAAGCAACATCAATAAAATTCACTGAATCCATGTATTCTACATGCAGTTCTTCAGAAACAGCACAGGAAAGTTACTTATTCTGTTTTCTAAGGAAAAAAGGCTTCTGTGAGCAGCACATGTGCATACCCCTGAAATTGCTGGTCACTCAGCTCCTTTTTACTTTCACAGCCACTAAGTCAGTTTTAACAAGGTTTAAATGGAGATAGAGAGGTCTCAGAGATAAACCCATTCCGACAAGTATCATGAGAAAAGAAGCCAGGTGAGGAGATCCCATAAGTATGTCAACAAAGGCCAAGCCACCTGTAGATTAAATATTATTAAAAAATATAAATATCTCTCACAAATACTCTAGACATAGGAGAAACTTCAACTGGAAAAATACAGAGATATTTGAAATTGAAAATGAAGTTTATTTCAATTAGCTAGTTATTAAACTATTTGCTTAAATTATTAATAACAGAGAGATGAGTATAAAGTAGGTACTTGTTTCTGCAATAACACACAAAACCTAAACATTTTCTGAACAACATTAATATCTTTTAAAAAGACAACATTTTAATTGTTCTTAGGATGTGATGTTGTCAGTTATTTACCATTCCACACTACTGAGCTTGCTCACAGCTTTTGCCTATGTTTAGGTGGCAAGCGTAGTGCATTAGACCACCCCTAGGTTTACTCACACATACAGCAGGGTAACTTGTGCCTCATTATTCTTTTAGACCGTCCAAGCCCCCTCATTTCAACTAACTTAAAGCTGTTATGTGTGGTGGGGGAAATCTTGTAGTTGTTAATTATCTGAGGGGTTGTGGGATTAAGTGTACCATTTTGCTGGAGATAATTTTAAAGATGCTATTTCTGTGCTACACAAAAATAACCTCTTTAACGCTTTTCTACTCTTTTTACTGGCTTTGTCACAACATTTAATAAACTCTGTTCCCATAGCTCTGCTGACATCAACAATGATTCTGATGCACAAACAATGAAGTAATCAAAGAGCTATTTTAATTTTAGCTCTATTCAAACCAAAAGAAAATTCAACATTTTCCAGATGCTAAGAGAAGTGAGTTTTCTAACAGTAGCAAGCCAGTGACATTTCAGATCCCTAGCAGGATATTGCTACCCTGAGCAAGCAAACAAAAAAACCCCTGTAATATAAAGGAGCTGTCTATGACCTTTCAGTTTTTCGGTTACAATTTCACAAGTTAAGACAAGTTCAAAACACCATGAGAAAACACTATGTCGGAAGCAAAATACTAAGTGACAAAACAAAAGAGAAACAACTAATCAAGGCCGTTGTTCAAAAAAACAGTATTCAAAAATTATGCCAAGAAAAGACTGCAAGTTAAGTACACAATGCAGAAAGAAACTTATTCTCTTGTCATTAAGTTCTCTATTCAATTACCATTTATTGGAGTAATTAAACACTGGGAAAGGATGCCAGGCTAATTGTTAGATTATGGTAATTACACAGCTTTGCTGTGCTACAGCTGATCAAAATAAGATGTGGTCACACACACTCAGCTAAAGCTTCTCTGCAATCATCAGGCTTCCATGGGAAACTTATTATTATAATAAGGCCACTTATTACTAGCTGATTATCAATCAGGCAGAGAAACTTATTATTTGTAACCTTCATTTTAGTCTCCCACCCATTCTGCCGGAACAAGCCTCCCAAAAGGTTGCACCCAGGTCTCCGCTTTCAGCTGGCTCCCTTCCATCACAATTATACAGCTGAGCAGAATCAGGCTCCTGCACTTGAAAAAGTTCATCAAACTTCAAATTACTGTTTCACAACTGGCTGCAAGAGCCTATCACATTTCTTGAAAGAGCTGAGTGATCTCCCTGCATTTCACTTCACATTCATCTGTTGGAGATCTACCTTCCCTTTTTTATTCCACCTATGTTCCTCTTGTCTGGGAAATTTTTCACACTACTTGGATGAGTCCAAAAGCAAAAATGACAAACAAATGAAAATCAGAAAGTATAAAGATGTGTTAAGCTGGACTTATGAGTAAAAATGTCAGTTTTATGTGGCTTTTTTTCCCTGGAGAATCTCATACCTTTACCCCTTCTCATCAGGCAATGGCTCAAGAGAGACATTGTGCCTTCCTATTTGGAGGGATGCGACTTTTTCTTGTTAAATAACAGGATTCTGATCAGCTACCATCGTATCTGGTACTTCATACTGCTTATTTAAATGAGACAAATAAGTGATCTACTAGAGGAACAACATGGGAAGAAACATGAAACAGATCAGCTTGAAGTAGCGTTTAGGTTTTTAAAGAAAAGAATTCGTTAAGCACAGAGTAGCTCTGAAGTGTCAAAGAACATTTGGCCAGAACAGAAGAAATTCACCAAAACCACAAAACTCATGATAATTATTTTTATTCTGTGCTGATACAAAAATTAGACCTTTTGAAATGTCAGAAGCACCTGTCCCTGCATATGCAATTGATCTGGAAACTGCCAGGATAGGCAAGTTTCCTAGGACAGGCCAAGGTTTACACAACCGGTGAAGTAGCTGCTCAAGCTTCACTTTCTGGAGCTTCATTTTTCCCATGGTATTGAAGTTTACAGCTGTCCTACAGGTGACCGCTTACAACCTTTTAACTCTCTTAATTTCCAGAACCAAGAAACCTCCCCAAACACTGCCTAGTAGAAGTCTTTAGCTTTCTGGAAACAAAAACCCAGAAACCAACCCTCCATTTCTGTTGGTTTGTTTGTTTGTTTTCTAATAAAACCTTATTGTTGAAAACTTCCTAATGTGCCTTGACTGAAATGCATCCTGAGCAAAACAAAGAAAGCCTACATCCAGAAGTAGAAGAGTTTTATTAGCAGAATCATGGCAATAAAGACTGCAAAACACAGGAGGCTTGAACAGGAAAGGGATATATCCTATTTAAAATGTAAGAGTTGTTTGAATGATATATGTTGTGTTACTTCCATTAACCTGGGAGACTTGAAAGAATACCTTTTTTTCTGATTCTGTTGCTGAGCAAAAATTTCAGCTGCATCGTAACAGCCGACAATGACATTGAATTTAAAGTATAGACATATCTTTTATTTATTTTTATGCTTTAAATGCTCTTTAAGAAATAAATTCTGCAAAATGTGTTTACTCCACTTACTGTTAATAATTTCCCCCTTACACTCATAACTGTGTTTATTTGTACAGCTGGGTCCTGTATTGACTTTTTATAGCTGGCACTGCAGAATGATATATGTTCAATGATAATACAAACACTAAAAAAAAAGAAACTAATTGCTCTTCCCTGAGTAGATATGAGGGAGGGAAAGAATAAACAAATCAACATTTATTTCCCACCTATAAATCTGAGTACTCCAGCGATTCTTGAGTACAGCAACACCCTCACCCACTTAACTTCCCATCATTCTGCACCTCCTAATCGATAAGCTGGACATTTTTCATTCTCTTTATTAAAACTGTTTCCTCAGACTCTGCATTTGTAACACGTGTTCCAAGCTGGCACACATGAATGTCACCTGATCTCTTAGAATTTTATTTCGCTGCAACTTCTGAAGCAAAGCACTCATTGCACCTTGGGGGCTTCAGTGACACAGTCATGCTGTGGGTGATAAAGGGGTACAACAAGTCACAGCATTGCTTCTGAAGAGGTCAGGCTTTCATTCTCAGCTGTCCCAGCTCTGATAGCCTTAATCCCCATGACTACACATTCTACCTGGCTATTGATTTTCCATTGCTGTGGGCATTTAACTTCCTGAGATGGAAGAGGAGAGAAGGAGGAAGGGAAAGGTAAAGGAGGAGTTACTATTCTGTCAGAGGCATCACTTTGCCTTACAGCACAAACTTCAGTGTCCAAGACCCAAGTAACATTATCTGAAAGGTACCGTACCCACCCTGATACTAAAGGCAGCCTGAGATTTGTTTGGAGCCTCTATCCACTCCGTAAAACCAAAATGTCTGGGCTGAAGCCAGTCTCTTTATTATGTTGATTTATGGACACAAGCTCATTACTTGTGTTCACATTAGTACTACTCTGGAGTTCACCAGCAACATTTATCCCACTTTATCTGAGGTGGAATGAGGAGATCTGGTAATTACTACTCACATATTTTTAAACATGGTCATGAACACCATGCACACATGATTCTCCATTTGTCTACTTTAGACACTAACAACACACAAGATGTCAGTTTCATCTTTTATTCCACATTTTTGCTTCAAAATACAAAACCTACCTCATCTACCTCTGGCCTATACCAGAAAAACTGCAGTTTGCTGATTCATTAGCATATGTACCTGTCTTAAAAAAGCAAGAAAGTCTTACCTGATCTCTGCTGGACTAACACTTTATTATCAGAAGCACTTGGGAGAAAATAACCTATTCAGAATTTAAATTCTTAAAAACCAAAACAAAATAGTAACGAAACCCCATGGGTAGGAGTAGTACTAAAGAGTCTGAACTGGACTCTAACAACATGTGTTGACCATGTGTCTAACCCAGAAGACACAGTCTGTCAGCCTTGATGGAATGTGATCCTGTGACTGGTATTTGCTAACCCTGCCTGAGGCATGTGCTGACATCTGTTAATGGATATGGAGAACAATGCCCTATCTGCAGAAAGGTCTTGCTTCTCACACTCACAAAATGAAAGAAAAGAACACTTGCCCAACAAGGATGTTGACCTGCACACTGAATAATAGAGATAAACTGCAGTCTACTTCCATGAGGAAGTGTACATAATGCAAGTCAGCTTCGCAAATTTATTTTCCCACAAATATATTAAAAGCAGAGTGATGGCTAACTCGTATAAACTGAAATCTCCATCTCTTCCATACTCATAGGGAAAAAAATGCATCAAATTGCACCATCAATTTGAAAAAAGTGCTTATCTGTCACATACACACATATGCTTGCTGTTGCATTAGAAATGCTTTTCTCTGACATTAAGCTATAGCACTTTATTTTTAATCTCTCAATCTGTCAACAAACTTAATTTAAAATATTTTGTGATCAAACTAGCATTTGGAGACTCAGTTACCCTAATAACCTGTAACTGATAAAATCTAACCATTAATTTCCCAATATGTAAGTGTATAAAATTAAACTAATCCTCAAGATGTTTCACAGTATTTTTAAGTTTAATAAAGTTTGCATGTTTTAAGAAGCTACGGTCATAATCCGCATTCTCCAGCTAAAAGGAATGAATCCAGATGTAACACTAAAATGCCTGAGCAAAATGTAAAGAAAAAAAACAACAATAAATCACAGATACACACAAACAGACCCAGAAACATAACAAGAAATTGCAATATCAAACCACAACTTGCTATTAACATGAAAAACCTATATATTCAAATATGTTCTCAAAAGCTATTTGAACTTGTTCACGTAAAAACAAGTTAGAATAGCTAGCAAGCATATGTTTGCAGACAACTTGCTATCAGGAAAGTGGGCTTCAATCAATAAATTTATTTCTTGCTACACAATTGCCTTGTGTTTATTTAAGAGACCCACTAGAAAAATATTTCCTTTCCTGACATAAAAACAGCATTTTAGAGAAAGTTCTGTGGAGAAATCTAACAATTTAACCATGTTCCTGTTACCCTTCCATATTAGTCTCTCTCTTATGCTTGGCAAACTAGCAAAAGAAGGACAAGCAGAGTTTTAGACTAAAGACTGCAGTAGCACCAAATAGCACAGCTATTATTAATGTTAGAATTTTTTTCTTTTCATTCCTGTAGTTTCCTCTAAAGACTTATAGCACACAGATTATAAAATTTTCCATGAGGTTTAATCCTGATACACATGGTCTCTGAACAATAGGATTTAAAATGTTTTTTCACCTAGATAAATTTATTTTAAGCTTTGTATATCATATGAACAAAATAGGACCTGATCCAAACTGTTTTCCCTGTTTACAAATATGATCGGAAAAGCTTTGCACTATAAACTGCCAATGAGTCCATAAAACACCAAAGACATTGCAAAGATTACAATCAGATGGAAATATTTTTTTTATAACTGAATGAGATTGACAAATGTTGTAATTCAATGTGGTTTCTATATTATTCCTCCACACTCCTTTTGAAATTATGAAGCTCCCATAATGTGGTTCCTGTTTTGGAATTCTTCTTTCTTCAAGAGTGACAGAAACAGTTTTTCAATATGTATAAATAAAGCTTGAATTGATAAAAGGTGCAAAACCTGCTCATTACTTTTAAATACATGTGGAAAATATTCATAAAGGAGAAAAATGAGAAAAAAATGCATTCCTCTCAGATCAATCGGAAATTTCAGAGTTAAAACTGAAGCTGTTCTCTTAATTTCCCTGTTGCATTTTTCCTAAAAGTGTTTCCAAATTAATCTTAGACGAATTCTAACCTTCAACCTGTAGTGAAATCACTTCACTCACAACTGAATGATGATCTTGTCTGCATAAAACATAGTAACTATTTTTAAAAGTACAGACACTAAGGTTTAAGAGAAAAAGCAAAGAATGTCACAGACAAATTAAAACAAAGGTTTCTTCCCCTGCCCTCCCTTCTTCTTCCTACTTCTTACAAAGACAGAAGGCAGGTGTGAGGAAGGGGCTGCACAGGTCTATCAAGAACCATTATTGCCTGTTGGGAAGCCTTTGCGTCGTTCCTTAGATGTTAAAGTGAATTATTGAGCATACAAACTATTTCTTCCTTTCATTGTTACTCTTAAGTACTAATTTAGCAATAAAGAACCATAACAAACCCTAAAACTCAAGAATGAAGTGTTCATAGCTTAAGCACATAGCTGGGCCATAGACACATAAACTGAGGCTAAAGAGCACATAAAACTTAGACCAATTGTGTTGGGAAAAATCCCAGTTACAGAGCATCAATGTGAAAAGCAATGAGAACAGTCACCCTGGGTCAGAGCAAATTCCCATCAGGGCCACCAAAATACTCTGAACACTGCCAACTGAAGACGTCTAGGCTACACTAAATACCTATAGTCATACCTCCCCAACATACTCTCACAATGGCGACTAATCTTTGCATAACCAGAGGTTTGTGCCCTTTGTGCTTAACAGATATGCAGAGAAGACGGGTTTTTCTTCATGAGTTCATCTGATTATTTTTTCAACCCCTGGAAACTTTTGGAATTTGGTGAACTACAGTCTGCAGACACTGAGCTGTATAGCTTGGTTGCCAAATGGAAAAGTATCTGCTCCTCTGTGTTTCTGAGCCTGACGGCTGACAATTTCTACGAAGACACAATTTGTACCATGAACTTCATAGCTAAGAAAGTAATTTATAATCTATGATGCTGCATTGCTTAGCAGAATGATAAGAAATGATATAGCAGATTATAAGTGTCTAACCAAATGCAGTATTCCTCAAATTTTTATCAACTAAACATTTTCACCTTTGCTATCTGTAACAGTCATTTAAGCAAGAGTGCACCTGGTCAAACCCTCGGAGACAAGATTTTTTTTCGGAGACAAATTTACTCATTGGAGAAAAAGTAAATCTTGATTTTCGTTGTCCTGGTTTGCAATTTTTGTCAAAATAGACACTTATGTAAAAGAATGTATTAAAATCTCTGTTTAAATGCATCTCACCAGCTCTCCAAGGAGTCTGCCCAATAAAAAAGCCTAGACAGATGAAGGCTGCCTGCTTTTCTACTGTCTGTAATACAAGTTTAGCTAAGGACTGGCAGAGACACAATACAGACCTCAAGGTTTCTCCTTTCATTTTGTACATTCTGACTCAAAACAAAAATAATACAACTGCAAAATCATTTGTTGCACTTCAAAGATATGTTAGACTTTTATATTGCTCAGCTTCTTCTGTGCTTTTAGGGATGCATGCTTCATAATCAGATGGTCATGTCTTTAGGAACTCTCTTCTATTGCTCAAGCTTGCTTTCTAAAGTTGTTGAGAGGTTATCTATGCCCAAAGACATGTTGCATGAATTTTACAGTGAAGCAAATGTAATCAAACTTGGTTTACACCTCCTTTTTCCTAACACATGGCAAGAAACATCTGTAGAAACCTCTGCCTCCTTCCCTCAAATGAAAATCTCCTAAATTGTGCCTTCCAAGCTCCCAGAAGCAAAAGGCAATTTAAGACCTTGGTGTTCAGCAAACTTGCAGACAACATGGTGAACAGCTGGAGGTCATTTGCTTTGTTTTACTAACTTTTCCCTTCATCAGTGGAGTAAAAAAAAAATATCTTAATTATCTTCTACATTAAATACATCAAATGAAATACAAATCATTGTTTAAAATATATTATCAATAAGTTTTGATTTATTAAGACAATAACTTAAGTATAGTAGTGTATCTATCTAGCTAGCTTTTACATCAAAGAAATAAAGCAGCCTCAAGCTTCCAAATTCTGTAAAAAAGGTTAACAATTCCTTGGATTACAGAATGAAATAAGATGACAGAAAATTACTACCTTTTGCTAAACTATTATACTGTTTTTGCTGAGTTGCTGAATCAAGCTGTTTAATTGTTGGTTTTTTTTCCATTTCATCAGTTACCATTTTACCACTGTTTATGAACTAGTTATGTAAACGATCAATCATATTCAGCCTTTTAGTGCATTTCCCCCCTTACTCACACCTTGGTATGTTTTAACTCAGGCATTTAAATGCACTTAAATATATGTTAAGAGATCTTTTGTTAGATTACAGAATGGTATGAGTAAGAGCACATGCGTATTTATTTTTTATTTAAATCATAGCTATGACTGATGTAAAAAATATATCCTGACAGAGTAGCTCCAAAGTTCCCAAAAGGTTAAAGATATGTGACTATTAAGGTCCCCCGTTTCAAAAAGTAGCTCTGTTAAAGACAGCGATTAATCTGATGCTTTAGAATTAAGCACATCCTAAACCAAAGGATTTAGGTGAGTGGCTAAATGGTTTCCTGAAGTCAGGCCTAAGTGCAGAAAGCATTCAACAACGCAGTGAATCTGCATGGACTACATAGTGGTGTAAAATTATTCATTATTATGCTGATGTCAGACAAAAACTACCTCAGCCAAAGAAGAATGTGTGAACACAGCATTTTATGATATGAAACATGATACGGAATAACTTCATACTGAGAATCATTTATTACCAATATTATTACAGTAATTCCTCTTATGACTGTCATTTAATTATTTTATCGCCAGGAAACTGAACTAGAGATATCTTAGCGGTCGATACTTGACTCTTAATCCACAGAGGGAAAGGGTTAAAAAGCTTTTACTTTAATGAGCAGGCACCTTTTACTGCACAAAAGACAAAATTCTTACCAGGATTAACATTTTAAATACGGTTCTTTGGTCCATTAGAAGGTCATGACATCACCACCACTATCCCCACTCTAAGCAAGATAAAAAATGACCTGAGACTTTATCAATACGCTACCATTGATTTTACCAGTAATCTGAACATAGGTGGCAGCACATAATTCCTATGTGTTCAAACATAAACACTTAATTCACTTCAGCCGTGTGATTTTCTTGCTTTTATGTGCTGCAGCGATGCTCTTGATTAAATACCCAGACAGCAAGAGACTAAATCGGCTCCTCTGGTTAGTATCAGTTATGTATATGTGTGTTGCATAGAAACACAGTCTGTTCAAATGTGTGTGCTCATAAAGCATGAGGTATGGAATATCTACTCTCGTTATTGCATTACAAATGAGTAAACTTGCATTAAGGCTAATTGAAATCTGTTCTTCCTTTCAAAATCAATTATTTTAAACTTCTCAACCTGAAACACAGAGATCATTTTCCAATGCAGCACAATAGAGAAGATGACTGCTAATATGTTGGGGTTGATTGGCTAAACATTGTTTCACTCATTTCTATACCCTTAAAATTAAGTTTTTTGTCTGCTGAACATTGATATTTAAATTATTCAAAGCAGATAAAATTCAAGAATCTCCATATTGCTGTCTAACACTGCAAAAACCAGCTTCTGTTCCTAAAGTTCACATAGCTAAAAAACAGAAAGCTGAGATATTTCATCAACAAATTCAGAAGAAGAATCACCTTGACATGAATAATTACTTTTAAGAATGGATTAAATTTGGTGTAAAACTCCCAGATTGTCCCAAGAAACAATTCTTATATTCCATAATAACTGAAGAAATCCATATTCTGAAAAAAAGGCTTAAAACATTTTTGTCACTCCATACTAATTTTTATCCTAGAGAAATTATTATGAATGTACGTTAATAGTACCAACAAGCTTCAGAGAGTTATGACAGGTGTTGAGGGGAATTATCAGTTCAGTCACCTTCTGTGCTGTACCTTTTCTTCTGCCTATGTTAGGTATAAGCTAAACCTTGCCTTTTATATTTTAAATACATTGGGATTGTTTCATTTTGTTAACAATAGTAAACCACACACTATACTAAAAGGGACTAGAAACTGAAGAAAGAAAAGCACTATTGAGTCATTAAGTGTTTTTAAGAATATAGCAGAGAAAGGGGATGATTAAGTTAGCTTGCAATTTACTTGAGTTACACAAAATCTGTAGACAAAAATGCCCACCCCACAAGAGCTACTGGATCAAGTTTCACCTTCTGTTGCAGTAGGGCAAAACAGGGAGCAAGTCCTTGGTTTCAGCACATAAATACATGACATGAATAGGACAAAATCAGGCCTACTAACTATAATATTTAGTTCATTTAGGTATCAAGTAGACCACTTGGGTAGATAAACTCCAGTTAAGCAGAACAGCATCGGCTGTGTGCAAAAATAATAGGGGAAAACCGGAATTAATGACTGAAGCAGGCTGCTGGCAGAAGGAGCACGTTGCCATTTACAAACACAAAGGTTCGCCACATGACACGCCCAAGTTGTATATTCAATTACATAGCTGACTGTTTAAATATATGTGTTTATTCTATATGTGAAAATAAATGTTACTGATAAAAATACAGAATTAAGTACACATTCACAAACACACGCATGGTATATCAAAATAATGTCTATGGTTTTATACTATACACTAGAAACATAAACTGTGTATTTATTGTCTAGGCTAGTAAGCATTCTCTTTTGAAGGATAGCTAATGCCTTCCAGCATTAGTGTAATATAAATAAGCATGCACAGAACCAAGCACTTCAAAAGAAAAAAAGAGGGTCTTAATGACAACAGGTGGAGCAAAACAGGTATCACTCAAATACTTGTTGATAGGATTCGAGAGTGCTCAAGGCCATCTGATGCTTAGGGCCACAGGAGAAATCAGCAGAGACCTAACCTAGCTAATTTTCTCCCTTGATTGTGATGGTTCTGATTAGACGAATAATCAGCTCTCAGCAGCCCTTAGGCAAAAATGCCAACCCAGGGCTTTTTTTTGTTTGTTTGTTTGATGATGATGCACTGCAGAATGAATGCCAGATCACATCATTAAACCACTCTTCCAAATATTAAAGAGGTTCCTATAAGAACAAAGCCAATAACTCCCTTTGTGATTAGCTTGAACATTCTCCTTCTGTCATTTGAGATTGCATTCACATAGACTATAAAATGCTGATCTCCAGTTTTTCTTGGATATGGAGAACTAGTCACACTTGGTGACTGAAAAACAAGAGATGTGAAATTCCAGCAGTTGCTGGATCAGCAAAAGGTTATCTATTGTTAAATTAAATTATTAAGAGCTGTTTGCATATGACATGAATTAATTTGAATTCTTTTTTAGCAGTGTTTTGACTGATTTTACCTAAATATATCCATCCACAATAAAACATCCATTTTCATTTCTGTAATTGGCTACATCATCTCTCCCAGTTTTTCTCAGTACATGATTTACATTCCCAGTCACCAGGAAAACTTCAAGCCAGACACATTCAAAACAGATTTCATACTACATTTTCTTGGTACTGGTCTCTTCTGTATACTGAGACTTTTGGTTTCCAACTACAATAATTTCATCCTTCCATTAGTTGCTTGCTGCTGCAAAAACCATGAGTATTCATTTGAATGTGGAGTAATACATATTGACAATTACATTTCCTGGCTAGTAATTTTAAGAAGCACATCTTGCCACCATTTTTGCACCATGATAGATTAGCTGATTTAATAACTTCAAAAACTGTTAAGAATATCACACACAAAAAGCTTAAAAGCAAAGGAACAAAGGAGCTCTAAACAGTTTTTCATAAAGATCTAGCTATCATGCACCCAGAAGGAAAGGCTTAAGAGCAGCTTTCAGTGCTTAAGTTATGCAAGGAGATCTAGGCATCCTTCCACATGGCTGACTGAAAAAGCTGACCAAAAGCATGTCTTCAGAAGAATTATCTACAATGTGATACCAGCCATTTCATAACGGAAAGTGAAGTCTGAAACAACTGATCTTTCACATCCCCCCTCTAAGAATGTCCACATTAATAAAATTAAATACCTCACCAACAACAAGGTATAAATGTCTGAACAGCAAAAAAAATTAAAATCAACAGTCCCTAAGTACACTTGACACCTGAAGGTAATTACATGTATGGGAATCCTGACAGCAGTGATTTCTCCTGTGTCCATTTTGAGCTATTTATCTTCCAGAAAGTTCACCAAAAGAATGTGTCAAACTGTCTATTAAAGGGACAACCAAAATATGCAATAAACACATCCATATTTTAGCCTCTGACCCTTGAAAGCTGGCACATTTTTTACATTCTTCTTGTCAGGATAAGTAAGAATCAGCTAGCTGTGTGTATCCATGCCCAGACTTGCTCACACTGCTAACAGGGCTTGTCTGGGGAAAGATGCGCAGGACCCTTACATTTACCGCTGTCAAGTGTGTTGCCGGAAGTCATTTAACCAAAGAAGGAATGAGTAAATGTGTGAAAGAGCTTACTGCAGACCTAGTTTGTACATCCTCTACGTCAGGAGACCATATGTCTTTGCCAAACAGAAATTTTCTTGAGACAATAAACATCCCTTGCTCTCAGAATGCTGTGCAAGTGCTGAAAGAGAAAATACTTCTTTTCCCCAACCCCAACTCCCTCCATTCAAACAACTGTCAGCTCACAAAAGCTCAGCGCTGTCTCCTCAATGTTGTAACTGGGGCTCAGGGTATTCCAGAAACAGAAACTTTTCAGACAGCTCAGTGTGAGCTGCTCATTACACCAAGACTGCTAATGAACTGTAAAACCAACATTTTGGTTCCATTAACATCACCACTCCAGCTCCCATAAGAGATGACCACACTGACTTACTGAAGCAGAACCTCCAGGTTTGAGTCTTCAGCACGTAGATTTCACCTGTATCATTTTGTTTCGCTAGCAGGATTTTCAGTCTATTTTTAATGCATATACACACATGTGCCTCCTATACCTTACCTTGGTAAACACACATATTGCTCCAACTAGTCCTCTGATATGAAATCCAGTAAGGCATTCAACAACACTGTAATTAGAACCAATAGCTAATTAAATCAACTTCTAATTGCACCCCTTTTTTTCATTTATTAACTTTGTTGATGCTTGCTGGTTTACATTGATGTGATTGACAGCAGTAGTCAAGGGCACTGTCTATGCTCCTACAAATCCTGGCTGCTGCCAGAATCTGAGTCAGCTCATGTTCTTGCTCCTCCATCTATCACCTGGTTCCCAGCCTCCACAGAGATGCCGTTGGACCTCTTCTGCAAAAGTGTTTGTAGACCTCTCCTCAACTCCAAAAATTGGTATTTGGGCTAAAGTCTTCCCCTGCCCCCCAAAAGCAGTTGTACAGTAGTAGAAGTACACAGCAATACTACAGACAGCAGAAGAGCCAGCTGCTCTCAGAACTGCCATGTAGCCAAGAAGGGTTTGTCTAAACAAGTAGAGCATGAAGTTGCACTACTTTCAAGGTTCATAACAGTAGCAGCATGTGATCAATGTCTGCTTCAGCTAAAAGACACATCCCAGACCTTTCAGTACCCCTTAAGATTGCAGAAAATTTAAACATCTTCTTGGAACATATAATAAAAATCTCAGTGTAAACAAATGTTCTTTATGAGCTTAACCAAACACTGATGATCCAAAAGCAGTCTCAGGGTCAGTCAGTGCAGAAAAGTTGTCTTTGTTGCTGACTTACTACAGCTTCAGGAAATAACTAGGTTTTTGCACTGTAAATCCCCCCGTCAGTAAGCCTTAGATTTACATCACTGATAAACGTTCTGCAGAGATGGCTTGAATTGGACTGGCAAGGTTACATCCAGCCTCTACAAAACTGCTCTCGTTTTTGTTTCCATCCTGCTCTGAAGGATTTTGCAGGTCAGCATCAAACATTTTCATTGACACTCAGTCAGCAGAATACCTGTGTAGAGTCCTACTATTTCACTATTTGCAGCTAGGGGCTGTAAGATACAGTGTTCTAACCTTAGGATGGAGACAATAATTCTTCACTCTCTTCTGTTTTGGTCTAAGGCTTTGACAACTCAAGTCTGAGTTATTTTCCATCCAGATGGCATTCTCCAGAGCAGAGCTCCAACAGCAGTCAAGGCAAGTGACAGAATACAGCTTTTAAAGCTCTGCCCTTCTAACTTGCCAATTAATAAAGTGCAAAGAAGCTTTTTCCCACATCTACAGACTTCTTACCAGGAACTTGCATGCACTGAGGACTGCATCTCCCAGCCACTTAGCACCTGACTGTATATTACTCCAAGACCCATCAGCTGATAAGCACAGTGTCACAGCACCATGAGATTGTTACCACAGGAGCTCCCTGTTACCCTGTTTTCTCCTGCAAAGAAGCAAATTTCTGCACAATTCTAACACAAAGGAGGAACTCACCAAGGCATTTTGAGACACTGGGAGACCAGGATGCATTAATGAATACATAAAGTTAGACCCTATTATAACTATCCACATTATTTCCTTAATATTACTCATTCTTGTCCATTATGGCCTGCAACAAAAAGGTGTGTAAATAGCCTCCATGAGAGAAAACAAGGCATGGAGCAGTAGATTAGGGACCTGAAAACATGGTCCAGTGTTGGCCTAATAACAGATTTCCTATATACTGTCCTACCTTAGGTTTTCCTTGATAAAACCAGCAGTTTTTCACTGCTGTGGGAAAATAACCACTGATGACTGAGTCATTTGGATACTATGAGGCCACATAAATATCTGATTAGGAAGATGAGATGAGCAGCACATCCAACTTTCAAATTTATCTGCTATTCCTGTACTTTCAACACCCAGTTTTGTTTTCTGCAATGGATTTTGAGCAGCTGCTAGGCAGGAGACCTGCCAACACCAGGAGTAGCGTCTGCCACCTGAACTTCACCCAAATCTCTTCATACAGTCCAAAGACATAGGGGCTTACACAAGAACATTTCCTCACTCAAGCAGTCACCACAGGAATATGCTGGAAGAAACTAGCTGTAGTGTCCAGGATGAATACATAGGTAAGCATTATTGCTGTGAAAGTAATTCTGGTTTTGGGACATGGAAAAAGCTTAACTCTTATAATTTATTTAGCATTTTTTTTAAATTAAATTTTCTTTTTAAATGCCAAAAAAAATGACCATTTCACTTTTGCAGCTGTTTTCCCTAAACCAGTCAATTAATTTAACACAAATTTATGAATACCTTTAGTCCATTTTTTAATGATTATTTTCATGCAAAGAAAAACAGTTGAAAAATAGAACTCAATGAAACACATTATTTTATTTTCTTCCTCTCTGAATAAATTCTAAACAAACGCTTCAGGAGCCAAATATAACAGAAGTTAACTCCTTTCACAACAGGCAGAACTCCCCTCAATCAAGTGGAGGACGTGGGTGAGAATTTAATAGGAGAAATAACAAAAAAATATTCAGGATCCATATTACTGGGTGATTGTAATACACAAAAGGAGCAATGAGAATCTGGACCATAAGATTATGTTAACAAAGGACTAGAAGTTGCTGTGACAGAGACCTCAGCTGGGCACGTGCTCAGTGGTCAAAAGGAGGCCAACACAAACTCCTCTTCCTCCTCCTCATTCTCTGTGCCTGCTTCTGCACTGTCTCACCCCAGAAGAGATGCCTTGAGCAAGCCTCCACTTCAGCTGCCTTCCTGCTTTGCGGCTGGGGACACCTCCAGAGGTCAGCAGCCTATGTGGCTCTTCTGCTCCTTCTGCACCCCCGGCTGTGGCTTTAGCCTGATGGCTGGGATCCAGTGGGGAGAGTAGCACTGCTTGGTGGGCAGGACGAATCACAGGGGAACCCTTGCTGCCTCCCTGCAGACTGTATCAGCACTCCAGGACACACTCGCCAAATACACATCACTGGGGTTACGCGCCACTTGGCGGTTCTGCCCAAAGACCTGGCTGGAAGAGTTTACCTCCCTTTTAACCTATCTTTTTACTATTATTTTATTTTGTTCTTAATATCTGCATAATGTTTTGTTTAGGCACTTTACAGCCCTGCTGCAACACTGTAAAGTCTCAAGCGTGCACAGTGATGAAATGCCTCAGGGAGCTAGTTTGCAGAACATGAGGTAACATTGGCTTTGTAATTTAATTCCCAGTGCATTTAGCACAGCTGAGAATTAGAAATAAAATCAAACTAAGTTCCAGAGAGCAAGTTTCATCAGGCAGTGAGGGAAAATAAGAAAAACTTTTTGTCTTTTTAATGAGGACAGTGAAACCCACTCCAGAGAAGGAATGCATTGGCTCCAAGCATCAGAGAGGTGGGTAACAACTGGCAGTGAAGGACTGTACCCGAATTTATGCTCAGTGGATACATTTATAGCATCAGCTGCCAAAGGTCAATGAGTGCACCTGTGTACTTTAGAAAGCAAGCAAACAAGGGACGATGCAGAGAGGAACAGTAATGGCACAGCATCCAACTGCAGTCACGTAACTGCAGAAGTCATTTTGACTTCCTTTTCCTTCCTGATTTAATATCCTGTCCTTTCGGGCTGCCATCTTACTTCCAACTCGGGGAAAAATGTTTCTGAGATAAATCAAGAAACAGAACTGGACAGTAAGAGCATTAAATTATCACAGAGCATGCATTTCCCAATTCAAATGAACACAAGCAATATACCAGTAAGTGACACATCCTAGATTTCTTGTTCTCCTTATTTACTAGGCTTGTAACAACATATTTCTCTTTCATTCATGCTATGAACTGCATCTCAGCACACAAGAAATAGCCTGTGCTTTGTTGTTGCCTGGGGTCTGGTAAGACTGGCCTTGCCAAGTCAATGCCTTTGAACAGAATTACATCCAATAAGCAATTACAGCTAGGCATGGCCCTTTTCTGCCAGTCAGACAAGATAGAGACCTTTCCCTACCCTCATTTAACTTTCTGCCTATTACAATGTAAAAGGATTGATCTATAAACAACTAAGAGTGTATCTGCTTTTTGACTTGCCATCTGTTTTGTACATATCGATGAGATAAGGGAAAAAAAAAAACAAAAACCAAACCTGAAAGTGGATGAAAGAAGGACCTACTGCCACCAAGAAAGAGGTTGTGGACTCCATCCATTTTTCTCTCTGTCTTCTGCTATTGCCAGCTGACTATTTCTGCTCATAAGAGAGCACAACTATCCATAAGTACAAAATGGATACAGCACAAATTGACTTGGTAACATCACACAGACACATTGTATGAATAATGAGGTTCAGTTGCAGCCTGTCACACAGGAAGCATAACAGCATAACTGATTTTTTGAAAAGTTGACTGAGTAACACATAATTCACCAAAGGAAAAATACAAAAAATAACATCTGCTCTTGATATAACTTTCTTTGCATTTTTAAGAAATTGTTTGCTGCGAAAAATAGTATTTAAAGTTACTCTGAATCATATTCACCTTACAAGTAACTCAGTTAATGAAAAATCTTGCCCAGGTAATCTTTATTACCAGCTAACTTCAAGTTCTTCTGAAAAAGCTTGTTCATTGGTGTGAAACACTCCAGAAAAAAGCAGTAGCTCAATCTGAATTTCTTCAGTCTTTAATTTCCAGTTATCTAGATCCTTCACAGCAATTTCTAAACTCAGACAAGGTCATTATTCAAAATGAGAACAGTAAGCAACATTATTTCATTCTGACCAATACACATGCTATGCACACTGGACACCAATTTATTCTCAGTCAAGGGTGTAGTCCTTTTACACACTCATAGACAGTATTTTCCTCTGACTAACCATTCAAGGTGTTCAGTGTAATTGAACAGTAGTTCAGATGACTACTGTCATCTCTGAATTATCAAAGGTAAGGGGCAAGCAAATACTATGGGTAATAGAAAAGCCTGGGTAAGGTACCACAGGGTATTTTCCTTCAATATATTCACTTGGATTCATAAAGTCTTACTAGTTATGCATTAGCACAGCTTTGTCAACCCTACACTGCCTTCAGAGCCACTCAGCAGACTTTTTATCAGTCACTTTGGTCTAAGACATATCAGGTAAGACTTGAATGCAGAACAAGTCTCTTTTTGCTAGCTTTCTGCCCCAGAAATACAGTTCCCTTGGTAGCTCATGCTTGCAAGCACTGACTAGCCTCTCCCTCTCCTCACCAGAAGAAATCCCCCACCCCAATGGGGTGATGACGGTCCAGGGTAGCACACCTCCTGATCAGCCTCCCTACCCTTCAGAACAAGAGGGAATGGCTTCAAGCTGCAACAGGGTAGGTTTAGACTGGATATTA
>JAOXJM010000019.1:57336681-57388950 GCA_026413425.1 Tringa solitaria
TGAAAAAGGAAGATTACATGATCACTATAATCATTATTTTCCAACAAAAACGACAAAAAAAGCTAGGTAATTACTCTTATTTGAAGCTATCAATGTGCAGAGAATCGTAATTAATCTTTATGTAGCATTGCAATTTCTCCTCAACTACTTAAGTATCATCATAATTGCAGGTCCAAAACAGGAACCTCTTGGCTTTGCTTAATGATTCTCTCATATGCTCTTCTCCCAAGACAAGGCTCTGATTTGAGAGCAGTTGTGAACAAAATGAAGTGAATGCAAATAAGAGCAAGAGCAGGACAGGTCCTAATGTCTTTCACTGAGTGGAAAAAAGGGTTAACCTTAAATAGCTGTTCATTGGACTGCTAGAAATGAAGACAACCATGGTGACAAGGAGCAAAGAAAGGATAGGGCCAGAGACCAAGTAAAGTCAACCACATTTCAGTTTGTATTTGCTTTCACTATCTTTACTATGGACATAATAGTTTTGGGTTTATTTAAAATGTTTACAGTAAAATGCTCTTTAGAATAAGCTGCTAAAGGTGGTTTCCTCCCCCTTCCTTCTCCTTGAAGATCAACCTTATCTACAAAATTCTTATCTTAAGTGAATAACTGATAAGAAAAATTACAGAGCTTGGCAGCAGAATGTGTTAAGTAATTGGACCCCATCTCCCACACCTCTTTGTCTCTCTACTAAATCTTCTCTGTCTCTCTGCTGAACCAATCCACTCTGAATATCAATCACAGCTGAGGCTGGAAATCACTGTTGGACAAAAGAAGCAATAATAATTAAATTAAAAAAGAAAAAACAACCACAACCAAACCAACGAAACAAAAACCTCCAAAGAAAACCCACATCGTGTTTGCAAGGGCATAATTTTTTCTGATTCCAACTACTGCTTAATTCCTTCCTATGTTTATTAAAACCTTCTGATGCAAAGTATCAAAGCCAAAATTTGCTTTGCACCAACTTAGAGGTAAACACCTAAAGACAACCTCTAAACAAGCATCTGTTTGGCAAGACAGCCTACTCTATAAAAGGAGTTATTTATCCAGAAAGATTATTACATTCACACTTATCTATCTGAGGAAATCAAATCATACTACTACACCAGAAAAATCACAGATCTATGGCTGTATTACAAGAAATTCCTGTTCAAAGAGCTTCAGAATAGATGTGCATGAATATTTTGGGGTTTCTTTTTCTGGTATGGCTTACACTGCTTCCAGAACCACATGAATTAAAGAAGCAATGAAATTAATCTGTTTTTTTCTGTTGTAAGAATGTGCACTGATGAGCCAAAACTCTGTAGTCATTCTCAGCTGAGCCAACAGAATGGAAAGCATGAGTCCTTCTCCTGCAAAGTCAGCTAAGTTTTCTTGAATGGCCTAAATTCAGGGGGTTTTGTATCAGTGAAATTTCTTGCACGAACAAACTCTAGTGATGTCAATTGATCTTTTTCTAAATAAGAAAGGCTTATCTCACCACTACTCTGAGTCCTCCAGAACACTTTTCTTTTAAATTATTTATCGGTTGCTTAAGAGCCTACAAGAAATGCAAAATGGACCAACTATAAAACTGTTAATATTTACGAGAATATAGTACTGGTTTTAGACACAATTTTTTTTTTTTTAAGCAACCCGAAGCAAGTTTCCACAACATTGGATACTTTTCCACATATACAAACCAGAGCTCCTGAAAACTACTCCATAATCTTCAGATAAAATTCTCACTGAACTCGCCTGTGAAAGAATTGGGTACATCTTACCTATCCCAGCTTGTTAAACGAAGGAGAGATCTAGAGGGAAAAAAGAGAACCCTCTGGTTCATAAAAAGCTCTGTTTCGGATGATTACATTTGGAGCTTACGAGTTCTTCTCTGGTCTGCACCTGGATCAATACTGGTAAAGTGTCTGTCCTGCATGAAGAATTCTGCAATCAAAGAAATATCTTCCTAATCGCATGAGTAAACTGAGCAGCTGCTTCTGTCTTCCTTGGGTCTTGTCTACATATAAAAAATTATTCCCTAATACAACAGGCTGCGAATTTGGAGTATAATATAGCTGTTCCAAAACAGACACTCATAGGACACAGGTTTTTTGGATTTGGTTGTTTGTTTTTTTTTTTTTTTCTTTTTGGCAGGGGGAGAGTTAAATTCAAAAAGGCCTTATACTGTGAAAAATATTCATGTCCACTTCTGAGTGCCCCCAGTGAGAAGCTTTCTCAAGATAAGGTGTGTCGCATTTTTTTTCTGAAGATACTTTCAAATATATGCCAAAAAGACAGCATGGGGAGTAAAATATTATTTCCAGTTTCATTGGTGCAGCGCAGACCTAGAAACAGTGACAATTACAACAGAAATATAGCACTTTTCTAGTAGTGTATTCTTTGCTCCTCTGTTTTTCAAAGTGCTCTGTTTGAATGAAAAAAACCTTTCTATTTTTTCTGGCTGGCATATATGAATTATGTTACCACTGTAATAATCACGCATAACAGACCTAATGTTCAGGCTTGCCAGTTGCTCCACAAAAAATATTATAACAGCAGTTCTAGTTTTGTTACATTTTCTCCAGGTTATGACTTCAGCCTGTAGCTTCTTTAGTAACAGTTTAATGCCTGGATCTACTTTAAATAAATACTTATACAGGTTATACTTCAGAATACCTGCTGGCGCAACATAGTATGCAGCCAGTACTCCTCTAAATCCCATGACAAAAGTCACATTTTGTTAGTGTTGAAGAACTTTGTTTCTCACTACGATCTGTTATTCCCTCATAGGGTCAAGGAGGCTGTCATTACCAAGCACTCAGCAGTATGCAGGTTAATTCATATTAAATAGATATAGTATATCTGCAACCAGCAGTTTAAATTTAGCAAGCAAACATAGACCTCTTTGCCTCTTTGCTTATTTTGAATTAGTACTTGTTTGTACATCTCATATATGGAGACATTTTCTCCACATGTTCACATCCCCCATGCTTTATGCCTTTTGTGGCATAAAAATACTGACATATTTTCACCCTGAAGCTGTGATCATCATCCTTTGAAACTAACAGGCACAGACAATGACGAAAAAGCCCATAAACCCTAACACTTGAAGCAAATGCCTGGCAAAAGTTTTAGCCCAGATGTATGCTAAATATAGAGGTATCAACTAATGACTACACCAGAATAAAATATTTTTTCTGTTTTTAATTAAAGCTGCCATAATGGGGAGTTTATTTCTTCCACACTCACTCTTTCCCTGTCAGGATAAGCCATTTTATTGTAATGCTTTATTTCAACATGGGAGAAAAGATATGAATGCCCTAAGGTGGAAGTATTACCAACACAGATGGATCAATCTTCCAAGCATGGAATGACACACAGATCACAAAGCAGGTAAACCAGAATATCTGGAGAAAGCTAAATAAACAAAAACAGGTCAGTGACTCAGTTCTGTGGTGGTCTACAGCCATTCTGGTAGAGATAATTTGCCTGGTGAAATCGTACTGATCAATAGCTCCAAGGCAGCTGTGACTTGGCTCTGTGACAGTCTATTGACTAGAGCCTTTTTTTGTTTCTTAATCCAAATGCCATACTTTTGCAGCCTGACCCAGGCTGCAAGGTCCCATCAGCAGATGTTGACATTATCTCCTCCTGATTGTAACAGCTCATCAGAAAACAACTAGTCTGCTTTTTGAGCTTTGTTTTGGTTGGGTTCTTTGAAAAAAGGCCACATAGGGAAATAGAGAGGGGAAAAAAAGATTAACATTTATAGCTTGGTACAGAATGCATGTTGGCACTTCTATCATGTGTTTCCACTATGATGAAAATAGCAGGATGTCATTAATCTGTATTTTCCTACCTGACCAAGTGTTGTTATGCTCTATTGTATTTTGCCATTTCATTCAACAGACCATTTTAAGAAATGTCTAAAAACAATGTGTTTGGGCTGCTGTTGTCTAGTAACATTTCTAAAAGTATGTCTCTTTTCTCTTCTGTATCAGACTGCCAGGCATAAAAGCTGAACTCAAATATGCTAGACCTTCACTTGCGTGTAAGGTCAACAACATATACTTTGTTTGTTTACTGTTTTACATTGTGTTGAACAGTCAAGAATTTGAGAAGCAGTCCTGTGTTACAAATGTAAGCATTAAATATGTCAAGGTAAGGGCCATGCGGCACCGTGTAACCTTGACACTACCATATCAGAAATGAAGACTGAACTGTTCCTCATGCATCACCAAACCAGATGCAGCAGAAGAACGGAGTGCTACTGAATCTCTCTCATGACCAGGCAGCTGCCATGACCTGGAAAAAAACAATTCTTTTTGATGCAGCTAAGAGACTTTTCAAGCACGGCCTGGTGCACAAAATTATTCAAATGGTTTTATGATTTAGGCTATTGCCTATGGACACCTTCAGGGAAGCTACTGAGCACCATTTCTTTAGGATCATTAGCCAGAACTGACCTGAAATGCCACAGTTAAATCTAAAAAGAGCTCAAGACCAGCTCCATGCAAAAATCAGAGGGCTTTTTAATGCTGATGTTAAAGAAAGCAGAGCAGGACCAGTGGGGAAATACAAACCCAACTAACAGTGACACCTACAAATGTCTTGTTCTGTAGTCAGTGAGCAGTCATTCACTCAAAGTCTGGTACCCAAAATGAGTACAATAAACAGCTTTATGGCAGAGATTTTGACTATTTCTCTATCTGTTTGAGGTACAACCTAATAAGAAAACCTAGCAAACTGGCCACTAGATTCAGCACAGTCATCTCTCTCCAAATCCCAGTTTGATCTAACTTATTCTATGACTCTAGATAATATGCTGCTTTATACCTGTTTCCCCACCTTCTTTCGTGCCTCTCCTCCATATTGCCCAGCCCACTTCAAGGCAGCACACTTGCCACAAATGCATCCAGCATATGATTCTAAAGGATATTGTTACACAAATAAATCCTGTAATTTTTAGAAATAGCTGAACTTTGACATTGGCTTTTGAAGCCACTGGCTACCATAATTAAAGGTAAGATTTGACTACATTTTAAAAAAACGAAAAAGCTATTGAAGAATTAGCTCGAACCCACATATTTAACTCGCCTCACTTCTCTTGTGCACTCCATACACTTGTGCAGATTCTGCACGGAATTACACCTTGTACCATGGTGCTGTGTCAGAAATTGTGCTTATTTACTGGACTAGTGCAGACATCACTGAAGATTAAATCCTGCATTTGTTAAATTCCAGCATTATAAAAAGAACTGTCTCAGACTATTCAGAAACTCTGCTACTTTCACCCCTTTCACAAAGAGGAACTGAACTACTGACAGATGATATGGAATACAAATAAGCAATTTTAACTCCTTAGCCACCCATTTTATATTAAACATACAATTGTAACATTTTGTCATAAAACTAAATCAAATACACATTTGTTAAATTGTTAATTCAGGATTCTAGGAGCTTCTGGCAACAGCAAACGATTTAGTGACTTTCACTACTTTCCTTCTCCTTGAACCAGGATATATGGAGTGCAAATTTATGCAGTGGGTATGATACAGGAAGATTTTGATGGATGCACATGTTCTTTTTTGTATTTTTGTCTTGCCTTTCCTGGTTCACAAAAGCTGAGAGCTAATGGAAGTGCCCAGGTTGTAACGTTTATCAGCAGAAACTGTAGATCAAATGGAGCCTCCACACCATATCCTGTTATCTGAGCAGGATTAACACTATCTGGACTGGTAAATTCTCTTTCCACCCTTGCTGACTCAGAAAGAAGATTTAAATGAAGCTGCTAACTCTAATGAGCAGTGCACTGCTGGTTGTCTGAAGTGAGCTATACACCACTTACAATCAAACTGTAAACCAGTCATTTCACTTCACTGATCGTATTCAGGCTTCCCAGAGTTTAACAGACAACTCATTATCCACTCCATCACACTGCCTGTCTACCTCTCTCCTCCAATTGTTTCAAGACACAGAATGAAGCGACTCATCATGCTATCTTATACAAAACCTGTTTTCTGAGTCTCCCTGTAAAAGAAAGCTGCTGCTCACAGTGGACTGAAGAGAAAAAAAAAACCCTCCAAAATAAAAGAAAAAAAAACACTCCAGCAGCAGACTTAATAGCACCTTAACAGTGCTATCATCAGCAACAAGCAGTAACAAATTCTCCAACATATCAAGGATGGATTTCCTAAACGTGGTCCCTTAAAATGTTATATTTCATCTGGCATCTTTTTCATCTGAAGTAAATTAACTAGCAGGAACCTCAGTAGTGGAAATGGAATTAAAATAACCTAACCCTGACATGTTGGGGTTTACTCATTTTGTTACGAATAGCAGTTGTATCCTGTTGTTTGTGGTAGGAGTCTTTTGACAGCCAGCTGCTGGAAAGCACACACACCTTCATGTGCAAGTTGTGGAACAGCAAAGAAGAATCAGGCCTTTTCTTCTGTTCACATACAAAACTGTGCCTTCAGAACTCCTCTCCATCAAGCCCCAGCAGAAATACTTGATGAACAGGCCCTGGGAGAGCACTTCTACTTGCCTTCAGCTGCAATGGCTTGCAGGCATATGACACTCCATCAATACCGAGAACTGGCAGCTTGAAAGGCGGGAAGGACGTTCACTGATAGCAGGCATCTGCTTACTAACAGCATTGGTGCTCCACTGCTTTTCCCATTCATTGCCTGCAGGAACGACTCCATTGAGAGACTCACCATCAACAGATGGTCCCAGGCTAAGGTGTAATCAGAAGCAGCTTGCTAAATTTACTCCAAACAAATAGAATTACAGGCTTTTGCTGAACCTGAACTGAATTGGGAACTTGGGTGGTACAGACAGTGTTAACACCAGTACATCCCCAAATGACTATCTAAAGTTGTCAGCAAAAATCAGCTCTGCCCTGAAGTTGCATATTTATACTCATGCTGCTTATTGTCTCAGCTTATACAATAGATGCGTATTTTGAGAGAATTTTTAGCTGCATCCTAATTAAGTCATTTACCTCCTACAGTCCTCTTTTCCCCTCAGGATATACTCTGCTAAAAATGTTTTAATGCAAAATCTACACTTTCATCACCTTCCACTCATGAGTATTTCAGTATGTCAACTTTTAACTCCATTAAGAAAAGAAAAACTACTATTAAAATTGAAAAAGCCTTTACCAAAATAGAAAACTATGTTATAACATAGCATTGGATGTGTATATGCCTTGAAAGCATCATTACCTTGAAGTTATTTGCTGTTTTGTTGAATGCAACATTTAAGTTTGGAACCATGCCCTGATACAATATACTAATAGCAATTCCAAGCAGAAGCAAAGGGAAAAAAAAAGATTTATTTCAAATGCAAGTTCTGTATTGAGATTTAATATTTGAATTTACATTCACTGAGCAGAAAAGATATGTTTTTAAACAAACGTTTATACAACATCACCTTATTGGAGAACATATCTTGCTGCTAGAGATGTTAAGACCTACCTGCTGACTCTAATGATAAAAGTAAGATTTTAAATATACTAACTTCTGGTAGTCACACTGTATATAAAAAGATTTAATGGAATTAACAGTCTCATCTGCCTCAAAAGAATCCTTTAGCAAATTGTACCAGAGAAAAATCAGTTCTCTTCTATAGATTGGGATACACATGTAAAATAATACACAGAGAGCAAGTGGGCTACACTAGTATAACTGCAGATCTAACCTCACCAATGGATTTCAGATAGTAATTACATGCAAAATAATGCACATTTGTGTGTCAGCGATTGGACAAATTTCATTTGTAGCAAAACCAGCAAAACTGACCACTGTTTTATGTATTAATTTGTCCAGGTGATAAAAAACATGGAATACCAACATCATGAGTGTCATTGCTGAAAGTGACGTGCCAGTGCTGCTCTGTGGTTAAAAACTACTCATATGAAATATAACATTGCTCCATTTTATGAGATCCCACTGCCTTCAGATGGCAAAATCTGATTTAACAGTGAAAGCACAGATACTAGCTTTGAAATAATTAAGTACCTTTGTTTACCTTGTAAAATTTAGTCTATTTACACAATTGATGAAAACTGCCTCCTGAGCTTGTAATTCTTCAGCAACACGTTTTCAGCACCGTTGTTCAACCAAAGGACTCCCTAAACTTCTGTCAGTATACTGCCCCCTAATTGCACCAAAACAACTGCTTTTGTGACTACTACTGGGACCCTGATATGGGAAAGAATTTGGTTAAAATATCAATCGGTGGCCCATAGCAGAGTTATTTTTGATCTTCATCAATTTTTTGATCCACTTCATAGTATGCAATCTGTCAGCACAACTGAGACTACAGGGAGATCTCAGCAGACTGACGAGGAGTGAGAAACTAGACCTAAAACCAGCTGATTTCCCAAAACCCTTCACACCATGGTGCTGTGGCTTAGAAAAGAAATTTCAGGGGCTGGGGTCCTACATCACAATACCTTGAAGTTCAAACCACCATGTGTGCACTCACCTCCTTAACCCCTTTTTAGCACTGAATGCTTGCCATCATAGAGCTCCTTCAGAGTTACCATTTATGACATGTACAACTTTAGGTCAGAGCTTACTGCCCTTATGGACCAGAAACTCTCCTTCTGCATAATTACAATCTACTACATCTAGTTGGTACACATTTTCTGCACTGGAAATGACTACAACTATGGGGTTTATTTTTTTAATAAAAGCAACCTACAAAGATTATTTTTAATAACATGACTGTTCTTTTAAAGAATCCATATCTATAGCTACTTTTAAAAAAATAGATAAAAAAGAGACATAAAGATGTCTCACACTAGGTAACTTTTCTGATTTGATTTTAAAAATATTAGGTTTCGGCTTTGATCAAAATATTTGTCAATATGTCAGAAATATTTTTAAAATACAGATCCAAGTGCTATGATTTAGTTGATAATAAATGTTTCTCAGTTTATAATGGAAAGTCTGGCAGACGCCTAAGTACTTCGACAGGAAAGGTGAGCTGCGTGCCAAATCCCTCTCACAGCTCCTGGTCCTTCATGAATACCAGAAGCACACCTGATACCCCCTAATAAGCTATGGAAAAGGAGATACTTCCAGGAGTAGTGCCCATATGGGCAACAACTACCATCTCCAGTCACCCCTGTAGATTCACCATAGGCTAAAGCTGGTTTACCCTGTACTGGAAGCCACACTGGGACCGTTCAGGAGGTGCAGACTAGTTGTCCACTACGTACAACACATGGCCAAATACAATTGCAGCTTTGGGTCATACATGCCTATGTGTAAAGGCAAAAAGTTTTCTACTCTTTTCACTAAGACCAGTAAGAGTTACCACGATTCCAATAGCCAGAGATAAAGACAGCCCAAGCGAATGAAAAGGAACCAGGAAAGAGAAACTATAGGAATGCTACAGTAATGTTTTTCAAAATAGAATAGATATATTCCAGAATAATAGAAAATTAGGCTGAGAAGTATATCATCCCTGAGAGATATCTGTTTCAGATTTGGAACTACATTCATTACTGTATAAATTTTTCTACATTAATCACATGAACTTTATAACTAGTATTAATGGTCTGTTTTTAGAGCAAAATTAATTTTGTATGAAGAGAACTGGTGAATACTTACACTTGGAGAAGACTCTGCAAGCTGATGTCTGTCTCCATAGCACTAGCATTATCATATAAATTTAATGGAGTGGAGTAAAAAGACCAAGCTATATCTTACCACTTAGTTGGGGAAAAAAGTTAATAAAGTAGCCTGAGATGTATTGTGTGTAAATTGCAGATCATGTACCAAATCCACCTAAGAAATGTGTAATTTGTAAATGCAAAACCGACTATCCGTCTATCTGATTACAAAATCTAGATGACAAAGCTGTTTCAAAAATGAGTCCTAGGTGGATTTTTCTGTAACTCTTGCCATTTTTCTGTTCCCAAGTCAAAAAAGGAAATTAAAGTGTCCTTTGTGGTATTTATTAAATTTGGCATTGAATAATTTTCTCTCTTTTAACTCTGTGAATGTGTATGGTTAACAAGCCTATGTAACCATTAGTATTAGTTTTTACTCCTTGACTAAAGTGTTTGCCAATATATAGAAGCCAGAAAAATAGTATTAAGTGACTTATTCAAAAGCCTTCTATTTCAGAAATTCATTAAAGAAGCAGGCCTCTTCTCTGGGAAGTATGGCTTGGCTTTGTAGCCTTGGATAAGGAGACTCCTCAACTTGAGGAGCTCCGCTACGGTGTTGTGATCACAGAAAATTTGCCCATCTGAAGTCAAAGGAGAATTATCACCAGCTTGTTACTAAATTCCTGATAGGTGGATCTGCCAGCAACACATGCAGCCTCTGGCAAGTTCAAAAGGACATTTCCAGTGCTAAGGCCAGAGAGGTTTTTCTTTGCCCATTCTTAAATACATGATAGCTGGTATTTAGGAAGATAACGAATCGCCTAATGAAACCTCAATCTTTGTTTCTGTAGTTGTGGTATCAGTGAAGAATTTTTTAGTGATGTTGATCCCTCCTTGCTTGCATTCCCTGAGGTCTCATATGTAACTGGATCTGCAAAAAGGCATGCAGTAACACAGCAGAGGTGCCTCTTTCTATCACTCCCTCCTGTCTCCCCTCGGTCCCCTAGATTGGCCCCTTTCTTTCACATGCCACAAAACCAGGCGGCTTCACAAAAATGCGGTGTTTGAAGTGCCTCTGTGGGGCCTTAGAGGGAACCTCTGGCTCTGGCCATGTCAGCAGTGCTTTGCAGATGAGGCAAGGGGAGCCTGCAGGCTGGGGTGAAATGTGCCCCCTTGGAGCCCTCCACCAAGGGAGGTCTTCCCTCCGTGGCCACCTCATTTCTGGTGAGCCTTTGAAGCTGCCCAGCCACAAGAGCACTGCGCAGCAGCCGTCTTACCTCAGCACACTTCCAGCTTCATGCAGCAAGCCTCCAGCAAAGGCTTTACTTTTTGTTCTTTATTATCTTGACATCAATGTAAAATAAAGGTAATTTAGGCTCGGGTTATAAGCAACATAAAAACAGAAGGAGGAAGCTGGCAGCAGCAGCCTGACTTCAGGCTTCAGAAAGTCTGTGAGAGTGCCAAAACACAATCTTAGCTAAAAGCATTAGCACATCTGAGACACACACACACACACACGTACACACAACCCCCATGCCGAAAACCAAAACCAAACCAAAACAGAAAATGCTCTCTAGCAATGCCCCTGTCTCCACCTCCTGGTGGGGGGAGAAGCACGGGTTTTGGCTGAGAATCTGCGAGAGACCACTAACTCCTTCCCCAGATGAAACTATGTATGACAAGTTTAGCCTGCAGCAAGCTTGCTCAGCCAAGTTATAAATCCCTCAAATAGGGTCTCATAATGAAAACGTGAACACTGTCTTAATAGATGGCACCTTGACCTGACAGAAATTTGGCCTCCGTTCCTCTGCCACAGCAGCCTTGAGACACAGAAATAAGCAGTCCGTCCATCCCCCCAGTCTCCCCCCTTGGACGTGTGGGGAGGGAGGCGGGGGGTTGACGGATGGTTTTGTGGACAAAAGAGAGAGGGATGAGGAATAAACTGCAAATTGATCTGTGCAGCAGAATAAAAGCAGGATGTGGCAAGGTAGACCTAGGTCAGTGTCACACAGGTGCAAGCCTTGGAATTAGTTTCCTGAACATCTGCAACAAACATAAAAAATAACTGCCAGTACCAAGGAGGGAGAAAAAATAACAGATCTCACATTGCATGGAGCAAACCAACCAACAGAAAAACACCAAAAAAAAAAAAAAGTTTTTTCTGTGACCATTGCACTCACTGGCCGCTCTGTTCCTAATTTCCTGGTTTAAGCTCTGTGTTTTGCCACATCATTAAAGAAAATAATAATACTTCTGCTTTTTCTGAAACTGTTTGGAAACATCCCCCTGTTGAGACCTTACCAGAGCCAGTCTTCCAGACCTAAACAAAGGAGGACCATTGCACAGGGCTTCTGGCATGCCCCTTCCCAGCCACCCTGCCTTCCCCCCGCCTGCCACCGAGTACTTCAGACTAAATACAAATTGGAGTCTCCTCCTAGGAATCCACAGAGATCCATCTTAACAAAATGTCCAAGTACGTGATAGGCAAGGAGTCATTTGTGTGTTTTTCTTTGCCTATGAGAACGTCTGGGAGAAGAAGAAAAGGTTACTGTTTTGCCCATAATTATTTCTCCTCCCCCTTTCATCCTTCCTATTCCCAGGGTAAGCAGACAAAACAGCATACCAGTACCCCAAACTGAATTCATTTACAAAGCTTTAATTTTTCACTTAGCTGTGTACAAAGTAAAGGTACTGAGGAATGACCGTTCACATGTGAAGGGCCAAATTAATTTGCCCGAGAACGTGAGTGCCTTCAGCGCTTATATAAATAACCCAAACGAGAGATTCTCTTACCTTGTCAGGAAAACAAACTCCTTGCTCAAAAAAATGAAGGCAAAAAAGTACATACCCTAAAAATTCTTCAAACCTGTTTGTTGAACCTGACGTTTTCCAAGTGAATGACTGTTTTTTAATGGTCAGGACATTTTTTTAACTACTTGGGCTTAAAAATTTCACTTTTTATTACTTTTCCCTTCATATGGCTCCTAATGCTTTCCTTAACTATCTGTGGTAAATGAAAAAAATACCTCAGCTAGGGATATCACAAAATCCATCAATAAGAGTTTATTAAAATTATATATTTTTTTTTAACAAAACACCTCCCAAAAGGCTCTATTCTGACAAATGAAAAAGATTCCCACAAAAGCAAGCTTTCAAAAACACAAATCTGGCTTTGCTTTCCAGCAGAAGCTGGTAGAAAATGTGTAGTTTACTTACTATAAAACAAAAAAAAAGGATGAAAGAAGGAGGTACTAGGAATAAAATAGCTATATTGTAGGACGAGACTGAGAGGAAGAGTTATTCAAATTACCTAGTGGTTTGGGGAGCTGGTATCTTTTCTCCCTCGAGATAAAATCCTGGGTATCAAACAACTTGGAATAGCTCACAGCTGCCCCTGAACACAAGTTCTTTTATTAGGAGTACCGAAAATGTCAAGGAAAGAGCATAAAAAATTAACAAATCCTGCCACATTTATCTCTTGATGGATGACCTCAAAGATGCAGCAAGGGCTACTGTTTTTCTACAGGCGTAGAAAACGCATCTCCTCCACAAACAATAGTATGGTTCAAAGGGTCTGTCTCCCCAGCTTGGTGCAAGTCTCCCCCCCCACTGCCTGCCTGACCACAGCCTGTAACTACAGCATCCCTAACGTGCATGGGAAGTTCTTCAGAGAGCTGCCTTCTTCCTACAGCAGCTGTAAACTTGTACACACACGCAAAAATACCTGGGCTGGAGGCAGCCACAGCTAACACACTAGCTAATTTAATGGACACCACGGAACATTTGCACACTTTTGACAACGAACAGAGAGTCCTTTTTCACTTTCCTTCCACCTTCCTTTTCCAAGCCAACTGAGCTTCAAATGAGAAGGCGGCAGCACAGGTGTTCCTAATTCTGTAAGAAATCCAGCAAAGCCAGCACACTGCGGTGAATGAGTTGTCTCTCCTCTGCAACAGCCAGCATGACACCAGTACTACTGGTGGCAAAGTATCATACAGAGAAACCTACAGTAGCTCAAACAGTGCAGACCAGTTCAGGTGGACGGGTGTCTCTTCCTTTCTGCAGCCAGAGCTGGCTCAGAATATCTTACTGTATCACACAGACCAACTGAAGGGGAAAAAAGGGAAGGTCGCTTTTGGAAAGAGAGGCAACAGAAGCTTCACTCCTTCCCACAAGCCATGCCCTTGTTGTGTCTCCTACTTCCCAGTTTTATCCCTTTTAACACCTTGTCTTGCATAAAAGATGTTTGTTTAATAACAGTAACAGAGCTGTTGAAGAAGGCTTTGTAGTTTCAGTTTGGAGTAAGGATAGAAGGAAGACTGCAGATGGTGGGGGACTTTTGCATCCTGCTTCTTAGTAGTAAATGAAGCCAGGGGATACTTTGTGCTGAATTCAAGTCTGGAAAAGAGTCATCTATGGCTAGGATTTGTCTTCAATTTTTTTTGTGTGTGTGTGTTTTGGTTTTGTTTTTTTTTTCCATTGTTTGGGATAAGGGGACTATATGGGTGTTTTTATTTAATAAAGTGTAACTAACCAGAATGCAAAAAATGTGTACAATCTGGATAAAGGACTTTTTAATGAAAGCACTGCAAATGACATTTTCCCTCTACTTTAGAATGCTGCAAATAGCAAATTAGCATACCTCGGAGTGGAATTTCTGCTACGGGAGAGATGAAAGGTTAACCGTCTAAAGAGTAAAGAATATGTTTGACATCTATTTAGAAAAAAAAGAGTCTCCTAATAAAAGCAGAGGCCCCACTTGATGCTCCTAATTCTCCTTCAGTGTTTGCATACACTTCCAAATAATTAGAGAAACCCACTCCAAAAAGCCTGACTGAAAAATAAAATAAAAAACTCAACACTGCAGACCTCAATGCCTTGTTTGCTGGGCTTGTTAGAGGGCTCTGGAGGTCACAGTGATTGACAAGCCTTTGGTGCCCGTAGGAGGGCTGCTAATGCATACATATCACTTGAGAGGCAAGCTCTGAGTACTGACCATGCCTAATAAGCAACGGGCAGCCAGTAGGTTGAACAGTGTAGCAAGCAAACCCTCACGCGCTAAGGGGTGGCTGAAAGACTGCAAATTACATTTTCCATCAATTAGTACCAATTAGAAAGCAGGAGGGTATAGCATATCATGCAAATAAAGATCTCCCCCCACTCCAAGGCATTTTCATAAAGCTACCTTTGTTGCCACTTCTTAGCGTGCACCTTACTGCTGCACACACATGCCTGGGCTCCCACCAGGGAATTCGCTGTACGTGTTACCGGAGCAGTAACGTTGTTTAGAAAAGCAATCTGAGCCAGGGCACACAGGCTTGAGTTTCTACATCCTACTATAACCTGAGTGCTAAGACTGGGGTTTCATAAGGTGCGACAGAGACAGGAAACCACGGCCTCAAGCCAGACAAGGCTCCTTCCAAATGGATCCCACCCCGAGCACTCCCTGCAGCCCGGCACGAACACCTCCCAGCGCATGGCTGGGCGGCCAGCAGCTCCCAGTGCCTCCCCATCCCTAGTCTTCACTTGGGCAGCGTGAAGGAGGAAAAACACCACTGGGGAAGGAAATGATGATTCTCTCTTTTTCTCTTTCTAAACTAGGTCTTACAGACTTTGTGTTTTTGTTCTATGTATGGTTAAAGACAGCAAACTGGTTCCACAGGCGTGCCTTGTAGCTGTGGTTTATGATGTGACTCCACATTATTTGTCCTCCTGTGTATGTGCTTGTCTACTTCTGCAGCTGTTTTAACTTTTCCTTGCTGTTTTGAAGGCATGGTGTAACTCATTACATTACACCTCAAGTTGCATCTAACTGCAGCTAGCGTTTAAAAGACAGCTGTGTCTGTTTAGCAAAGGAAAATCAGCCTATTCAGTGTTTAAATGTATACCTTCAACGAACAGAACTATTGACCAACAATATCGACTATGATTTTCAAGCTTTGCTGAATCTCTACATAGGCTAGAAGAATAATAATATAAATGTGATTAAACTTGCAACAACAGTAGGTGGCAAGAAAAAGAATCAGTGTTATTTTATTTTACTGAAGTCACCTTAGGCACCACACTTGTAGTAAGAATAATACTTTGATCTTAGCACTTTTCACTAGTAAAACTCAATAGTATTTTACAAAGGAAGTTGGCATCACCATTTACAGGCAGGGTACTATTACCGCACAAAGAACTACTGTTCATTTCTTTTCTCATGCACTTTGTCAAGTGCTATTGTGACAAATAAAATAAAAAAAAAAATCTAGTAAAAATCACGGAGCCTTGGCACAGTTATCTTTCAAAGACCTGCTGGGCCCTCATCTTATTCCCATTCACCAACAGCTGGCCTTTTCTGTCCAGAAAGGAGCTGGGGCTTGGTCCAGTGCTGGAGACAATGTGAGCACCACTGTTGTGCAACTGAGCTCAGTTGGTAGGGCTGGGCTCTTCATCTTTCATTTCACTTACTGTTGTGAAAGCCTAGTGTGCTGTTCAAGCGCGATATAGAAACAAGACAGAGGTAAGTAGAGCAACAAAGTTCCACAGAAAAACTCATACATTTGACACTACAAGAAAATTGATCCCAGAGCCAGCAAAGTCTATTCTTTTTCATACGTTTTTTTATAAAAGATATTATTAGAAATCTTGGCTGGGTAATTATTTTTGGCAAAACACAGGCATTCCTGGAAAAGCATATAACATAAGAAAAGAATAAAATATGGGTGTACTTCTTAAAATGAAATTAAGATCTTAAATAAGTGCCACAGTTATTTCACAGACTTGCTAAAAATGCTTGGGGTTAAAGAAAAATGGAGTCTTGCTTCATTTGGATATTTTCTTTGAAAGCAAAAAAAAATCCCCAAAAAACCCAAAACCAAACAAAAAAGGCAATGCACACATTTGAGAAGCATTTTAGTGTTTCAGCAGCTTTGGAACTAAATGATACCAGAGTAAGGACTGGTTTTCTCCTTTGAACTGCTCAGCTTGTGTCAGGTGTGATAAAATGAGTGCAACGTGACAAAGCACAGTGACTCACTATCCCACTCTCTCCCAATTTCTCATTCACAGCTTGGTTTTTCCTACTTGGAAAGAAAGAGAGACCTTCTGTTCATTTCCAGCAAGGGCACAGAGTATTTCAGGAGGTAGAGGGACAGGATGCCACCAGGACAACACAAGTAAGCACAAAAGACAGATACAAAGAACAGACTTGTTCAGTGGCATGTTTACTGGATGCTTCATAAATCATAGTGTCACTGTACTACAACAATAACTGCTCTCTTGTAAGATACTCTGGGTTATCCCTCTCTGTATGCGTTAGTTGATATAGTTTGCAAATACCATAGCTGAGTTGTCATTAAGTACTATAAATGGAATATACCAAGAGATTGTTTCTCAGTTCTTGATATGCTCTGTGACAGACAGCTTTCACAGACGCAGACCACATGAGGTAGTACCAGCCCTATTTAACAAGGTTCAAGATAATGGCTGAAATGACAAGACCCTCAGGAGGGTGCAAAGGCCCGTTTGGTCAGCCTGCTCCACACCACAGTAATTGTCACGGACCCGGTCCACTGCGCTACCATGCGTGCTCCTGCCAAGGTCACCACCTGAGTCTGTTCATTTTTTTTCTATCTAATTTCATCCAATCTAATCTACTTAGACAGTGATAAAGGATGGGTGGGATTTTTGTGATACTTTTTCTGAAAAGTCACTTTTATTCCAGTAATCATCAGCTGCCACAAGCTCTTTATACCGTCAAACACAGGGCTTTAAGATTTCTAAGTAGGGCCTTGGTTTCCCCTCCTGCAAAGTCTCTGACCCTCAGAACAGCATACGCTTCAAAATATTTAGCCATATTTCACTGGCAAACCAGTTAGAAAATGGTAATCTAGAAGGAAAACCTACATAAACATATTGAGGCAGCACAGAAGAAGAAATGAGGAAAAAAAAACCTCCTCCAAAATTGTTCCCATATTTCAGAAACAAATGATACAGCCACTTCGGGGCAAGTTTATGAAAAAAAAAAAAAGGACTTTCCCCCACTTCTGCAAATTGCATTTTCTAGTCTATTTTTTACTTCCACTACGCTTCTGTTTTCTCTAAGTCTTTGTGGCTTATTTATTCACACGCACACATACATGGTGGTCGTGTCTATGCAGTAAATCGGATTCACGATTCATTTCTGAGTACTTCATTTCTGTCCTGCCCATTAATCCCAGCTGTTTTATCTTTCCCTAAATTTCAAGTCTTTGTGTAGCTTCAAACTATCAGAGAAATCTGTCTTCATTTCCAAAGATGAAAAAAAAATCTACTCTAAATTACTCTAGTGTTGAGTCCAGCATAATTCTGTCGTGCAAAGATGACAGATTTAAGAGTCTATTTTCTTGTAACCTTTCGTAACTAGAAATTTCTATGGCATGGGAAAAACCTCACTTTCCAGTCGTTGGATAAAGATAAGGGCCCTTTGTTGTTTCTTTTTTTTTTTTTTTTTTTCAATTTAGATAACATATCTTAGATTTTTATTTTTTATTTTCAGTTATCACAAAACCAATTATGGTAAGCTCATAAGAAACCATTAAACCTCTAAAATTATGTAAAATCTCTTTCATGTAACTAAAAGCTACATGACTTTGTCCATTATCTGAAGCTTCCGCATGACCAGAACATTATTAAATTCTGGTAGCAGTGTGGCTGGCAGACATGACAAAAATATTTATAGAACATATGTATACTTAAGCATACCTGTTTAAAGTTAAATAAACAAAAATACATTAAAGGAAAAATGAGGCAGTCAAACTGAATTAGATATTAAGGTTTCACATTCTTCTGACATTACCAAATGACTCCCTGCCTTAATGTACAAAGTGTATTCAGATATTGTTTTAACCTATTTCTACACTTAGTGACATTTACACATGTATTTTATTGGGTATTTAAAGCAGGTGGACTAGCTAAAGTAGAATATAAACATATCATCTATGAAGATGACTTTTATCAGTTCTCTTCTGAAAAATAAAGACTGCAAAGCCATGTAATCCGTTACAGTAATCTGCTCAGATCACTTAACAGATGTTGGTCTGAGAACTTAAAAATAGCAACTGACAAACAGCTGTCATCATTTTCAAACTGAACAAATACTCTTAACACAATAGGATATATACACACATATTTTTAAGGAATGTGTTTAATGTCCAAATTGACTTTGAAATAGCTCTAAACTTTCATGATGCACTTCCATTGAACATCTTTTTCTGACAGTCCTTCCTTTTCCCAGTGCCTTTGGCTAACCTATGTACCAACATGCTTAATATTAGCTCCGGTACTACCATTACCCAAGCACATTCCCTCAGAAGATGCCATCCATTTTGCAAACAAAAAATGCTAAAGCCAGGTCACCCCTTCCACAAATGCAACTTTGTGATTTTCTTCCTTCTACAATCCTAAATAAAAACATTACTTTCTATGGAGGGGTTGCAAAGGCAAGAAAGATTTCTTTTTTAAATTTTTGGAGCTATGCTCATCCTACAATAACCAAGTGAGTGACAGGGAAAGGCTCCTTGCACTGAACAACTGCAGCATGTCTGGTTTTGGCAAGGTAGAGGAAGTGACTTATGTCAACTCAGCTACTACATTTCTGACCTACAATGAAGAGCCAAAAGGCAGCTGCATGACTTTCCCTTTTTCATAAGGATCAAGCCATCACACGTTTTGATCAGTCACTTAAATCTGCCTGCCACATACAGAGGTCTGCAATGAAGAAATCTCCTCCAAGTCCCAAACTGAGATGCAATCTAACAACAAACAAACAAACAAAAAAAAAGGCAGAAGCGCTCACATGTATGTTTGTGAACGTAAAACATGCACCCTGGATTATGTCACTGGAAGCAGCATGTCCTTGCTTTCAAAGGTAAGGAGAAGGAAATCTCGGTAGTGCACCTGCAGACCAGGCTTTCCACAAGGATCGATGCTTCCAGAGAAGCATGAAAGGAGACCACAGGCGAGGCTACATCCTATTTTCTCAGCAAGGCTCTATCGCTAACAAAGGCAGCAAAGCTTATCGTGCTTGGTGCCCATATTCTACAAGCTTGCTGTAATGCTCAAAGGGCTTAAGTGCCCTTATCTGCCAACCCCCTGCTTCATTTCTTCATTGAAATAAATCCCTTTGTAATAACAAACGAGACTTGCTACTTAGCCTGTATGCAGATGAGGAGGGACAGAGCTGCTTTTACATTTGGCTGGCAAAAGACAATCCATACAGGTAGCGTGAACTGTTTAGGGATTACAGACAAAATTTAACTAAATGGATATCCCTGTTTCCCCCCTTCCCCCACTAAATTCTCTAACCCTTCTTATTATAACAGAGTAATTCCAATGCACAGTGATTTAAAGCCAAAGCTTTCTACATCATTTTGGCAACTATAGTTTTATTTAAATTATTTTAAAATTAGTGACTCTTAAGAACACTTTCCCAGACTCAGAGTTGGCAGAAACAAGGAATGAGGGGAGTGTTTTCAGATTATTTATACAGCACCAATTCCTGCAGTCCTGCCATAGGCTTTCAAAGGCGTAACTCACTTAGAGAATTCAGGATACCCTACAGTTCACCAGTTTAGGAATGCTTTTAAAAATTGTCTGTGAAGAGGAATACAGATGTTCATTGTAGTTATTAGAAATAAAAGGAAGGGGGATGACCAAAAGCTTATTTCAGAAAAAGGATTTCCTGAATGTATTAACATGTTCCTTACATGGCAATTCATAAATTTTGTGTTCTTCAGTAAACACTGAAATCACAAAGTTATAAAAAAACCTATTGGAATAATTTTAAAATATTTTAAAAGCTACAGAAATAGCCTGAGATTTCATACAGCAAGGGCACAGAGGTCTTGACTGCATCTGTGATTTCTATCACGTGGGGCTTGAAGACAAAGAGGACATTCACAGGAGTAAAGATGATAAAGGATTAGTTCCAAAATACTGAATTGTCCATTATAAAACAAATTACAGAAGTTTCCTCTGCAGTTTAAAAGCTCTAATGTTTTACACATCAACAACTCAAAATTAGTAAGTCACTCCACAGTCTATACATGCTCAGAATTAAATAACCTTAAAAGCTCTGTAACTAAGAAAAAATAAACAAACTGAAGAGATAAACATGACTTTACCTTTCTTCTCTCAAGCACTTAGTAAGTATTTATATAAATACTTAAAGACTTAAATATATAAGACTTAAAATGTGAACCACACACAGAAATCATAAAGGGCTCAAAAACGTTCCTAAGTACCTTTGGAATTTTCTAAAAGTAAAAAAAATCGCCCCCCCCATTTAGGTTTAATTCTAATACTCTAATGCTATTCTTACAATTTCTCTTGCCTTCAGAATTTAAAAATAAAGTAGATATTTATGCAGGTTTTCAACACAAGTTTGTGGTTTGGAATTTATTTTCATCCCTTTCTTCTCAAACAACAGCATTCTTATTTATTAACATATTTATGTGAAATCAAAATGTAACATTTTTAGTTTATTCTCCATACTTTCTTAGTAGACTTCCTAATCTGTCCTTCGTTGAATTGCCAGTTTCACAACCTTCCTCCCTGCAGGAGATCATAAGCACTAAAATTATTTGTAAAATTTCTTCTTCTTTTATGCAACAATTGGAAGAAACTTCACTTTCCATTTCATTTTGGACTTTTTTATTTCTACTTGCAAGGTTGTTGATTAATAAGAATTATGATTGCAGAGACTGATGCAAACACCTTGCAGTCAAGAACTGTCCAGTTTCTGGAGAATAGAATTGAAGAGACGGAGAAGCAGGATACAGGACTTATTTCTGAAAGAAGATGCAGTTCCTCTTACACATATCAGTATCACTGTAACTAGTAATTTACCTACCTACAAAAAATAAGCATTTTAATTCAGCTTTAAGATACCCTTCCATGTATTCTACCATAATACGGAATATAAATAAATTTAATTCTTAAAACACCCTAAAATTTATTTAATTGATAAGGGATTATATAATCAAATTGGGTTTTGTCTGGGCTACAGTGTCTGTACATTTTTTTTTCAGTTAAAATAGTACATAAAATCTTATGAGCACACTGTACAAACCCGATCAGCTTACAGAAACATACTGACAGCAAGAGTGGCAGCATATATTCTTTTATATTTACTTGAATATCTGTAACACCTTTGAAGGAGTTTTGGGGATTCTCAAGTGCTCAAGTGAAGAATAACTAAAGAAACTAATAACCAAAGTTACTGCATTGTGTATTTCCAGTGCCCTGAACTCACACAATTTTGCTGCATATGACAGACACCCACTGCTCTTAGTTTTTAAACATGCTACCAACAAGATGTATATAAAAGTTTATTTCTCTCTCCAGACAATGTTTGGAGACGCACTGAAAGCCCTCTTTAATTTCATAAAAGGAAAAGAAAGCATATGCAAGCAGAAGAATTAGAATTGTGTTGTTGAATCACCAGAGAGTTCTTCTTATCTGAAAATCATTCTCAAAAGGGTTGACTTTAAGTACTATGACAGCCAATAATTTTAGTCCTACCTGTATATGGTCTTCTTTCATATGAGTAAATTGGAGCTGCATAATTGTTTCAGTAATATTGTTGTTGTAAATAGACAATGTGAATGATGAGAAGTTGAAGCTGAGCCAGACAAAGAAGACATTTCATGCAGGTGCCACTTCCAGCTCTCTCCTACATGACACCCTCTCCTCCAACTTTCTAGCATAATTCAACATGCAGCAACCACTCAAATCCTCTGTATCCGCTGAGTTAGTTTATACACTTAGTGGCATTTTAAAAAATAGTTGGACAGAACTAGGTTGGAGTGTAGCCACACATGCAGTAATGTGTGCAGTGCAATTATAAGTAATGACCACCTCAATCAGATGCAGTTGGGACAGCACATCTAACCTACCTTCCATATATGCTATCTAGAGTTTAATGCATTACTGTATTTCCTCCCTTCTGTACACTGATGATTCCTGAAAAATTTCTGGTCAATCACATTTTATATTGTCTATTTTGAAATCTGCACATGCAGATACAACTGCACTATTTCAATATTGAGCACATTGCATCTGAAAAGGTTTTAGAGTATCACATTGGTGATCACTTCCCTCTATGGTCAACATATGTTATGATTTGATGAAAATACTCATATGCATAACTAACACCCAACACAGCCTAAAAGCTTTCAAAAAAATGTAAACATTTTTCCTAGCATACAGATCACTATCAGAAAGAAATTCCAGAGTCTAGATATTAGTTATATTCTGACACCTTATCAAGACGTAGAGTATGCATGTAATGTACAAATGCCCTTAGCACCAGTATTTTGATAGATGCATCCAACAGGTGTCCCTTTCTCTACATCTATTTCTTCATCTTGCAAGAAATGTATAAAGCGTTCTGTCTAGAATGAAATGGTTGATATATGCAGACTAACGGCAAAAATATTCCTAGCCTTCCACACCAGAACAAAATACTGTTCCATACTGATACCATTTGTCTCTTGAAAATAATCCAAACTGTGGACTGAAGTATCAGTGAATCCACCTCAGGAATTAATTTTGCTACCATTTCTCAAATCAGATATTGAGGTGCTGCATTTTCCCCTCATGATTTTCTTAAATAAATCTGTTCACCTGTTCCGCATTTACAGTCTGTAGGGTGATATCTAAGAAAGGCACATTATTGTGAATTGCCTCAATTACAGTATTCTAATGCACAGACTTAGTAACATGTCTGAGAATTTGACTCATTGTCTTCAATCAAACTCAGATCGTTCATGTTGTAAGAACTCATATGTTTATAGAGCAGGTGAATTAGGCCCATAATAATTAGTTTAAAAGTAACAGCACATCATTTTTTATGCTAAAGAGTGCATTTTAGAAAGCTATTATACACTTCTAGACTGGAAACATCTCATTAGAATGTGATGTTTGGGGCTGTCCTTAGACTTTTAGTTTGTAAGAGCTCAGACATGAAAGCAATCAAGCCTGTGCTGCTATATAATAGGTTTTCACTTTGAATATTAACAGACTCTGAACTGTGACACAAATTGGTAAAGTGTATTTTAAATCTGAACTCTGATGAAATTTCTCAGTACAGCAAACTTTCTGGAGGGCTGAAGGATGTGATCAAAGCTGTAAAGCCAGCGCAGCCTGGACTGCCTGTCTCTCAGCAGGGGTGGTGGAAGGGCATGGGAGTACTTTAGCTTCACAGTGAATCAAGGAACTCTTTCTGGCCCCCTGAAATATCACCAGCATCCTACTCTTCCTGAAAGCAGCAAATGCAGTACTTGGGAGCTTCTTTCTTGTCTTAAAAGGCAAAGGTTCATAGTGTGTATTGCAGAGACTGGAGAAAAAAAATCTTTTGAATTGACAGGCTTGCCTGTCTAACAGCATAGTCTTCTCCCTTTACACAGCAGGTCTTACAATTTAATTGTATCATCACTGAGATGAATGGGTCAGTTCACAGCTCTCAACTACAGACTTCAGCAAACACCATGGCATTCAGACTAATACTCAGGCAAACCTTTTTTCACAGTCACGAGAGGAAAATGTAAACACAGGATGCCAGAAGCTGAGTTCCTCGAAATACTACTGCTGTGCTTACGCCTTAGTCCGTAGTCTAAAATAAACCTCATTAAGTTAAGAAAAGGATGGTAGGAGAAATATTAAAAAAAAATAAATCAAAAAATCCATCTTGTCTACCCCAAAAAAACCCACGGAGGCTGAAATTTCCATGAGCTCAGTAAGTACTGGCAAAATCAATACTTAACCCACACTTGATGCTGGGGGCACAGGTGGCAATGGCCAGGGTCTCTTTTTTGACAGACCTGCAGACATCTAAAAGTAATTTTTGCTCAGTTTATGATCCCGTACTATAAAAATGGCAAGTCTAAAATTCTCTGGACATTTTTCTGTCCTCCTGTACCTAGCTGTGCTCTCAGAGCATTGGAGCTTTTGTCACCTCCATTTATGCAACCGTGCTCTCAGGTATAGTATACCTATTGTTAAAGATTTCCCATTGCTTTTATTTTTTCCACAGTGTTGTGCTATGCTCTCAGAAAATAAAAAATCAGTAGCACATGAGACAGAAGTTAAGCCCTGAACTTAGCACATGCAACTGAGAGGTCACATATGTTGAACCGGAACTCCTAAGAGCAGCACTTGGAAGTCGTTAATCATTAAGGATGTCCAACACACAACAGATTGAGTAAACGCTTGTCACAATCTGGAGGAAACCCTGCTCACCTCCATCAGCATGAGTATCATCTTTCCAACAACAGCAAAAACCTTCTCCTCCAGCAAGTGACCTCCCATGTTATCAGAACAGCCTTGGCTTCAGAGTGGGATTAAGTTCCCTAAAATGTGCCCAATGTTGAGGCTGATTACACCTTCAGAATGATTTTTTGGGGTCTTGTTTCCCAGATTTTTCTTATTCCTCCCCTATCAAAATTTGATTCCACAAAACAGCACACATTATGCTAAATAGGTGGGGACCATCCTTTAGAGTTGTTTTAAGACTAAAAATGGCAATTAGAACTCTAAATAAGGTGAATGGAACCGCATTATTTCTTAGGAGAACAGAACTGAACAGTGAAAGCATAAATGGAATAAACATACTGGAATCAAAACAGGATTTCTTAAAGTATTTATTAACCTGTGAAAAGTGTATATTTTCAAAGATCATGATCAGAGCTACTTTATTCTATTTTGGAAAATATTCTTATAAGCAAATAAAACTGGCTGACTCAAAGCTGCTACTGTCACCCAGTATAATGCCAAATCATCACTACAGGGAGACTACTTTGAAAAAGGGTAACACAAGGTCTCTCACAGGAAAGTTCTGAATTTTAAATAGAGTCTTTCCTTGCTATGGGAAGCTACAGAGAAACAGAAAAATAGATAACTGCAGCATCCCATAAATTATAGAATGTATTGAACGGTGTGGCAAGGCAAAAATACTGACATGTCATAATTTTCATACTATATGCTGCATGGAGCAAGTGTGCTCTGCAAGGTAAACAAAAAACTTTTTTTTTTTTTTATTTTGTACTGCAGTCATCATTAAATGAATTTATCTGCAGCCTGTTCTAAGTGCTGTTGCAGAAGAACATCACACAAATGCTAGAAAAGCTTGCCTCCAAAATGCTTAGCTTTAATAAAAGTATAATAATGGTTTTATTTTGCAGCTGAGCTAAGGAAAGCTTGAATGCAGGCATATAAATCTAAATTGAATTTTTAAATACTTGTATTTAGGATTTCTTTGGAAATTCATAATGAAAACTTAAGTCTGAATTCCCAATATGGAGACTTTATGCTTTTATTAGACATATTTTTATTTCCTCTTCTGCCATAAATTTGTTTTTGCATATATAACTAGATCCTAATAATATAAGTGGGGTTCCATTTAAATTTGTTAATTCTCTTTTAGAAAATAAATTCTGTAATATATACAGGGATCAGTAATAGTTCCCAGGATAATATAAAAAAATTAATTTAATATTTGCCATAAATATTATTATCGGAAAAGACACCTTTCCTGTATGCTTAAAATAGCACACACAACAGTATTACACACAATAATTTACATATATATACATTCTTGACATGTAAAATCCTGGCAAGATATGTGTAATTTGGTCTTTATATATAATGTAGATTTATTATTTGTATGCTTCTTTATTTTCTAGATTACAATGTATTTGCAAGATGAAGCCTTTTTTTAATGTAGAAATTCTATCAGATGTATTTATAAGAACAGTACTGTAGAAGGTGTATATTAACTGGAAAACAGTAATGCACTCAGCTGAAAAATACACTGTGGCTCAGCTGAAAAACAGGCCAAATCCACATACACAAATATCTCACTTTCATTACTCTTTCTTCATATTCCACATGCTTAACCATAAAGAAAGACTTTTTTTACTGGATATCACATGTTTTAATGAGGAAAGTCAATGTAAGGATTCTAGTGTGTTTTTAACACCATTCATCTTTTCACTTTAAAAGCGTGGCAGGGACCCTAACTCTGAGGCAAATTTAGCCTAAAATTTACTTTCCATCTTTTTTACAAGAGGAAGTGTTTGGATTTTACTAGCCAAGTCTGAGATACCTGTTTTGGGAGTTTGGGGGAAGAGTGGAGTGTCTGGGGGGATGAGGGGTGCGTTGGTTGGTTGTTGTTTTAAATCAAGACATTTCATAATTTAAATTTCAAAAGCTCTGGTTCAGAGCTGCAGAATACTGCTTCCTGCTGTGGGAAAGGGATGCTGTCTTGCTGGGAGTGTCTCTTCAGGATCTCAATAAGATCAATTTAAGATCATCTGAGTATATGGATAGCTTCAGTGCCATACTTAGCATTTAATTACCACAAACATCTATAAACTGTCCCACCCTATTGGTGGAAAAAAAAGAATTAAAATCTCTTCTATTTTACCAGACAGAGAATTGAGGAACAGAAAAACTTAGTGGCTTATCCAAAGTTATGCAGCGAGTCTGCTACAGAATACAAAGCAAAACAAATAATTTTCAACACTGTTCTAGCCACAGGACCCACAACACCATCCTTCTGTTCCCTTTTGAGTATAAACAGTTTTAACAATGAGAGCGTAATATGCACCATCCGTATCAAGTGTACAAAACTGTGTCACACAGCAAAAGGGACAGAAAACACAGTCAGCAAGAGAAAAATCACAGGAACGTTGTCTTTTCAGAGTACTTTGACATAATCCCTGGACCTTAAGGGCAGATCAGACAAAAGATCTCTGAGAGTTCTGTAAGGTCTCAAAACCCCACCTTGTTCATATCATTCTTTTCCTTTTTTTTTTTTTTCTTCCCCTAGTGTGTCAGCCATAAATAAATGTCAGCCATACGAGCAAGGGAATAGCACATTTGTATAAGGTAAGTAACAAGGGGGAGTGACGCTCCTCAAACTAAGGGACAGCTAAAAAATATACTGATGGCAAACAGGTAGTCCTTAGACAACAAGGATGTATATCAATTAGGCTCAGGACATGGAGGTTAATGGAGTATGGGGACAGCTTTGTTTTATGGGTCCTGCTGAAGATAAATGATTGTAGAAAGGAGCATAAGGTGTTCTCTACTACTTAGAAGGTAAGCTTAAAAGACAAAGCAACGGACTGTGAATGCTACATGGGACAATTACTAGTGAAGACCCCTGGCTGAAAGTGAGCAGCCTGTTGGGACATGTACAACATTGGATAGGTAAAACCACTCTTGCCATTTGGGTCATGACCTCATTAACAGTCAAACAGCAGTGCTGAAAATTAATGACCTGCATCTGACTGCCCAGTGAAAATCTACTCTTCACAACAATGTTTACATTTGAGAATGGATTTAGCAGGTAGCAGTTACTATAGACTATTTGAGAATAACTAGATTTAACTAGAAAGCATTAAGACAGAAGAAATAAAAATTACATTCTGCATACTCCATAATTTGCAAGGCAGAAGATGGATGGATTTGGATGGAGATGTAAGCGTAAAGCTCATGAAAGCTCTCAGCACAGCACAGCTCCTCAGTGCAGAACACAGAAAACCATGTATGATGCTCAACGCCTTGTACCCTGACGCACACCAAGTAAACTGTAAAATCACTCTGGAGGCCTTTACAGCATACCAGTGATAAAGTCCACAGAAAACCGGATGTCTTACATCAAAATGTATCAGAAAGCACGAGGGGAATGAGAATATAATCACATTAAACACAAAAAGACTAACCACATCTTTTTGGCATTATGCTGACATCAAAATATTTAAACTGCTTAAGGTTCAAGGGTACCGCATAATTATTAACTTACAGGTAAGCATTTTTATGTAATCATAATGTTAATTCATTCAGATAAAGTATGATTTAAAGTTATGATATAAGCAAATAATCCCTATAGTAGACTTATTTTCCCTGTGTCCTCAGACTGCAAATCTACCTTTACTTCAGCTGATCCCTCTAACCTGGATTTTCCAGCTAATGATCAGAAGCAGAAATGTCCTCAGACAAAATGCTTCTAATTGAATCAGCTAATGCAGAAAAATTAGAAAAAGGAAAAAGTAGATAGAGGTAGGAAAAAACTTGATAAAAAATAAAATATTTTTTTGTCTATTTTCTATGACAAACTAAAACTTCAACCCAATTGAATTCAATTAGGGAAACACAAAAGTTTATCCTCTCGCTTCAAAAATTAGTAGGAACGTCTCAGTCCTTTTCCCTCCCTTTTTTCCTAGTTTGTACCAACTTCATATTTGCAACATAGTGAGAGTGTAATCTCTGCCTCTGAGGTAATTTCTGAAACAATTTTTTATATACAAACACAGTAGTCTGGGGTTAACTGTATCTGTATCAGACAAAGATGGGATGATAACAGTGAAGGATCATAAATGAAAAGAAACAGAAACTAAAAGAAGTAAGGAAAAGAAAAGAAGGTATAACATAGGTTCTAGTTGGTTTCTCATTGTTTTGGTTCCTCACTGTTATGCAGCCCATTTTATTCCACTTCCTTCTCCATTTATCATATAAGGATTAAACAATGTCCTAAAAATAAGTTGTAACCCAATAGCTAAGTAATAACCTCCTAAAAAAACGTTACCGTTTGGGCCTCCGAGCTTACTTCAGAGAAAAATTTGAACTTGAAAGAATAATGAGCAAGGAAAATAGTTACCACATGCAACGAGAAGCCTCTCCAAAGTGGCATGATAGCATGTAGTACACTAATCCAAATCCACTCCCACTGAAATTAAATGCTTAAATTATTTCCTTTATAAATGTAGCTATACTTAAACTTTACCTACATATTTTAGCCCCCTTTTCTTTTCAGATTTTTTCAACTTTTTTTTTTATTACATGCTAGGGGACCCTTTCTTGGCAGATATTTCGAACTGTTGCAGATTTGTTGCCAAATTTAGGGAAAAAACGCCACATCCTGGTGTCCTAATTTCTGAAGTGGGAGGGAATTCTTCCATTTGCTCTGCTTAGTAAGATCTGGAAAGAAGAATATTCCTGGTAGGAATGTAGGCACCTTCAGACACAAGGGGACTCTTGAACAATCACTAGAATCTGTGGTACTAGTTATTCACAACTGCCCTAAGAGTATAAAGCTATTTATCAGTCTTCTTAAAGAAAACTATTACTTTCTTAAACTACAGGAGAACTGGAGAGCTATCGCTTCTATTAAACAAAGCAAGCACAATGATCTTCATAACGTGTATGTGAATATCTTTTCTTTCAAGAAAAGAAGTTCCATCTCCAAGCAAAGGATGGTTTAAAATAAAAACCAAAAACCTAATAAATTTAGCAAAGGAGGGCTTCAAGCATCTCAAATACAGAGCTCCTGAGATTTACCTCTATATATTAAGGGTGTAGAGTAATAGTTCTTGTATTGGATGGTTTACGGTTTGTAGATCTATGGGGACCCATCTCAATTGAATTCTTTAACAGCTGATATGACAGAGATGTCCATTACCCAAATGGACAGTACTCTCTATTGATCAATGCTCCACTTAGCAATCCCATTTGTCATTCTTTTGTCTCTGCCCTCATCTGCTCTAGATAAAAAGAAGGAAATTAATCAGGCTCTACAATAGTTAATCCACCTATAAGGCACAGCAAGCAATTAAAACACCTAAGGCACAAAACCCTTAGCATATCTACCTAAAAACCAGACATACTGAGTTTCTTTGTATCTTTCCTTAGAATCAGAAAGGAGCTAAAGAAATGCTACAGTCACTGCAAAGTCTACTTATGTCAAATGTCGTGTTCCCTTCACAGCTTCTATATGAAATGTTTTTGTTTCTCTCAACATACAGCAGAAAAAAAGCCAAAACTCCAACAAAATAACAGAGTGACTACCTAATCAACCAGTGAATCACCTGGGGAGATGCAACTGCAATTAATTGGATTTATGCAGTTAGACTGCAGTCATCCAGTATTCCTATACACATAGTATATTTTTTCCATAGTTCTCATAAGAAAGATTAAATTAGCCATGAGAAAAGCAATACTGAAACATTTGAAGTTCTCCCTCATAGTACACATAAGCACCCATGTCACGGAGCCAGCTTTTTTATTCCTTCACCGAACGCAATAACAGAAATAATTAAACATCTTCCAGACCTGAACTGCATAGTCATTAGCCAACAGTCAATGATCTGAACTGCCACTAGAGCTCAAACTGCACTTTGCCCAGGCTTTTCAACCCATTTCCATTCGGAAAGCCTTCCATATCCAGATTTCCCCTGAGAAATGTTTTATGATGCTATAAAGACTGTCAACCAGAGACGAGAGCTCCTCGGCACCTGAGCCACAGACAGAACTATCAAATAACACTTAATTGCTGGATGACACTGGGTAGCTGGGCTTGAATTCTGATCTCCAAATATTATCCATGCAACTGTCTGCAGAGATAAGACTGTTATGATAGCAGCAGATAAAACCAATTAAAATGAGGAACAGTGAGCATATCAAGACCCTGACTTTCACCATAAATACAGTATAACACACATAAGTGGCAAGATATAATGTGCTCTGTGCTACATCAAGACCACAGCCTAGGGCCTAGCGCTTCTTCCACACTGCAAGGATGCATATGCATAGCTAAGGGAAGGGAATAGCATAGTGTGAGTAAAGGAAAACACTGCATACTGAGGACTAAACACAGCAGATCTTAATGACTTTTGTAAAAACTCCTGGACTGCAAATGCTGATACCAATAGCAAAGAGGGGTTCGTTGTAAATTTAGGAAGATGTTTACAGCTTCAGCCACTATCATGAATATTCCAAGAGAACTACAGGGCACACATTTTTCTTTTGCCTCTCATCTGAACAACCTCTGCTTTCCAGTTCATGCAATTCCACTAGCATCTCTGTCTGGTATTGTTCATAGCCTAACATACTTCATGATTTATTTCTCAATGTTGCTGCCACAGCCCTCTGATAAGGCTGTAGCTTGAAATTTTTACACACTCAACAACTAAGGAATACAGTGAAGATGTTGCACATAGAAGGGACAATGATTAAGAATTTCTTCGTAGGCATATAAAATTTTGTTCATTTGGCAGGAAAAAGCAGGAACACAGGAAGACAGTAAAATGGGAGTTGGTATCAAATCTAACTAATGGATCCCACAGGGCAAAACCATAATTGGCTGCTGGGAACCAGTGTTAAAAAAGAGAGTCTGGTTAAATGAATCGAGGACATTAAGAAATAAAATTTCAACTTCTACCAAATAAAGGCTAAAACAGCACCAGGCAACATAGTTTTGTTTAAAACACCTCTCAAAATTCAGTTAGATCTTTGTAATTGAGAAGTCATTAGAAAAGATGTTCATCTCACCTGAGTTGAGCAGTGAAAAAAATCCACTTAAAAAAGATACATATATTATTTTTAGTGTTACTAAGCTCTATTTAACTGTGAGCTCTCCATAAAAAAATGACTGATAGTATTAGAACTAAAAGTAGAATAGAGTCCTGTCTCCCATTTTCTTTTCTTTCTGATTCTTTCCCTTTTTAAATACTGCATTGCAGTGATGTTATTAAACCATTTAATAATGCTATTTAAGCCTTTGAAAGTGAATACTCCAAGTGACATTATGTAGACAATCTTTTATATACTGTTTCAATCAATTTCAGATCAAGCTTGCTCACATTAGAAGGCAAGAATATTCACTTTTTCTCGTTCACAGTCAGCAAAAAAAAAAAAAAGAGGCCAGCAGAAAGGCTTAGTGGCCTATTCCGACTACTTACTTTATGATTTAAGTTCTGCTCATTTAACTACAAAAATATGCCCTGTGCCAGAAATATGCAGTACAACCATATGAGCAACACACTATTGCAGATATGTATACTGCATCTTTTCAGCATGCAAAACATTGCTCTGCATCTTATTGACATCAATGGTTTGCTCTTCTTCACCTCTTCAGAGAGAATTAAATACTCCCTTCAGAGCAAAACATGTTTCAGGAATCAAGATAGTTTGGCTACTAATGCTTCCATATTACTCCCTTATGGGGGTGGGGCACAACTCAGTTGTCTGTATATACGGAGTTTTACTCCTCTATAACGTAACTGCAGTTTTTGCACCTTTTCTGTTTACATTCAATTTTAATTTTTCTCCCTTCGGGCTTCTCCCCTCTTTGCCTTCTTCTCACTTGTTTTGGTATGGCTTGCACATTTTCTGCTATTACAATTAACAATGCACATACAGAAACAATAGCCACTGTCACAACATTCACAGCTTCAAAGCTCACTCCAACTTGCAGGACATAATACACAGAGAGGACACTAATGAAAAGGCTGAATTTAAAATCCCATTTATCCTGAAAAGGTCATGCCACATTGAGATGTCCTTGGGAGATTGCTGGGAGACAGTGGGATCTTTGAATGTTGTCGTGATAATTTTCTCAGCAAGATAACTGTGCTTTACATGTCTGGACTGTTTAAGGGCACAACACATGCTAATTTAATTTATGTTTTTATTGAAGCTGAAGCTTTTACAGAGGAAATGCAAGGGGCTATAGTTTGCACTGCATGCACAAGGGATTATGTCCATCCTTCAAGAGCTAATGGCAGAGCTGCAAGAGGCAGCAAGGAGCATCAGTTCAGTTTGCTTGGAGTGTTCTTAATTCACAATCATTGTCTTGCAAAGAAACTACTCCCATAGACAAAAGCGATTTAAGAAAAATCCTCCTGGGCTTTATAAAGATCTTGAAAAGATTTGGACCATTTATAGTCTAAATAATTAGACAAACCCATACCGAGTATGGATATATTACTACAGGCAATGGCTGTACTACTGCTGTTTTGCTATTTGAACAGCTTCATGCCATGAGTGTTCAAAACAACCTCTAAAAAAAATAAATCAGTCTGTAGCTTTAGTCGCTCAGTACACTTACAGTAGGTACCAGCCACAGGTCTTACAGGGCATTTCACACTAAAAGACTCATTAGCTATCTTATGGCCATGACTATTTGTTTCAGACTATTTTAGGAAAGCTAGGAAATTCAGTGCACTGAGACAGATGGCCTGACAGGCTGAGATGAAACAACAGAAATGAGGGAATTTCAAAGAACAAAAAAATTCTAGTCACTTCTTATAGTATGAAATATTGCCTATGCTGAAAGACAACTCTTATGCATGTGGATATAAGCAGAACCATTATGACACACACTATCAATGAACTACTCTTTTCAATTACAATCCCAGAATTCACAGGTGTTGTAAGCATATAAGGGTAATAAAACCTTTCAACACACACCTTCAAACAGAAGACTGATTTGAGAGATTCAGGATCTTCTTGAAGTTTCATTCATTTACTGTTATTACCTTCCTAAGTTTGAAGAAAACAATGTTGTATGTCCCAGTTTAAGGCTAAGCATAAGGGCTATTCTATTTTCGGTTTTCATTACACAGATGTCAGGATAGTACTGGACATGTAAAAACCAGTGTAAATGATGTCCAGTAATGAGGACTACAAGTTCATGTGACTTTACCATATTCAACATTAAACTTTCCACTTTTGTTAACAATCCTTCTTTCTTCCACTAATTTGTCAGTGTCTTCACAGGTTATGGCCTCAACTAGATACTAGTCAGAGGCTCTTGACTACAATTCATCACTGAAAGGATGAAAGAAGAAGAAAGAAATACAGTAATTTTACATCTTATTTCTTCCATTTTCTTAAACATTTTCTCCTGAAAGAGCAGTTTTGCCTCTATATTTATTTTATGACTGGAAGAGACTTGTGGGAAGCAATGACAAAGGGCCTCAGGAAGTAAAAAATACTTTGACAAATTAATGTCATGGTACTAACGAAGAGAACTGAATATATTTTTTTTTTTCATGTACTCCTTTAGGCACAACAAGTGCTTGCTGTGCAGAGTCTCCATGTCCAAAGAAGGAAAAAAAAAAGGAAGATGCAGATTCCAGGACCTGGTCCAGTGAAGACAGGGATGTTAAACTCAAATGTATGTAAAAAGCCTACATCATGTGAGCAGGGAGAGAAAGACATGCCTTCTCTACTATGAGTAAATAGCCTCAATGTCTGCTTGACCAACGAAACAGAATACAAGCCTGCTTTCTCATAATTACCAAACAGCATGATTCCGAAACAACTGACATATTAGTGCATCAAAACTCAGAAACTTCATGCAGCACCTTAGAAAATACCTAAGATATCTATTTCTCAATTTCATGTCATTAATGGATTTTTTTGATCCAATTCCAGAAGGTATCCTTGCTCCTTAAGAGGGGTAAGATAACATTCTTTACTGTTAATGTTCAGGACTGAAGAGCAGAATTCAAATTGACTTCCCTGCTCCTTTTGCTTTTTCTCCCTCCCTCAGACCCCACAAACACATAGGCTTATAACTTCGTTCATGTAAGAAACTTCAGCAGAACTCATCTGGAAAACTAAGACAGTCAAGCTCACGCATAAACATTGGAGGGATTGAGGCTTAAGAAAACTAGAAGGGATACTAATGGGCAAATTTAACTCTTCATTGATGTACTTCATACCAATTAAAAAAAATAATTAAAAAAAAATTAAAAAATGCTTAAAGCAAGCTGACATCTGGTAGTTTCTTCTCAGGAGAGGTCCAAGACGAAAATAGCTGGGTCTCTGAAGAGCAAAATCAGCGTGCATTGGCAAAGGTGTCTCTTCAACACAGGTGTTCTCTGTCTCTCACTTTTGTGAATACAAAACTAACTCGCACATATGAAAATAGAAGACAGGAAAAAAACAACATTTACTCCTACTCTTGAATGTCTTGCAAGTAGCATGAGCAACTCTGTAATTTATTTTAATGTGTCCACTTTCTATTAAAAAAACCCCAACTATAGTGCTATTCTGCACCTTATCTTTGCATCTAAATGGTGTTAACGAGGTGGCAAGAATGAGATTTTAAACAGCTACGTTAAGGATTTAATTTGGAAAATGCACATGGCATTCAGGTATATTAATTGGTATGGATTCTGCCATTTTTTACAAATTTGGGACTGTATCCATTTGAGCATAGTCTTCTCAGCATTTCAAGCCCCAAACAACAAGCTAAATAACATGAGCAATACATCTGCTTCTGTAATGGGAGGTCACCTGCTATTCTGCAGATGGGAACATGACATCTGGGATTTCCATTCATTTCTTTATTCATTTGTTCCTTGTTATTACTACAATCCTGGTCCCAGGACTGAACAATAACACATAGAACTAACTACCACAACTGAGAAATACATCAGATCTTTCAGCAAAGACATTTTACATTGAAAGTAACATCTATGAGGCAACATCTATGAAGATAATCCAGTATTTCCCATTTATAAAACCTGGTTTTTCATATGGGTCTTGTTTTGCTCAACTTTCCCCAATTGGAACATTTCTGTTGCATATTTTAAACAGGAAAAAAGACTGACACAAGACAGTACAGATGAGAAGGCAGAACGAAGGACAGAAGAATCCATGCCCATTAGAAAATGCTTCCCTATAGAGCCTGGCATGGAGATTCCCAATGTCCAACACTACCCTGCTGTCAGAAGATACCAAAGGTCATCAGCAAATCCCTCCCTGCAGAGTGCTACTATGCAAAAGATGACAACCTGCTGCTATTACCATTTATTCAGTTAACTCAAGTAGCAGAGAACTATGGAGTGCATTACAAATCCCAACATTCCCAGTGATCCCCAACAGTTTGGTTTGTTATGCAAAAAGATGCACTTGCACAGTTCAGAAGAATGTTAGAAACATTTGTCAGGCTACAAAGTCAAGCTTTTCAAAGTTAGGAAATGCTAAAAAGTTGGCATTTTACCTTGGTCTCAGTTTGCATCTACTATAATATGGTCTGTAACTACAGGTTCATAGTACTATTTATTCTATGGGACCCCTGCATCATTTAGTCAGAATAAGATAAGTCTGTTCAAAAAAATAGTTTTTTTTTTTTTCAGTATAAAACATTCCAATTAACAGAACAGAGTGGTTTTTCCCCCTTTTAAAAATAGACTTGCAAGAAAAAATGTCAGAAGCTTCTCATTGTCATTGCCTCTTACTCCAGTATTTACTTAGGTTGCAAATATTGACAAACCTTACATTTTAACACTTCTGTCAGCTGAAGGATATTAGTAAGTGTACTGTACAGAGGTGGAATTGAGGCAGACAAAGGTTAATGCCAAGACTGACCAACAATTTGGGCCCCCCAATTTGCAGAGGTTCAGGGTCTTTAGCACTTTGTCACTCATGTTCAAAGCATAGTTCCCATTGACTACAACTGCACCTGTGAGAGTTTCACACTTTTACAGATCAGATCCCATAGTTTCAACTCAAGTCACCCAGAAAATGAGGAACATACAGCAAGTAATCATCTGTGAAAAGTCTAGGTTAAGCCATTTGCCTAAAACCACACAGTAACTCTTTTTAAAAAGTTTTACTTCACCGAATAAATCATATTCTTCCTATGCCCAGTTCATTCTGAGTACTAGGTAACAATTAGGCCCTGGGGATGAAGTAGCTTATTACCATATAATAAACTGTACTGCTTTCTGTCCAAGAAGATGCCACCGCAAGTAATTCTACTTTGTAAAGGAAATCAATAAAATAATAAACCACTCAACAACAAAATTTCTAACCGAAGCAGCATTTTTACTTTGAAAGAGAAGGACCCAAGAATCCTTCAGATAACCCCAAGCACTTGGTTCTAACTATAACTATTAATCTTTCACGAAAAGTCCTTATATAGTAAGGTGAAGAAGAACAATAAAAAAGGCATAAGATATCTTAGACATATAGGAAGAAATGCACAGAGAGAATTTGGCTGGATAGCTAATTTCTTTTATCTTTAACCAGGTCAAACTAACTAACGAAAGGTAGAAGGCAGAAGGGAAAAAAACCAGCAACAGCAAGAACTCCTATCAGCATTTATATGGCACTTCACATGTGTAAACTACTTTTAAAAATTAACTAATTAATCCTCACAACCCCATATTCCCATCTGATGCAGTCAAGTATTACAAACCTGCATTTTACAAGAGGAAACTAGGGCAGAGAGATTAAAAGCTGTATTTCCAAAGTATCCATTAATTCTGTGTGTCAGTCTGGAGTGCCCAATTTGAGACACTGAAAAAGAGGCCATAAGATATTCTGAGGACCCTCAGTTCCTAAGAAAGCCAGCACCAGTCATAAAAAAGGCGTCTGAAAAAAATATTGAAGTTTGGTACTGTGATAAAAACATAAAAACATTAGAATTTAGAAACTTCTTTGGAAGGGATTGCTATTGATACACACGAGTCAGAGACAGAGCTGGGCCTGATATTAATTTAAAATTGAATGCAAGATACTGATTTTAACATTCATTCATTTAAGGAAAGGCAGCTAGCAATAAAAGAAACCTCTGAATGAAGCCCCTGTGCTAGGCAACTAAAACAATTTAGGGAACAGAGGAAGAGGTCCATGGAGAAATGGAAAGCTCTAAGTCATGGCCAGTCGGCACAGTTTAGTCAATGCAGACTAAATCTGGTATGTGTTGAGTTAGAAAGGCAGGCAAGGGAGAAAACCACAGTGCTTTTACATATAAGAGGCCTTTCTACCTCAAAAGAGCATGGCAATAAGCACTACATAGCTCCTGAAATCTGGCACCCAGAGCAGCCTGCCAGAGCCCCTGCTGCTGGTCGGACTGCAGATGAGTTTCTTCCTCTGTGACCTGTGTGGGTACCAAACCCCATCCACCCCTCTCAACACGTGAAAAAGTCCACTCCTCAGAGACTTTTTGGTTGCTTGCAAAACTCCAGGTTTTAAAGTAAGCACAAGAAGTGCTTGGAAAAAAGCAAATGTTGAATTTTTGTGAACTTCAGAAGTAATTCTTTTTAACCTTCTGAAAACCAGACTGTGCATCAAGACAGCATGAATAAACCTTTTGAAGGACTCTGTTTTTGTGTGGAGAGACACAACTAAGTTTGTCACACCTAAAAGGCACACCTAAAAAGTGATAATCTCCTTTTAAGTTTTAAACTGTGGTTTCACACAATCCTACCTATGATATTCACTATTTGCAATGAGTGCGCTTCAATACAGTGGTAACAAGCATAGCTGACAGCATCCAGCAACCCCAAGCTGAACGACAGGCTTGGAACATATGTTCTTTCCTGTTGTCTAAATCCTTTCTTCACTCTCCAGTAAATGAGGAAATAAAAACTATGCATTGAACCTCTCATGTTTCTTAACACATCAAAACCACATCTTTCTCAAGCATGTCTGTCAAGGCATCAGGCCTTGGTATGCCAAATGGTGTATGCATTTTGTGATCTCAGCTGCTAGCTATATGTATATTTACTCCATCAGCTGCTGTATCAAAAGCCTCATGTTTGTGCATCTTCAGTAGAACATGAAACATTACTGATATCAAAGAGGTTAAGCAGTTCATCCTCCTCTTTTTGGCATAAATGAAGAAAAGCGTTATGAAATAACAAACCCACGCTGCAACAAACATTCAGACCTGTATTAAATACACAACTATGTATGGCATTTCCAGTCTCTAAAGGAAAAATATTTAACTTTTTCTAAGCACGTTTCTTATACCAGTCTTGTTTGTAGAGCACTGAACACAATATGTTCCCTCATCCACCATTCTGGCCAGGAGATTTCACAATAATCCCTCTACTGCCCCCCCCGGCCCCAATCCATTTAACAAAGGTTACAAAGAACTCCCATTTCTTCTCTTGGTTCTAAATAAAAAAGAATGTCTGCTTCCAAACCTTTCCATTTTTTGAAGAAGGACAGGTATTTTTTCCAGCAATTCTTACTGAGTACTGCATCATTCCAGAGGCTGTTGTTAATTACTTAAGGCTGGGGTCAGAAACCTGTGGTTTGAAAGCCACATGTAGCTCTTCAGCAGCATGTGTTTAGCTCTTCGATCCTCTGGCACCAGCCCACAATTTTCCACAGCACACAAGAGCAAAAGGAGGGGTTTTTTGGCAACAAAGGTCCTTAATGGCTGTGTAATCAACACAGCTCCAGCAGTTCTTTCCTGTATCTGCTAAGAGCAAATCAAACTTCTCAAAGTCAGTTTTGACAAGTAACATGTTATCTCTTGCTTCCCATCAACTTCACTGAAACATTGATATGTATGCAAGACAAACAACAATTAAGTAAATCATCACAGCAACAGCTTGATAAAACAGCAAGCAATGCTTCCTGAAGAGTTATAATTCTACACTTTGCATGCTAGGGATTTTGTTCTGTTTTGTTAAAAAAATACCAGCAATACTAAATGTTGCCTTCTCTCATGGCCTTATAGATAGGTTTGCCGCAGAGATGCTTCAGTACAGGCTCAGTCTTTGCCTTCTTTTTGTCTTGTACTGGAGAGTGCCTTTCCAAATAAAAACAAATGAACACATGTTCACACATGAACAAGGTTTTTCTTTCCTTCTGTAGATTTCTGGAGGATAGTTAATGACTGAAAATAGGAAGAGGATGGAGGGGCCAGAACAAGAGAGAGATACAGTTTGTAAAGGCTGCCCTCCAACATTGGTACTGCTGTTCAGTTCATCCTTGTGATCAATTTGGTTGTCTCCAGAACATCTGCTCACAAGCTGACAAATGATGAATCCCATCTCAGAATCCATAAGCAGAAAAACAGCAGTCTGATAAACAGCTAACAGAAGAAATATATGCACCTTTCATAAGGAAGACGAATCACTCATTCTCACTAAGTGCTTCCAACAGGAACACTAATTCTGTATTTATTTGCAGAGCATATGTACTGTGTCCAAAGCAGTGCATTAAAAAAGATCTCCAGCAGCCAATTGGTTTGATTACATTACTCTTCCCCAGTGTAACAACAGCTCTCAAACAGTAATAATAAAAGATCCTCTATAGAAAGAAAACCCTCTAACAACATTTTGTGGGGTTCAATTTTTTTCTTCTTGTTTTGGGGGTATATGCAAGGGGAATATTATTTTGAACATTTTTCTCCATGAAATATCCACAAAATATCAAGGTCACCTAACAAAGGTTTTCATGCACTTTTCCTTCAACAGAGCAATTACTTTTATTAATAACTCCAAGAATATATTGAAGTTATTCATATATTCATATATATTCTTTTTGGTTCAGATCCAGTCATGTGATTTTCCTGACACCAGGGGACACTGGGTAAATTGTAATGCTCTTCCAGGCCAAAGAATGATCTTTTTTAAAGCTAGGATGTTGATGAATTGTTATTTGCCAAGGCCTAAGCAAGCACAGAACACTATATCTATTCCTCTTTCTGTGCTTTCAGGAATGATGGATGGAAATATGAGGCAGGAAAAGAGCTGGAGACCAGCCTGAGCCGACAATCTAGCAGATATGAGTAGGATTGTTTTAATAAAACTGTGAGAAAAAGCAGCCCTTTGTAATATTCCTCTAGTCTTGTCCTCTTTTTGCAAACACAGAGCATGGTAAATACTGCACCACATTTCTCTGTCTGAAAATTGTAACACATTGAAAATAACACAAATGGTCACCCCCTGCACCCTAAGACACAAAAAAGACTCTTATAACAAAGGCAGCTTCATGTAAACTCTGACTTATGAGATATGACCTGCTTGTAAAGCCAACAAAGATGGTGTGCTGCACATGGATTCATTAGTTTGTAAATGTTAAGTAGTATGTACCTCTCCTAGAGTAGCAGAGTGACTTATATCCTACCATCTAGTAGGACAGAGCTTTGAGCAACCTGAAGTAGTTGGAGATGCTCCTGCTCATTGCAGGGAGGTTGGATTAGGTGACCTTTAAGGGTCCCTTCCAACCCAAACCATTCTACAATTCTGTGATAGGAGAGAGATCACTGCTCAGCAGTCTGGTGATGCTGCATAGCTGGCGGGCATTTTCATGACGTGGGGGCAATGGTCTGCCTTGACCCCGTGTTTCTGCTTCATGGAGGATAAAACGTGCTACTACATCTTGGTTCACACCACACGGGCAAGTTTCTGCTGTGGTCAGAAGTGCTTCCCATGGTGTGCTCTTTCAAACTCATGCACCCAGAATGGAGGAGCAGGAGATGCAAATTTTGTTTCACCAAAATCAAGAACTGTACTGTTTACGTCTTCACTTAAGTAATACAGTTACTATACAGTAATGGCATGACCTCCAGGGCAAAACCACGAGTCTTGCAACCAGTGTTAGCCGAGTTTTCCTGGCGAGGAGAAAGGTCTCAAAGGGAGGCTCAGAGCTGGAGAAGGGAAGCTATGTTAGTTGCCACCAAGGCAGTTCAGTGATATTTAATTACTGCTGTTAGCTTCCTGCATACATTGATACTTGCAGTCAGTGCAATCGAAGCATATCTAGCCAAAATTTTCTTTGACAGTGAGACAAATCCACTTTGTTCCTGAGAAGAGGTGGAACATATGGAGTAAGAACACAGTTAATGGGGTGCACAAGGGCTCAAAGATGGAGCAATCTCTAGGCACCTGATCTCAGTAAAGTCCAGGTTGCTGGTAACCAAACAAAATATCACTAGAAATACAGGCTACTGACCTATATGAAATTCATCAGAGATTTCAATCTTATTCCTACTGGCAGGAAACTGAATGCATGGCACAGAAAAAAAAGCAATCAAAGCAGTGGTGTTAAATGGTGTATTTATAAGACAACTTTGCCAAGCAACACAAAACAGAATGAACTTACAGGCTGAGCTTCCTTCACGGGCTCAGTAACTTGTACTTCCCGCACCCTGTGCTGCACAGAGAGCCTGGGATGACATCCTGCAACAGCAACTGTGGACCATGGACCAGAGACAGTGAGTGAGTGATGCAGGATGCTGCAGCAGTGTGTACTTCACAAGATAGGCAGAGAGTGACCATACATACAAGCAAGGCATCATCTCCAGTGCTATTAATCCTGTGTTATACTTGTCTACTGCACATGCCTGTAAATATATATACGCAAGAGAAGACATAAATAAAATGAACGAGTTCTTCTTTCAGAGGTTCTTCTTGGGCAAAAGGACTTAACACTTGTAATGCCCAGGAATGGCATAAGTACATTCTTCCCGTAAAAGTGTAACAATTTTTTTTTTGCCTTGACATTTCTTGAAACATGGAGCTATGGAAAAATCAAACTTCTTAGCTGCTGTAACAGCTCAGAATTCATACAGAAGTGTTTATAAGTAACACAAAATTATTTCAAGAAGTTCCACAAGCACAGTGAAAAAATCACATCAGGTTTCCTATCAGCTGATATACCTTAGTAACTATAGGAAGTAAGTTGGTGGTCTTCATCCATGCAGACAGGTACCAGTGCATGAGACACCATTACTTTTGAAATAGTCATAAGTGTTGCTAATAGTCTTCTGCAAAGAAGACAAGGCATGACTAAACTCATCTCCATCTTCCCTCATTCAAATAAGTGCTTTAAAAGCCAGACAGGAAAGCTGTACCATGAGCTGAACCTTTTGTTTCTGTATGTGGGATAAAGGTAGTCTGTGGATAAAAAGGAGAATTCAAGAATGTGTCTTGCAGTTTCATCTAAACCCGTCATCCCACTTCAGAGGGACTTCCAGAAACATGCCAACTGTTAACCTCTAACAAACTTGGCTGTACACACAATCTACATAGGCAAACAAAGAGTAAACCAGTTTTTCCTGTTCTGAGAGAAGTCATGGCTGCAAGTTGAGCATAAATTTTTATATAATTGAGTTCCAAAATCCTAAGTGAGAAGTGGGGTTTAGATTGCAGAGCAATAAAATGCATTTAAAAAGATAATTCGTCACAAAAGGAAACCATGAAATTCTGCACAATCTGCCTGTGTATTTTAACCACATAGTTCAGTGCTCTTTCATAGAAATTTTGAACATGACTTACTAAAATAAGTTAATTCAAAGTTAATAAAACAGATGTGTGTAATGCTACATAGTTAAGAGTTCTCTCCAATTACAATTGCATCTGGAATTTCCAATACACAGATGACACATAGCTAAGATGGCATTTTTACTTTGTTTTGTTTCCCACAGCAGCCTCCTACCTACTCTTAGTCCTCAAATAAAATATTTTCAGTTTTGTTTTGGGTTTTCCCTAGCATGAGGTTAATATGGATTTTCCTCAGAGAATTTCTTGCACACAAATAAATTTTTCAAAATTTAAAAAAGCACTGTGGAGGGAAAACAGGACTTCTACAGAACAATTCAATAATAAAAATGTTTGAGAATCCCTGGACAACCAAAACAGGGAAGTTCAAAGGTTTTTTTTAAAAGACAGATTTAAGGAATCACTATTCATTTTAGTGAAGAACAACAAAAGAAGAGAGATATTAACAGGGCTTTGTGCTTAAAATACAAACAAAAATCAAAGCAGACATTATTTTACCTTTCTCCTACTTTACTACATTTGTTACCACATTTCACTATGGTGGGATTCTGTTCCTGCAACCACTGTGCCACAAAGGTGCCTGAAGTCATTACTCACTCTGTTAATCACTAATATGGATGGGGAAGAAGGGCCAGAACCTTTTCGCATTACAGCCTCATATTGCTCAGGGGGAAATAAATGATCCAAGTGTTGAAACAGGATGAAATACAAAATGCCCTCCTTATAAACCTAACTTAAAGGTAAAACTGTCACTTGTTACTAAACTTTAGCTACCCTTGAAGGCTACATTACCCATGGTCCATTATAACTCTGTAGCATGCAATACTAATTATTTCCATTGTTTTCCAAAGCTTGCATGTATGAGAAAGTACTTAAATAAAGTACTTTCTAAGTGTCAAATTTAAACACTGGTTTCTCTGAGTTTAGCATCATTGCTTATGCAAGCATGGGAGTAAAATCTGACCTTAAGAAACCAATTCAATTAGAAGTACAGAATGTATTTATTTTCTACATGCTGCAACAATGCAAAGAGCTTCTTCCTCTTTGGCTTCCAAATAAACAAGCTAAAGGAAAACATTGCAATGGTAAAAACACTGAGGGAAAAATACCTACATCTCCACTCCATACACTTACAGCACATTTCTTGCCTGCTTTGCAGCCCAGAACTTCTGGTTTCATCTTTTCTGCTGGGCAATGTAAAAAACATTATGCAGCTCAATAACCCTGTTTCAGTGACAACATTTTCACAGCTTTCCAGGAGGCTAGAAACTGACATTTCTTCCACAATTAAGGAAGTTAATACATTGCATCAATTTCATTCAGGGAGAACTGAAAATAGTTCCTCATGTTCTTGCAGGACATGACTAAGACCCGTGCCCACTACCTTTCAGAATAAACACACCAAGCTGATCTATAAAACTACAGCTTAAACCACGCTGTTCACACACACAGACCTTAACTTCCTGCTAGACAACACCACCGCCACTTTTCACTACAATTAACAGGAACCTTTATTGTTACTAGCAATATTTTCCTCTTTTTATTGTGTAGCCAAAAGTTGCTCCTTCAGTACAAATTAATAGCACACTTGGGATAGGAAGGTCTTCAGGAGACCATTACAGGATTTCAACGCTATTTGTGTCGTCACCCTGTGGCGCCTCCTTTACAAAAGGGTAGGTCAGCAGGCTGTGCAGTGTGCTTGCAAGACTGTAATGCCAGAGATTCTGTTTGTATATCCAGATAGAGGAAACACTTGCCTTTACCGGCTTTAAAAAGGTCAGTGTTTGATTTAATAAATTCCCTGCCAAGAAAGCAGACTCTATTCTCAAAGGTTTAACACTAGCACTCGCTGGGTGGCTGGGTGTCTCAGAGCATTGCTAGCAAGCTACAAAGACTTTTACATCTGTGGATTTTCCCAGTTTGAAACCATCCCAGTTCAGCTGCTTCTATACTTAGCAGTCTCTCTAAATACATGAGAGATGAGTTTGGCAAGCCTCTGTTCCAGCTCTGCATTACAAACTCATCAAAAAATCCTGTAAATTCAGAGGTCAAAAAAACATCTATGGGGAAACGCACATTTTAAACTGGAGTTAATAAACCTGTCTCCCATGTCTCTGTAAAGCATACTGCAGTTTTGCTGCTTAAGTTACGCATGCCCAATCCTTTGCTCATATAAGCAGTCCTATTGACTTCAGAGAAACGACTCATATGAGTTCAGTCATAACACGTGCTTAGACATTTGCATGATTAGGCTAAAATGAGTAAACGTGAAGCAGACTATCAAAATAATAATTTAAAACTCAAGTGCATAAACGCTGCATGCAACTGAATATAAAGTTGAAAGGAAAACCTTAGACTCTCAAGGAAAATTGATTTAATAAATACTATATCAATGATAACAATGATAATAACTAATATACTACTTTGTAACTTTTCAACATCATGGTAACAATAAGTCACAGTGACCAGGCACAGTGCCTGTGCATGGTAGGTATTTGTTCCTAAGTCCATTTAATGGAAGGATCAGAGTTTCATTTTTTCCAGTTTTTCTGGGTATATAAATTAAAGGAAATTATGCCCCTTAATCATATATTCCAGTTATGCATAGATGCTACCCTTTTGTCCCTGCTCTCACAAATCTTGAAAAGAAATAATTAATAAATAATGTATGCATTACATTTGCAGTGTTGTATTCAGTTCAGATCCCTCTAAAGACAACAACAAAACTCAAAACCAAGTATGTGTGCTGTCTCTATTTCCAGAAATGTTTTTTTTTTTCAGGTGTTATTTCCTCAGTAATACTTTGTGTCCTAATATGATTAATCCAAAAAAGAAACAGTAAAAATCAAGATAGATTTTACCTATGAAAAATAACAACACTCTGCATGTACTCAACTATCATTGCGCTGATGCAATATTTTAACACTGCTCTCTGTGTCATATCTGAGACCTGGCTCCTGGTTGTCCTATCAGTCAGGCTATCACCAACAAGCAAGATTGGGAACATGACAGAATTTGTGCTCCCTCTGTTGGCTACCTTGCTCTTTGGTAGGAAAAACATCAGCCATTTCACATATAAAGAAAAAAAATCTTACTGGGAGGGAGCACTATTTTAAATTTTTTTGATAGGATGTGAAAAATTATTTCCTATGCAATAGAGAATTATTTTAGAAAGAGAGCAAATATACAAGCAATTAAATATCTGAACTCCAAATGGAAATTGACTAGGCCTTACATTTTGCAAGTATAAATACCTGTTCTCAGAGTTTTCTGTCTGTAACAAATCAGTGACATGTCACTATAATCATCAGGCTTAGGCATGCAACCAAGTATTTAGATGTCAAAGTATAGGCATATTGAAGCACAAAAAACACTACCAAAAAACAGTGCAGCTGCTTGTAAATGCCAAAGTTTACCTACAAAAGCAGATTTGGAAAAATACCAGATTATATATGCATATTCATAGTATGTCACACCAAGAAACCTAAATCAAAGTTTCAAATTTGGATAGAAAGAAATCTCCTTTTACAAAGCTTTAAAAGAAATTCCCACTTTATAGAAATGAATGCCAACAGCTACTTGGTTCAGTAACACGAATCAAGCAATTATGTTGCCCTATTAATTACAAAGTCTCAAAGTGATGACAGTGGTCATAATATTGCCTCTGCTTTCTGGATAGGTAATTAACTGGTATGATGCCAACAGCTCAGACCTCCTTACTCAGAAACACTATCAAACAGCTGTATTGCAAGCACACTAGAAATGCAGTTGCATCTCCTGCCAAGCACCTCCGCCCACAACTTCTGAACCCAGCAGAGCTCTGCGGCAGGGGAAAAAAAGAGTAAAACAGGGAGACTACAATGTAAACAGGGCTCTTCTGCAAGCTGTGAAACAAAACATATTAGGTAACAACAAGGCTTAGCGAGGCACTGACTTATTAGTCAACACATGGGTGCATGGCTGGCTGGAATTCCCAAATAGATTGTCTGCCAGGCAGTCAATTCCATTAACCTGCTCCACTAAAACCTGCAAAGCCTTCAGACAGCTATCGTCCCTTGCTGTCTGGCAGGACATCCAGCAAGCAGATCTGTGTGGTCCCAGATGCGCAGATCTATTCTCTCTTAGTTTTCTAACTGTTTATATTGTGACTTATTTGTCTCTCCCACCCACAATAAACTGAACTTCAGGCTGCAGAGCTGCAGCAGTTTACCAGCTGACATCCTTGCCACGAAAACAAAGGTGCTCCTTGGAGCATTATTTTGACATTGTATTTAAAGTGAGTATCAACAGCTTAAAAGCTTTCTACCTCATTTTATCAGGCTCAGTCACCTTAATGTAAGTTAATATACTGCTAAGTACTGTATAAATTATATGGAAGGAAAGCAATAGTTTTTGCCTGCTGAGGAACTGGTGTGTATGGAGCACTGCTGAGCACCAGATATGAAATATGAACATGAATGGATATTAGGAATTTTCCTCTTGATGACTGAGAAGTGAAGATACCCTGGTCTTTACAGTGCAGACAAAATGCTACTAGATCCCAGCTGAGACTAATAGTTATAAAAGCTCGTCCTCATTCTGTAACGTGCAGAGATGAAGATCACACATGCCCTTGACACTAATTAAGTTAACACATTCCCTCACTTTCCCTCTTTTTCAAGGAAAAAAAAAAATTATATCCTGACTATTCCAATACTGAATATTCTTCTGCCTCCAGCAGGACCCAAAAAACAATAGCTGCATCATTTCTGCTCTGTGGGCCACATGTCTGGGATTGCTAGGGTAAAATCCTCATACCCACTCTTTGCACACCAAAAGGGGTGAGAGTCGTCTAAAGCAGACCCTGTAGTACTCATAACTCTGCCAGAGGATATACCTCAAGAGCAACAGAAAGCAGCTCTGTAACTTCTCTTTGAAAAGTGTTCTGCCTGTAGCACTGAGTAACCTTACAGAAATCCAGGCTGAAGGCAGCGAGTGGACAGCAGTCTCACATGAAAATATTTTGGGCCAACATAGCAGAATGCTAGAAAAAAATCCAGATCCCTAAAACTCTGGGACTAGAGTGACAAACAGCTTATAACTACCCCTTATTTCTACTGACTCCTCAGCTCTGAGCTTTGCATTTGCATGTTTCCTGAAGAAACATAAGCACAGTATGAATATTAACACTAAGCATTTAGACAAAAGATACAGAAAGAAAACTCAAAGCCATCTAGTTATCAACTCATGGTATATGCCACATGGAGTACGTCTTATCTACAAATGTAAACAAGATCTCGAGGCGTTCACTAGCTAAGACAGTAGTCCATCAAATATGCAGATACCTAGCATATAAATACCAGGTATGACAGTCATTTTGAATCTGGGAAACCGTATTAGCCAGAAAATACCCGCCCCCAACAACTCCCTTCTTTTATTAAAGAAATAATATAGTAACATTATTTTCAAAGGCATAAAAAAAATAAATAGGGGCTTTAGAGAATATGAGAAGGTCAAATGTAGCCGTGTGGGGATTCTGCTCCACAGAATTTTAATAAGGAGAATCAATGTGCTTGCTTCCAAAGATTTATTAAACAAATGTGACTAAGTACTTATTTTCCTATACAACCATTGCTTAAAGGATTTTTAAAAACAATGGTAGAAACACAGTTCTAGTGCCATCTGTCCTTTTCAGAAAACACACATACAGTGAATTCTTCAACTCCTTAGTGCAAAACCTAGTAATAATCTGCGGCGCTGCTGATCCATCTGTGACTAAATGCAGAGTGACTGTCTCTCAAGGATTTCATCAGCATGTATATAGAGTTAAATAACATAAAGAGTAGAAAGAATATTTTCTCTCAAAGCAGAGGAAATAAATTATTGAAAAGAAATTTTTCTAAAACAACTCTGCCTCGCTGAAGAGGGGGGCTTCTGTAGTGATCTCTGCAGTATAATGAGTGGAATTACAGAGAGAGAATGTCAGTCACATTATAAGCCAAACATAAACAGCAAAGATAGTTGCTGATACATCTGGAAAGCCCATTATCTTTTAGAAACGAAACTTATTTAGATGGCAACTTCAAAATAGGAAAATACAGAATGCTTTAAAATGAAATGCACATATATATAGCTTACCTGAACACGAATTTTGAAATTGACAAGATAAGTAGATTAGCTTTTGACAAAATGTATTCAGATTGGTTCTAGTCACTAACCAATTATTGTGAAATACTGTGAGATACAAAAAAAAAAAAAATCGGAAAGATGCTATATAAAATTTACTTTAAATTCCTTAGATACCTACCACTGTGGTGTAAGATTCTTGCACATAACTTTTTTAAAAGAATATTTTTCTTACATCATGAACCAAATCACAGTAGAAATTTATCTATTCATAATTAGCACTGACATAAGAAATATTTGCATAATGGGCAAAAGGAGAGAATCAGTCAGCCCACATAGTGTATAAGTCCCTGTAATACAGGCTTGCTTTAAAACAGCAGCATGGAGAAGTCTTACTGAGTTTGAGAGCACATCTGTGAAGATCTGTACTACCTCAGGATCTACATAATCTATAAGAGGCAAACACACCTTTGTAAAGGCTAGAATTATTGACAGTTAGCCAAAATACAATATGTAGATAAACATAACTGTACAAATTCAAGTAGTTGTAAAAGGGCACTCCAGTTTTGACGACTTTAAAAAAAAAAAACTGAAGACAGCAATAAATCACCCATCAGGCTATAAAAAATTACTTTGTCCTCTGAGAGCTGTGCAGTGATTACATATCTGACACATTTTTCCTAACCATACTTAAAAAACAACAAAACCCCAAGGAAACAAGCAAGCAACAACAACAACAAAAATCTTTCAGAGTGAACAAACAAAATTCTGAAGTTTAGACAAGGGGTTTTTGAAACAATAAACATTCTTCCTTCCCTGCCTTTGAGACAATGCTGGAATATTTCAGTAGCTATTTATTCCAGAGACAGCTTGACTTGTGATATAGGTTCACAATCCCTTTGAACTGGCATAGGTCCGCACTGCTACAAACAGATGTTTCTGCTGACACAAAGGGGTAATGAGAAGGGAGAAGAAAGGGGAAGAGAAGATAGCCTTTTGCAGTAACACCACCACTTTATAGTGAATATTTTACTACAGAACTACTTTACCACGTACTCTACTCTGCTAGACTACATCAAATTCTTGATAAGATACTGAATTAGCTATTTAGCAAGTTGACAACCTTCCAGATTCTTCTTTTCACAAGTATCCTAAAAGTCCAGACACTGGATACTGCTCTGAGGTGTCAACAACATTTTTAACCTGTCAGGGATTTCTTCATATTACTTCAAATGGAATTGGTACCAATTTCTAGATTTGTTTATTAGTCTACTTAGAGATCAGGAATTACAGTTTGTCAGTGATCAAGGTAGTATTTTGTGCCTTTAGAGCACCATCAGGGTTTCCACATGGTTCTCTGAATACTATGGTTTCTCAACAAGAAGTGATAGGGAGACTAATAAGAGCTTGTGATAATATGAGTAGTCCAGAATCAGTAATGAATAGAAAGCAAGCATCAGCTGTCAACAGCCCTGAAGATGCATGCAGTGCAGAACTTGTTGTGGTTCCTAATAGTAGTTGTTATCGTATTGCTAACTCCATCTTGGTCAGTGACAAAATCAGCCTTTCCCACTTTGACTCATATATTCCTCCTTAAAATGATACAATTTGGGGTAAAAAAATCTGTACCTACAAAGGTGGTGGTTCAGGGCTGACCTGGTTTCAGACAGGTTTCAGGTTTCAGACATCTATGTCTTTCAGCTAGTTCTGGAGTGCCCGCAAGGCACGCTTTTCTAGCATTTTCAGGCAACAGTGCTGCTCACTTTGTTATACAGGAGTTTCCAGAAGACATTTTCAGACAGAGATTGAAAAAGAATACAGACAAATTTCTAAATAACATCTGCGAGTAACAAACCACCAAGTCTCTGCAATTCTTCTATTTTCTCCTTTTTCACAAGTTCCTAAAGGGTGCTTCTAGAATATCAAGTTATGAATATGATAGGGACAGCAAGTAATGTGAGCCAGCCATTTGTTTAACAGGGCTAACCCCAAGCCACTAGTGCTTGCACAAGCTGTTAAGCTCTGTCATTATACCAGAGCTTCCCAGAGGCCAAGTGCAGAAGGGTCATCTCTTTGAGAAACTGTATACTCTTTACTTCGTGTTTTACTCTCTGGGGTTAGCTGTAATGTGACCTTCGGCATGACTTGAGGCTTGAGGTTGGGAAAGGACAGATGCTGCAGCAGATCTGAAGGCAGCAGTGGTGCGAGAGCAGTTCCAAGGCAAAGCCATGGAGGAAGTCCACGATGGGACTAAATGATGCTGCACAGGAGATGCGTCCCCGCGCCACCCCCCTGCCCCATCCTGCCCTCTGGCCACAATGTCTGTCTGCTTTCTATGCACAGAAAAGGAAAGAAAGAAGAAAAGTACACATGATGCAGGAAACAAGTGTTATGAATATTTAAGGAAGAAAACAGAACAAAGCCTGCAGCCCAAGAACTCAGGCTGCACACTACAAATGCCTTTCAATTTCACCCAGGACGTTCAGGTGATCAGAAAAAAAAAAACAGGAAAAGTATGCATGCTTGATGCTTTGTGTTTGTTATAATCTTTATGTAAATGTCATGGTATCTTTTATTTTCTTTGCTAATGCAATTTTTGGCCTTCCACAGTGAAGTTTGTGTTTGTCAAAAGTACACTTTTTCTGCTAGACAAGATTTTTTAGCATCTCAGGGTAAATGTTTAAACAAAAGACTAGGGAAAAC
>JAOXJM010000019.1:57393126-57419276 GCA_026413425.1 Tringa solitaria
ATCACTGGGGAGTGGGGGCTGGCGGGGTGGGGTGGGAAATATGGGGAAATAATCTGGAATTGCTTCAGTGCTGACTAATTTAGTAACAGGAAAGAAATTTAAATTGATTGTGTGAACTCCTCCTCTCTCTGCTGATCCGGTACTCTTCCCACATCTGTCTTTAATTGCCCAGGGCACCTCCTGCTGTCTTCCTCAACATGGGCACTCTCCCTTGCCAGAGAGATCCTTAACTTGATCGGCCATATCCTGACCAACTGTGCCACTGCCAGATCTTACCACAGGATAAAAGAAAAGATAATGGCTTGGTAAAATAACAAACTTTAAGCCACAGTACTTTTCCAGGCCCAATTCCCTTCAAAGTCAATGCAACCCAAGCTGGCACCAGCAAGCGGCTGGCAGCCTTATGGCTCTGCACCCCAGGAGCAGAGCCATAGCACTGAAAGAAACACACAGATTTTCTTCACTGAAAACTAGGAAGTCAAGCAAATGCTAAAGTTTTACAAGCAAGTATTTATGAGGCACTGTCATAAAACAATTTCACATCCTGCTAGTCAACACTAGGGCACATTATTTGGAGTTATTGTAACACAAACTCAGAGCTCTGTACAGCAAGCGAATGTAAGAGTTTTGTATCTTTCTCTCCTTTCTGTCACACTCCTATTCTTCATCACACCTTCACACTTAATTCAACCTTCCGTTTTCACATTGTTTTGTGAATGGGGTGTGACAAAGATATTTTGTAGCAACAGTTTTCTGCACCACCAGAGTTGGGGCCCTTTTATCAACACCCCTGTAGTTGATAAAACCCCTCAAGGTTTTGACAGAAAATCCCGTGTAACACAGGCAGCATGCTTGTCCACCAGCACATTCCCACCATCATCAATTGGAAATGCTTACTTAAGAAAATCTGCCAGTATGTTCCACTCATCTCGTCCTGCTCCAACAGCAATGCCACTGCTGGAAACAAGCACCGGGCAATTTACTGTGAGCACTGCTGCTGCCACCCCTGAAAGTTTCTCCTCTCTTAACTACCCTACTTCAGATGTACTATGCCAGGGCAAAAAAAAACAAACTCCTGTTCGTCAACTGTGGGAGAACAACCTGCCCGGGGTAAGGATGGGCTCGGCTGCCCTGAGGACCTCTGCCCTGCGCCTGCTCCAATCTCTCCCCTCTAAACATCCCAAAGAGAATGGGGTATCTATGAGTGAGCAGAAACATAAAGGCTAAATCAAATCACCAGTCGTAACAACCTTTAGTTTGTCTGGCCTTGTTTTACTGTTCTGCTTCAGACAAGACACTGATCACGTGGGAAGGGGGAAAGGGAAGAAGAAAGTACTAGTGAAAGCAAGTATGCTGTTCTCTCCCAAACACATCTTACCTTCTGGCAAAATGTTCTGGGTACAAAGTGCCTGGCATTAAAACATTATGTTTTCCTTCTATTGGCTGTTATTCTCAGCATGCAACATTAAAGTCTCTTTTCCGCAATAACAAGTCTTCGAGGGTTTCACTGGTGTGATGTTTTAGCCTATCAAAAGGTCTAAAACAGAGTTCATGGTTTCTCTTTTATTTGGGAATGGGAGGGAAGCTGTGAAAAATTTCAGAAAAGAAAAAAAAAAAAAATCAATACATATCAACTTTGGTAGCAGCAGCTGTTGGCAAGTGTTCCTTCTTTGAAAAAAGCTGTCAATATAGCTAAAGAGCTTAAGGGCCAATTTCCACAGAGAGTTACCTTCCCAGATTAAAAAATTAATGATTATAAACATTCTTTCTTTGTTTCTGCCCCATCCCCATACTCTTTGTTTTCCTGTGGTAATCGGCAGAGGCAGCCTGTCACTTTTATGTGCATGTTGTGAGCACAAAGAAGGGGTGTGACGTGATGGCAACCTTACACCCCCCAGCCTGCCTCCTCCTAAAACAAACAAACAAACAAAGAAAAGGTAACAACAAACACCATGCTAAATCCTTTGGGGGAGAGGCAAAAAAGCCCCTTAATTTGATTGATTGTGCTTAAAGTCAGTGGAGGAGTCTGTGGTAGATAACTACCACACTGGAGCCTGGCACACATCCAGAAATTTGAAGCGCTAGAATTATATATGGTGGCATGTGTCAGGCCATCTCACTGCACCTAACAGTTGTCTCCAGCTTCATTTCAAGCTAATTAGCTGCAAAAGTCGCTTGAGAAAATTCTCCCCTTCATAGGGATTTCACATAAAGGGCTCTAAAAAACATCATCACCTACTAGAGAACTGAGGAACTGGGAAAGACTGAAAATTCTGTACTAAACCAAGATGACAAACATTTATCAAAAATCAGTTAACACTTTCAAGTACTAATAGGACAGAATCAAAATTAAAAAAAAAAAAAAGGAAAAGAAATCAATGAATTAGCTCTGGCCAATGACAAATCTCATGGGTTTAACTTGATATGTCATTAATATGAAAAGAATTTGACAGTTTACATAAGGGATGTGACCTAGTGCCAACAACCTCTGGCTTCTACATTTTCCAGATGGCAAGAGATTACGTTAAAGTCTTTATTCTCATAAGAAGATTTTTTTCTTCCATGGAAAAACTATAAAGGACAATTCTGTTCCAAACTTCAAGTCTCCTTCACAAATGTCTACTCAATTCCAGGCCTTAACTAATGTCTATTAAAAGAAGTCTTTGGGCCTGAAGCTGTGAAGAAGAAAAAGAATAAAACAGAATAAAGAAAAGAAAGACTAAGGCAAACCTAAGTTTAATGCTTGCCTTTAAAAGATATATTGACAAAAGCAGTGGGCAGAGTTTGGACTATCATTAGCTTAAAGGAAAAGATTGGCAAGTTTCAATTGTGGATGTGAATGCCTGCTTGAGTTTGATCTTGATGGACTTAAGATGGGCGAAAAGTTAAGCCTACTTACATATTAAAAAATGCAGTTATGTTAAATTCAGTATGTACCGTTTTTCTCACTTTGATTTATACCTATCATTGACAAAGACTTTGAAGGACATTCCTGTTTAATATGGTAAAGAGCCACAGCACAGGGCACTGTCTCTGCTTTGCAAACGCTAATATGAAAAATCGTCCCTTGACAAAGCATGACACTGTTTCCCATTAATCCCTGAAATACAGCAAAGAGGGAAACTGGAGTCTTTCATTGCTCCTCATCCAGGGGAAGGCATGGATGATTAATCAAAGTGGACCATAAGGTGAAAATACAGTGTGTGAAATGTAACTCTTGCAGACAGAAATTCGTAACCAATTAATCAGATTAAACATTAAAAAAAATAAATCAAAATATATTCTTCAGGGCCCAAGGTATCAAAAAAGTCATCTGTGAGAGTTGTTCACTTCTCCCTCCAACCATCACAAAGTATTACCTCATTTCTTGCTTTTCTGGCATCACCATAGTAACCTTTCCCCTGCAAGAAATATTCCCCAGGGGCCACCACCCCCTCTAGCACATGCCTTCAACACCTCCTCTGCTGTGCCGTATAAATTGACTCGTCTCTGAAGACACACAGTAAATTCAAGCGTTCAACACTCACCGGACCTCAGCCATTAAAGGATCATCTCTAAAGGTAAGCTTAACAAGTGCTCTACACAGAACAGATTTTAAAGTGATCAACATTTTGGCTCAGTCCAAGATGTGGAGAAACAGAGCAATTATTACCACGACAGTGTTGCCTTACCTAACCCCCTCCTCTCTCCCACTATTGGTAAGTCATTTTACACATGATCATCTTTCATTCTCAAACACATAAACTGGTAAAGATAAATTTATAGTACTTTCCACATAACAATTGTGTCGCTCAGACTCATGTGCTAGAACAGTCCTGCAATCATATAACTTTAGAATGTTATTCAAGGAAGTGAGCTAAGAGGATTACATCATAGTGGCAGGTTTTTTTTGACTGTCCAAAAGGAAAAAAAATGTAAAAAAAATTAATTTTAATAATATACTAAGTGATCATTTTATAGACTTCCCTTTGGAAGGAGTAAAATGTAGAGTTTTGTATATAAAATAATTTGGGAAATGGTCAAATACTAGAATTCATAATAGGGCTTAGGGATAAAAAGATACTTGCCATTAAGAGGTCTCTTACAAGAGACAGGAGGGGTGTGTTTTTTTTCCAGGCACAGTATTTTAACATTTTGCGCCAATTCTGGAATCTTCTGTGATTATCAACTTAGAAAAACAGAGGGGTTTGACACATTCCCAAATGACATTTCTTTTCAGCCCCACCCGTGGCTAGTCTCTGGCTACGCTGATCCTATCCGGCAGGTGGGGACAGTAAATTCTCCCAAGCCCCTCTCCCCACCTCCTCACTAGCAGAGGACTGCTCCACATCAAGTAGGAAGGGTAAATCTTTTTCACGATGATTCAAAACCAAACTCACTCAAACCCTTTGCCCGCCTCGCCCACGCTGCTGCGCCAGGTGACAGCCCATCTGCTACTCCCACCCCACCCATGCCGCTTCCACCATTCTGCCATACTGCTCGGTATGGCCCCAGTACAGCCGGGCAGGTTTGTACACCTCTACTGGTATGATTTCGTTTTAAACCTGGACTATCACCTGGATCAAAGCACAAGCATTTATTCCAAAAACTCTGTGGCAGCAGTACCTTCTGTAAGAGCATCAAAGTAGCGAAAAGCAACCAGGGGAGCAAACCTTTCAGATTACAGAGCTTTAGCTAAAAACAAACCATGAAGTTTCTGATATTTCTCAAATGCTCAGAGAGGATTTGAATTGCTTAATGAATAAGGAAAACTTAGAAGGTTAATTCAGCACTGCAGAGGATGGAAGAAAGCCATACAGAGCTTTTAATGTTAAACTGCTTTTTAATGTTCAACTTATTTATGTCTTTTTCTGCTTTCAACAATGCGTCGTCTGCCCAGTATTTCTGAGTGCCCTTTGAAAAGACAAATTTCTTCAGATCGTCATGAAGACTGCTCCATCTCTGCTGAAGTGTGCTTCCCCCCCTTTTCCTTCTCATGTAACCTCAGTTTCTATACATCCAGTTGGTTTTGCTTTAGTTATATTGTACTGCACTTCTACTACATTCTCTAATTCATAATTTTCATGCTTTCCAGGCATATTCAGCAGAAAAGTGCAAAAACAGAAGAAAAGGAGAGTTCAAATTACTCCATGTCTGTAAGAAATATTTTATAGGGAGAAAAGATCTGGAATTTGACTGCTATTGAGGGAGTACTAGATTCTAGAGATGAGTGGGACAGCTGGAAATGCCTTGGATATATTCTGCCTTGCAGTTCCAAAAAGCCAGTCTCTTTTAGGATTAAATTAGAAGGTTCTTTCTTGACTGGGATAGCTATAGATTTGCTTGTCAAAAAACTCAAACAAAACCCAAACTAAAGTTCTACAAAAAACAATTCTAGTATAGTACGGTCTAACAAAGGAACCCTGATAACTTAGTTTATCCAATTAATTAATATATACTTTGATGCAAGATTCAAATAAGATTCCTATGCAATCTAGAGAGCAGTGCACGCATTATCAATACTAACTAAAGAAAAGTAATATTAACAGTAGCAAACCTCCATTTTTCTTGGCTAGCTTGTAGCACTCCTTTAAAAAAAAGAAAACACACACACAAAAAAACCCACAACAAAAACAAAAAAACACAAAAAAAAACCCACAAAAAAAACCCAAAACGACAGCTTTATAAGTATGTAAAACAAGTTTCTGTTGCTTTTTGGAGAGGCTAAGCTGAGGGTGAAGTGGGGAGAGGCATCTTTAAAGTCCTGGTGATAGATTGTAATAGGGATACAATTAAATATATCTTTGTAATCTAGTGGCTGGGATAGCTGCGCATTGTACCTTGGAGATGTACAACTCTAGTCTCTTAATCAAAATGAGACTGAACAGAATCAAAAGCATCAGAAATTAAAATATATTTGGACACTGTTCTTGGTTTGTCTACTTCCTCTCTGTGCCAGTAGAAGACATTTTCCCCAGATGGTATGCTAAATTGTGTTCACAGATCAAAAAGACCACAGGCCAATCAAACAGGTTTTCACCTTTCATTGCCAGCACTTCTTTTCAGGTCACAAAATCTAAGCCAAGATCCTCCTCACTTTCAAAGCAGCAAACAGCAGTCTCATTGCTTGTGTCCTTCAGCGTTCATCTGAAGCCATCCTTCATATTTGGTTATTGTTTTCTTGAACAAATGAATCACAAATATATGAACAGTACCCCCCTGGGATTCTGGCAAAGCGTTTGTTTGTGTATTTTTACATAGATGCTGCTTATACAGCAGTGTTCTCAGTACAGGGAAAAAGCACATCTGCCTTTGTCTCAAGGATGGTGACCCCTACTTGTTAAACCCCCCAGAGATAATGTTGACAGAACCAGAGTTGCAATTTGTCTAGTAGCACTTGGAAATTAGAGCAGCTCTTTGCAACAGTGGGATGTTTCTACGATGCACCTAACATTCCAGATGGACTGCATCCAAAATCCACTTGTCCAACACAGAACATGAAAGAATATCATTACAAAATATAAAGCGAGATTATCTTGGCCTCTTCCTACTTAGAAGAAATCTGGGCACAGTGTTTTGCCAAGTTTCGGAAAGGCAAAGACGATTTTATTTAAAATTGCTGAGCTCCATAAAGAGCTGCTTTTGTAGAGACCTGAAAAGAGAGATTAGTTGGGTGATCTTTAAATGTAAAATCTGTCTCTCAGTACCTTTAGCCACAGAGCTCATCTCCCCTTTCTGAACAAAGCCATATACCTTGCCAAAAGTTAAATTATATCATCGACAGAAATCACAGATCTTCTTTACCATCCAAAAGCTGAGAAAAATCCCTGCATGCTGAAGATTAAAACAACCTAAGGGCTCCAATTCAAACTTGCAGGCTATGTTTTTCAATCGGGATTTGGCTGCACAGGAGGGTGGGGACACCCTCTTGTAACTGCAGATTTCAGGTATGCCTTTGATTAGAAAAGCATTGTTCTCTTTGTACAATCAAGCACCTTGTTTTTAAAGGAAAAAATGAACTGCACTACTCCATTCTGCTTAGCACAAACCTGTGCTAAACATTTTGTAAAACTTTGGTCAGGCAAAAGACAAATCTTCAAGTTGGGAAGAGGCAAGCAAATTGATTTTGCCCTAGTAAGCACAAGCCTACGCACACGCTGGAGCGGAGTGCTTAGTACGGCTGCTTCACAGCTAAGCCGAGGGGAAGCCAAGGTTCTCACTTCAATGGGTGAGCTGTCTGGCAGAAAGTAACAGGCAGCCCTCCTACCTTCAACGATAACCAAAGCAAAATGTTTTGTTCAAGGTCAGCTCATTTTCAAGCTTTCTCTGTGCTCAAATGGCTCAGCTGCTCCCATGCATATCTTTGAAAGATCCCTGCAGTGAGCTGCAAAAGTCCTTCAAATCCTCACCAGACTAAAACTGGAAACTCAGGATCAGGGGAAATTGAAAAGGAGCAACAGCAAACCCCAGGAGGCTACTATAGCACTAGCTGCACTCTACCTATCTGTTTTAAAAGACGTAGTGTGTGATCTTTTACATCACATGTGAGACACTAATAAGCTGTAATTCTGTTGCTGCTTTGTTCAATAATTTCATACGATGGTTATTTTCAATCTCCCTTGCTTATAGCAACTGTAACTTGTGAGGAAGAGAATGCCTTACCAATTAAACAACACAGAATACTCACTCTTGAAGTCTTTGTTAATAAGTGTTTTGTGAGTTTAAAGTATATAATTGACTACATGGGACATAAAAACTGATCTCACATGCTCTGGACAAGGAGTGCAGCAATATCACAGTCCTGTCATAAAGACAACATATTAGTCAACTACGTAATCGTATTCTTGAAGCTGCAAGAAAGCACATTTAGCAACACAAACATTCACGCAATAGCTTCTGACAGCCACACTGGAGCTGGAGTACTGTTTACTTTAAATATTCCACCTGCTACTACCGAATTTTCTCTCTTTTTTGAATGGTGTCAAGATCTTCAGTTTCAGAAATTCTATTGCTACCAAGATATCAGAATCTGTCTACTAATTGACTTTGGGATAAAGGTATTTTCAAATAATGTAGAATTTTTTACAAGATCAAAACACACTTCATTGAGGTGAACAATTTATATTGCCACTGTTAAAGAAAACGAGATACATGAAATTATTTACAGAAGACTCTGCATAGACACAGCAAAGCACATAGGAAGACTAGTAAAATTTTTCACTAGTATCTTAGCAGTTTTAACTTCTGTTTTTTAATTCTACAACCTCTGGGCAACTAAAAGAATGACTTTGTGAAATTTTAGGCCATCAGAAGTATTCATAGAAGCATTTCCAGACAGAGAAGAAATCCAGTGTCTGTTCAAAATTGTAAGAAATCAAAATGCTTCCAAATCTCATTCTTAACCAATATTTTAACAAAATCTCCACTACTAATTTTTTTTTTCTTTTCTTAACTCAACAACTGCCAAAAGCCAGGCTAACACACACCAAGGAAGCACACTGATTTATATTTACAACATTTTTCTAAACTTTCTTAGAATCCTTCAGTATTTCTACCAGAATCAAGGATCTGACTCTGTGTAAGACAGAGCCAATACTGCTGCTGTTATTATCCAAACTAGTCTGTGCACAACTGAAGTAAAAAAAAAAAGAAAAAAAAAGAATTGATTCTCTGTGAAAGCATCGACAGCGTTTCTTCCATAGTTAGAAACAGATGCTTAATGACTCCTTCCTTGCAAGTTTATAAAACTTACAAAGCAATTGCAGTAATGGCAGGTGCATAAGTACAGACCAAAATTAGCAACAGAAGAAGGCAAGCTGTTGTTATCAGTTTTGCATAACACTAGAATAGCTAGAACAGAGCTATGCTCCTCTGAGCTCCTTTCAGAGACCTCAGTGGTATCAGGCAACTTGAAAATAACTCTTCCAGCACAATGTTTTCCTATCTTTACCAATAGTCACGCTCAGGACTTAAATTAGACAGCTTGCTCCCCAGCTCAGTTCAAAGATACTGTTTACCACTGAATTGGAAATTTTATTGCTTATGGTGCATGCACTTGATTCTAAAATGACAACAAGCTTAACTGCTCGAGAGATTCTGCTCTGAAAAAAATAATTCTTGTAAAATCACTGCTTCTTTGCTTCCATATTACAACAGAGAATTACTTTACAGCCACAGTTTGCTGTATTAAAAAAGTATGAGAGACACAAACCAAAACAAAACCCATGAACAGTCATCCGGTCATTTTAAACAACAGCCAAAGAGAATTTTAGCTTTTTTGACAAACTGCTTAAAAGACTCACAGCTTGGATTCCTTTTATGATTTTAAATAAGAGAAGTCCCCATGCTATATCTACGCCACTGTAAGAAAGTAGTTGGGTACTTCCCGAGGTGCTGGATAATTATTTCATATTGTATATACCCCTTAAACACTTCAGAGGAGAAAAGAAGGTGCCGAAAAGAGTTTATCATGCTCTTTTCACAGCTTTTCATTATCTGGGCAAACATCACATCTTTAGAAAATAAAATGGAAACAACAGCTGAACCACAACTTTTCAGCTTGCCAAGATCTACAGAGTGTGACAGAAGATTAAAATAAAATAGGGTTAGTAAAGCTGGAAGCTTATCAAAATATTACAGCAGAAATGCCTCACTTTTTGGTTTGCATATATTTTTATAGGAGGAGGAAAAAAAAAAGAAACTTTTTGGGATGATTTACATTTGCAAAGAGGGGCAAAATGAAAGCTGAAGTGACTGAAAGCAACTGTTAAAATGAATTGATCTTCCACAGAAATCTCTGCAGATTCAAATATGTGGATGCTGTTGGCTGAACCTGCTTAGAAAACATTGCAAATCAACACGCAGCTCCTCAGCAAAAAGCAGCCTTCTTCCAGAAATGTTTCATCCCAAGAGAAACTCCGTCCACAGTACAGCCCTAGAGAAACTATGTACTAACAATCAGTAGGAAATGGAATCTGGAAACACACCACTTTGGATAGGAAGGATGACATTAGTCAGGTAATAAATCAACATAAAATCCCACTTAATATGAAACATATTTATGCTATCCTAAATTACATAGTTTAGGAGCAAGCTGATCCAGTAATATATTTTATGCTTTCCAATGAGCTGCTGCAAGTTGGGACAACCACATCATTACTTCAAAACTCCTACAAAAAACTCTGCTTCTTGCTAATATTTTGCTCCTGAAGGCAAAATCCCAGCTATCATTCCCAACATGGAAATCACAATCAAATTTCTGTGGGTTTCTTTTTCTTCATCATTTCAGATGTGCAAACCCTCAGCTTTTAATAGCTTCACTGTCAGGTAATTTTATCAGGCCATTTAAAAAAAATCACATCTGAGAGAAGTATTAAGGATGAGTAAGCTGCTTGTAAACCCCATAAAATAAGATTTCCAAAGAAAATTGCACTTTTTACTGTTTTCATGGGTAAAGATCATTTGGAGGAGGAAAATTTTCAGATACAGTTTTTACTTGACAGAATAAAAAGGTACTGTTAAGCCAGCATCGCGCATCAAACCTGCAGCAGAAACCCATTTAACCACACAGCATGTCCTGGACTATCATAATACAGGTGTAAAGGATAAGACAAAAGTTAGCGACGACGTGAGGTCCAGGCTACTCAGCCAAGTTCTCAAGTGTAAATTTGCAATACATACAATTTTTTAATAGAACTCAGTGTTGCAAGTTGAGCATTCCCAATGAAAGGGTATTTACAGGATGGACTCCTAGGAAAAAAGATGTCTGCAGGTGCCCAGGTATTAAGGACCCTTAGCCAGTGCAGCTGGTACAGATCTCTCAAGATATGTTAGCTGAAAAAGCCTTTTTTCTTTAAAATATACCTTCCTCAGCCTGGACACTAACACGTTTAAAACAAGAACCCAAGTTTGGTCAAACTCTAGACAGGGAACAGAGGTAGCACCTGGGAGGAGCACCAGAAACAGAAACCTGTTGATTTGGACCTGCAGTCTTGCAGATCACGATGAGAGAGCAGCCAGTGTCAAACTCTGCTCGCCTGCGCAGGAGGCCAGCTCTCCCTTCAGTTTTTTGTCCTGTTGTGTTGCCCTATCCTTAAAGCACAAAAGGCTCATGAGACAGGACAAGAAGATTTTGGAGTTGGGGGAAGGGAAGGGAAACAATCTCATGCAGATTTTTCTTTTTTTCTCAAGTGAAGCTCAAGTTCTCCCCATATTCATACTTTCCTTATCCTGTTTTCACTGCACTGACACTAATCCGCCTTGAAATTGGCTGATTCTGCCCAAGACATGTTTACACGGAAGCAAGTTTCATCTGGTTGTCCTCATTCAGAGACCAGTTTCTGCTCTGTGGCAGGAGAGATTATTAAAAACCATATATTACAAGCACATGCTTTAAAGTGACTCAGCTTGGAAAGATAACTGTATTATATCAGCCTTCCACTCCCTAGGTCACAGAGAGGGAGAGGTAGCAGTAAAAATTTCAAATGGAAATTGCTTCCTAAATATATTATCCTCCATAAAAGCCATTTAGCAACTGCTAGTACCCACAAGACAAAGGAAAAAGATAAAAACTACATGTGACAGGACAGAGTAGGGAGCGGTACGAAGAACTCATTTGCATTATCACACTGAACATTAACCACAAGAAGGAAAAAAACAAATGCTCCCTGTTTTGCACAAACATCAATTACGTCTAGTAATTTCACTGATCACTCTTGTGGAGCAGGTGCCTTGCCTCTATGGCAAAGCACAAATGCATACACCACTCTGGCTTTTATGGCACAGGCAGTGTTTCTTTAACCGGCTCTGCATCAGAATTCCCCTTCATTTGGGGGAGAAGAGGAAAAATTTTTATTTTCTCCTCTGAACACCTTTTCTTACATGAGGCCTTAAGCCATACACAGTACCAAAACCTGCTAGCGTATTTTATGGCAGACAAAACGTGACGATTTTATATAAGCACATTTCATTGCAATACAACCACACTTTTCCTGCTAGGTTTTGGGTAACAATTTCCCGCTTTACAAGAACTCCAGCAGAAGGAAGGAGGAGCACTGCTTCCATTTGCTGGGCCAGGAGGTACCTCCTTTGCTGCTGTTCCCTCATTATTGTTCTAAAACATTCAAAAATGACCAGCCTTTAACTCCTTGTTTATTCATTGCTTCAGCAACTGCTACTAATCCTAAAAAAGCAGGATTTTATTCTGAATGCCACCAGTCACCTTTGTTGGGGGTCATCCCCACCACAACTCCTCCAGTAAGTAAGCCCAAAGTTACATTAGTCTCTCACAGTTGCTAATTCCTAATTTTCTCAACCTGTGAGTGAAGCAAAAAAAAAAGAAGTGTTACTGGTTTGCTTTCCATTCATTTATCTTACATAAAAAAAGGAAAGACATCAGCCTTACAAGAGAGAGTATTAATCTATTTCTTGTATGTTACATTTCAAATAAGATCTAAATTGCTATCATTTTCAATACCAAATAAAAGGTATCCAAATTGAAAAAACCCATATATTCCTTTCCTAGTTCAACAGCTTTTCAGCTTCCCAAGCTATGGAGCTGATAATTCTATGCAAAAAAAAAACCAACCCCAAAAACATCTGTAGTTGCTACAACAGCATCTTGAATTAAAAAAAGCCCCAAACCTGTCAGCTGCCTACAAACACATGAACTGAACCCTGTCCAGGCAGACTTGCTCAGTTCAGTAAAACGGGCAAAGCTGAAGCAGCTCGTTATCAAATTCTGGAATAGCAACCACACACTAGACATGGAAGACACACAGCAAAATCCAAATCTGGAGAATAACCGCAACTAAGGTGATGTAGGGAGGCCGAGGTACTTCCTATATATTTCCTGCCCCCAAGGAGATATTTCCTAAAATTATTGCAACTCTAAGAGGTCCTTAAAGACAACAAGAGACAATGGAGATAGGGATGAATACAGCAATTTGCCATGAGGTCAGCAACAGACACTTTTGACTAACCTGCAAATGGAATCCAAATACACTATGTCACCTGAGGACAGAAGGAGTGGCAGATATTACCCAGCCACAAAAGGCCTTAGGGAAAAAATATTTGTCAATAACCACATATTTCATCAAGCTTAAAAAAATAATCAGACACAAACTGCCAAGTGTTACCGATCTCTAAATATATATTTAAGCTTCAAAAATGCAAACAGAATTTGGCCCCCTCCTGGGATGCATTTCTTCCCTGAAATCTTCAACTGTAAGGGCAACACTCAGAAGGATGGGATTCTTGAATTGCTTGAAGAAATACATTCAAATGCCTGTTATATAAAGAAAATTTATAGCTCAGTGTCAAATACCCATGTCCCAAGGCTCTCTTTGCAAGTGTGAGTACACGTCATGCTAGACAAACAAATCTACTGAGGAGATGCCCAAAAGCTCCTTTACCATTAGCAACAAACCCAAAAAGACCCCAACCCTATCACCAAAAGCTGAAATGAAATGTGGTCTCATTTTTAGCTCCCATAATATATTGCTACTTTCTGAAATAGATGTCAGTATGTAAATTACACAGTTGTGCACTCTTTCTCAGCTATATCAAGAGCTGACAACAAATGGCAACACAGCTAAGATTATTTCTCCAGTATCTCAATACTTGAATAGACTGCCACTTCAAGTATACAAACTAGCTCAGCCTGCACACCCCATGCACACAATTCATACTGGTTTTCAGTCCACAGACAGCAACAATGAGTATATTGCTGCCTGTCTCTGTCAAGAACATAGCAGGCAGCATGGTAGGAAACCGGCTGAGATGTAAGGTAGAGCTGAATCAAGTGTGCATCGTTTTCAACTGCAAAAAGAGTATTAACAGTGATTAACAAACATTTAACCCACTTTGCTCCAGAGCTCCCTGGCCATTCTCAAATAATATGAAGACAAAACCTCTGAAATAGATCCAAACAAGAACACAGGCAGGGGTTGAGCACTGTAATTCACCACTGCAGGCAGGCAAAAAATTACCACCTTTATAACAAAGGACTGAGGGCACTGACAGATGTCTCTGGCAAACCATGCTGGGAGGGCTGAATACCAGCTGCCTGCCTGCCCCTCCATCACTGAGCAACCTCTCAGCCATCTTCACCCACAGCCTTCAGAGCACTTGCTCTCCTCAGCAGCTCAGACAAATGCACTGACCTGTGAAGGGGGAAGAGGCACATGTTCCATTTTAGCACTTAGGTACAAAGCTGGTAACCTCTGGCACGGGGTTAAGTGAATAAATCACACTGAACAGGCAGTAATTTTGAGTGAAGGGGTGAAACAGGTTGCCAGGGGAAGTTAGCTATTAGAATTGGACAGAGAAGAATTGTTAGATCTCCACTCTCAGACCCCCAAATCTCTGATTAGCAGAACTACCTGATACTCATTCCAAAGATCATCTGTCATGTTGCATGTTCGTTCAGAACTTCCTAGGAGCCCGGTGTATTGCACAGCACTGCAGACTGCAAGGGGAAAGAGAAGCTGGGGCAGAAACAAAGACAACCACCCACTGCATGAGGTGAGGAATCAACCACAAGGCAAGATGAGAAATCGATTTCTAAAAGCTGATTTCAGACAGTGACCATACTATTTAGCTATCAGTGGAACAACCAGGTATTCCTTAAAGAAAGGGATTATGTCAAGAAAGCAATCCAGAGATGTCTTTATTTTCTTTCTTCTTGTAAACATACTATCATTAAAAAGATAACCAGTGTAAACCTAGATCAGAAGGAATGGATGGCTGGAAAGCAGATGAAAGTAAGCTTTACCTTCAGGTACTTGCTACAGACTAAGTGAGAAAACAGGGGACGAAAGTGGAGAAAGGTAAGAAAAGGTGTGTACATGTAGGCTGAGAGAGAAGGAAAATTTGACCTGGTGCCAAACACTGCAACGTGATTACCTTGTGGCTACAGTTCTTGTACCTGAAGTGACATACACATTGAGATCAGATCCCCGGTGCCCTTCGGCCCTTACAGAAAAATAAATTCTCACACAACACTCACATAGTATTCATCTTGGTCTATCAGGCTTTCTTTACAGATTTATTGAGACAGAAAGACAAGACTGCTTGTTCACACCAAATCCACCCCCAACTAAAAGCCAATATATATTCTTAGGTTTTCAGTTTATACTAGTGAGCAACAAGATACTGAGTGCTACAGATTTAGAGGAAACCAGATTATTAAAGATTTTCATTCTAGAGCTATGGATATTTAGGTATTTTGTGTTTGGAAGCTCTAGGTTGTATGAGTTTTATTGAAATACAGACATACTTCTCTTGGCAGGGTGACACATTTCTGCTATAAGACAACAGAAAAGCATTTGCAGGACTTGCCCCACATGATCAGCTTCCCTATCACTAATGGCAAAATGTACACTGAATGAGGCATAATAGAGGAACTTGGCTTTAAAATTGTTGTTAAAGTTCTCTTACACAGTTGGGTGATTTTATGAATATGGTAATAACTATAACCTTTAGAATTCAAGACAGGAACAGCAGATGGAACCTAATTAAGAGAGAAAAATTATTAATTCGTCTTCATAAGGAGTGGGAAAGGCAACAACTCTTTGCAAAGGGAGGTCCTCTGTGTCATTTAATAAATGTAGAAACAACTAACTAGACCAGGGACTCATTGAGAAATAGATGCACCTCACACAGGAGGCCAAGATTTATTACTTTCAGCTTAAGACACTGAATATACAAGAAAAAATAATAACAGCAAACAGGGGCAATTTCTTTCACCGTACATGACTGCTGTGGTCTGACTGCATTCTCAGCTTTAGCATGCACAGAAAGAGCGTGCAGAAAATTATATTTCTCTCAAGCTGTTTCAGTTACCTTCACTTTGACTTTATGAAAATGTCTGAAGAACTTGCATTACTCAGTCCTTCTAACAAATACTGCAAGGCAGTAGACACGTCTTCATCATTGGGCTGACTTCCCTGCATACAGCTTAGGGTACAAGTCAGAGTAGGAGGCAGGAGGAGGCTTTTTAAGACCTTGAGGAGAAGGGGCATTTTTGTTCTTTCTGCTGAAGGGAAAGACTGGGGATGGGGCGAGTAGACGGGATGGGGGCATAAATAGTATTTTAGAAAAAAATCTAAAGAACTAATCCATAGCAAAGATCTCAGCAAATATTCTGTTTTCTTATTAAGATTCTGCCATATCAAGAATAGAACCCAGACAATGTTTTATTTGTAAAAATGTTAAAATAGTTCAAGGTGAAAAAATAAATAGCACAGCAAAAGATCTCATTCCCAACTAGGTGCCTCACATTCATATTCTCAAAAATCAGCTGGCAGTATCTGTGCCTGATCCTCTTCTCTTTTCCCAGGCTTTAGCATAGAAATCAGCAAATATGTAGAGATATAGCTGATTTATTCCTCTTATTCCAGCAGTGCTGTGTTTACTACTAAGGCAACTCAAGAGAAGGTAATGATGCAGCTGAAGTAGAAGCATGTAAAAACAGGTGAGAGATGACAACCACACTCGGTCCTTCCTCCATTCCAGGCAATGTTTTTCTAATTGCTGTTTCACCAAGTGAGAGAGTATAAAAACAGTGAAGTTAAATACATACACGTACACACATACACAAACCACGCAGCTTCTGCTTCTGTTTTTACCATCCTTATCCAGGCCCATTAAGCAGCATTAGCTGGAGATGAAAGGAATATTTTGCAGGAGACAAGCATGTGTTACTATATCCAGTTGGGCAAATAGTGGTGCCAGCGATAAAAATCCTATAAACGGTGCATTGTTGATACTTATTTCAACACCTACCCTGTCATAGTAGCATAAATATACACCACCCCTTCGCAGTAGCATAAATATACACATTTGCATACACACATTCTGTGTGCATGCACCGCTTTATTTCTCTGGCACAAAGTACTCATTCATGTCTACCTCCTTATTTCTACTCCAGCTCCCAACTCCTGCAGAGGACACCTCTCCTCCTTCCCAGCCTCCTGCCAGCTCTTCCCCTTCACTCTCTCTTGCATTTCCTTTAGCTCTTTACCAAAAACTATTAACTAGGGAAATTAACGCATAGTTCACAACATAACTTGTTCACTTAAGACATAAACCTCCAACAGAAATACTTCTTCAATTTAGGCATCTGGTTACTGGAAGTTTTTCTAACTCCTGTTTTCTGGGCCTTTTCCCCAGAACTGAGCTTTTCTTGGTGTATTACTGCTAGGGTCACTGAAACAATGTGCCATATCCTCTCTCCAAAGCAAAGAACCAAATCAGAGCACACACAGACACTTAGTTTTGACAATAAAATGGCAGAAATGGAAAATAGTCCAGCACTTAGATTAAGTAAAAGCTTTTAAATGGACCCAAAACCTCAGGGAGAGCAATTCTGGCCCTAAAACTCCCTTGTTGCTTCCCCATGAGATACACATCAGGCATCATAAGATCCATTTCAATAAATGCTAAACATGAAAATTTCAATGGGATAAGAGAAATATATATTCTCTTCTTACAACTGCTAAAGCAGCAGAACACTGGAAATTCCTGTGTTTCTGATAAGATGTGGACTGAGTTTATGCCTCAACAGAATTTTAAAAATAATTATCAGAATGTATGTATATATACATTGTTCCCTAATACGAAACTGCGCAGGGACTGCTCTTTCATTTATATAATTTTGGGGAGAGGAAAAATGGTATCCCTACTACTGTACTCTAACAAAACAAACACTGAGACAGTTGCAAAATATTGTGAAGTAGGGAGAAATTTGGGGTATAAAAATTTACACAGATAGATGTCATGGCAACATGGTAACAGATATACTCACAGAAAGGCCATGAAATGTGTTGGCTTCACCAGTCACTCCAAATAGAAAAAGCCCAAATTCCTTGTTTAAAAAGTAGACTAAAATTAAAAATTGGTACTCTTAACAGTGACCAGCATAAAGATAGCACACCTACTGAACTAGAGTTCAATACCTCAGCTGCCCCCACCCCAGAAGACATCTATATTTGCCCCTAAGTTCAGCCTCCCACTGGGATCCCAGAAGCAGTCATCACATGCACAGACCTCTATGTTTCTCTGACATTTCACTAGGCAGCCCTGCAATTTCATGAAAAAACACACGAGGCACCTTATGCCACCTACAGGCTCTACTGCTTTCTTTCTCTGAAATTCAGTGTTCGTTTAAGCTTGCCTCTGTCTGTCTGTTCACAACCTTGGCTGCAGTCAAGCTCCAACCCTCCCTCCTAAAGTTTTCCCAGAGGTGTCCTGACCCTAAGCTCACTCTAACCTGCCTGTTTCCTCTAACACAGCCTGACCGAACTCTGTGTCCATTTCTGCCATACATTTATTTTCTCACTTTCAGCAGATCTAGGTTTTCCAGGCAAACACATCCGAGCCCCGGCTAGTCCTCACTATATTGCTTTCCTGCAGGACTAGAGCTTATTTTCCCCCTCAGAAGCCTGAGTCTCCCTTGGATCCCAGTTCTCCCTGAAGTTCAGATGAAGCCAACAGAACTATTTGCTTTAGAAAGAATTAGGTGTTCAAAGACAACTGCATTATTCTTTACCATTAAAGAATGACTTTGGTATCAGTTATTTCAACATAATGGAAAATGATGAAAGGAAAATATTAATAAACACAACTCACTTTCTTCTAATGGATCACTTCTTTTGAGAAATGGGAGAACCTGTACAACACCGCACTAAGCCCCGAGAGCTGCACTACACAAAGGCACCACACATATTTATAGCAAGCATCACTTTTATGGAAATTGTTCCCATACAAAATGTAGACAAGATGGAAAAAAATCTTAAGTAGTCCTCCTTCCCATTCTCCACTCAACCCTTATACACACCCTCCACTTCCCCCAAAAAACAACCAAAAGAAACCCAAGCCATTAAAGCTAGGAAATCACAGGAGGAGAGCCTATGTAGACATACCTTCACTGGAAGAAGAGCTTCAGTAATAGAGAGATAGGTTTCTGCAAACACACCTAGATAGCTGGCAAGATAGGTTTTACTCTAATACTGTAAGGCAGAGCCAATAATGAAGTGCAGACACAATGCCATTTATTTTGCAGACCTCAATATAAAGTGCATCATTTTGGCATCAATTCTTGTTTTGGGTTGGGTTGGTTTTTTTTGAGGAAATACCATGGGAATCCTTTAGATCCTTCCCAAATATAGACTAGAGAAGTTTTCAAGTGACATAATAAATGACTTTATTGAGTTTTACAGTCATGACAAGCAATTTGTACTTAGAAGAGATTAACCTAACTGGACAGGTAGGAGAAGGCTTCTCTGACATGCTCTATACATCTCTAAGAGAAAGGTGGGTTATGCCCCCTGCTCCTAAACACTCCTTTATGTAAAAGAAAAGACAAATTCAGACTTTGTAGGAAATCTTATCTTAAAAATCAACAAACAAATGCAGCATCACCATATTTGGCAGCTGCAATGTTTGCGTACTTCAACAGGTCCCTTTGAGATCTGATGAATTGCTAGTAAAGTGTTGTTATTTTTTCCCTTGACTCATGGACCCCATGTATTTTTAATCTAAAAGCCTTTTTACGTGAAGAGGTTTGCACACATATTAACAAGACAAAATCAGCCCTCCAAAAATTTATCTCCTGGACAAACTGTGACCATATTGTCTTAAGCAAACTTGACCTGGAGATACTTTTCTGATCCACACAGGCATCAGGTTTCAATCCCATTTTCCCTTCTTACCTTCAAAATAATATGCCCTCTTCTTCCTGTCCAAGACACCTGAAAACTGATGGTCCATTGACAACTGCCTGAATTGGTTTATTCTTTGTTAACTGTTTACTTTGGATCAAATGAAAGCAAAAAGGAAACGGAAAACAGCCCCACTGGGAAAAGACTCATGTGGGACAAATTAGGAGCCACTGTAAGATTTAAAAGTCTGGGGGAAAAACGGGACTAACTCGAGGCAGCTGTCAGGATGTGGTTTTTCTGTTTATATTCTTCTCCTTCCCTCCCTTAACCCCCTTATGGATATTATGAGGGAAAGTAAGCATGTGTATGTGTATATGCACAAGGAAAGCATGCAACACTGATCCCTCTTTTCCATACAGAAGGCATGAGAATATAATGTAATCTGTATGAGAGAGGCAACCTGGTCATAGAAATAAAAGCAACTGGTAGAGCCACTTATTTAAGAAAAAAATAACTTCTTTCTTATCCAAATACCATAACATCCTGTAAAACTGCAGATTTAGAACATCAGTTTTAATTATTAAGTGAGCTGCAATCTAGAACTGGAGACCTAATGCTCCATTTTGGTTTTGTGAATGGCAGTCCTGTTGCTGGATCAAACTTTCCTTGTACTCCCTCATCCAACTCCCCCTCTAAATACCAAAATAAAAAATAGTTAACAAGGCATATCGCCATGTACAGAAGTGTTGCCAAGACAGAAAAAAAAAATAAAAAAATAATCTCAGTAGTTTTTAGTTTTAACACTTAACATACAGTAAGTAATGCATACATGCTACCAAAAATACAAAAGCTAAGGAAAATTTCATCCCCTGGAGAAATTCTTCCCTTTCACATTTTCTCATGACTACCCCCCCACTTATTACTGTCGTACTCCATGTAATGCCCTCAAGGAGAGTAAGTTCAGTAGCTATTGTTAACTAGTAGCTAAATCAGTACTCCTGGGGATATCAGCCCCCTGTCCCATACCACAATCTTCACCTTCATGTCGTATCAGCTCAGGTCATTTTAGGGTGGCATGAACACCGAAGTCACAGATAATAGAACAGGAGACAGAAGGAACGAATGAATGGGACACAGCACAGGCTGCTTGTTCCAAACCACTGAACAGCTGACAATCCCCAGTTCCTCCATAGATAGTTCTGCCTCTTCCCATTTTTCCTCTTGTTTCTCTTTCCGTGCTTCTTTTGCCTATGAAGCCATAAGTGAATTAGCAAACATCTGTATTTCAAACTTCAGGCAAATCAGAATTGCATAGAAACCAAATTATACAAGAGCCACAAAAGTCCCCTTTGCTCTTTCTCTTCCTCTTAAGAAGAAATACAGCAGAAAAGCTCATCTGACTCCACAGACTATCAACACATTTAGAGGCAAAAAAGCATAAAAATTTTTAAGTGCAATCACAGAAAAACATAAATGCTTGGCCAAAGCTGACAGATGCAATCACAAATTATTTTCCTTTATCTGTTCAAATGGTTTGACTTTCCCTGCTGGGTGAATGAATGAGAGATAGCTTAGTAGCAGGCATGTGCCTTTCACAGTCCATATTTCCTGTGTAATTATGTGCTTTGGTCCTAGCTTGCCAGTGTATTACTGCATTAAGTGCCTCAACAGGTGATGTTAACAAAGACAATACTATAACAATATGCCTTTCTGCGGCCTAGCAATCACCTAAAAGCAGGCTCTTGGCTTGCTATGAGCATGTCCACAAGTCATATGAACAAAAGAAAAGATGAAGTTTTGTCCTTCCTTTTGGCAAAAAGTTCTAAATCCAGTATCACCAACAGCAAGCTACCTCAGCCCAGTCAGAGGTTGCTCCTCTGTTTGTTACTCTGATTGAATATATTCTCATTTATTTTGAAACAAATGATCATGCCTTTCATTTCAGTTCTCAAAACCAAATTTTTAAGTAGAAAAAAACAGAAAACAAAAAGCATCTAGTTTATAAAGGATGAAAAGTATGAGAAAGACTTTTTTCTGAATGTTTTGCTTTCGTGTCCTTTGCAATAAACAACAGAAAACATACCAAGAGCTAATGATTTCATTTTATTCCCCTAGTTTCCCATTTCTTGAGAAAGTTAACTAACTCACAATCCCACCATAACACCCTTAATGACTTTAGGCAGGAAAGGTATTTCTCCTTGCTAAGAACACACATAACAGAAAAGACTGTTTTCCACACCAAATTACAGGTTCTTCTTGCAGTAACTACCGTTCATACTGTTACTTTTATGATGCGTGAGTAATTCTAAAAGATCTAAATGTGTTTTTTGAACTACCACTCTAAGGCGACACCTAATAACCTCTGGGAAAACGGAGCAGCATTTTCTACATACTCATACAGGAAAACACCATGCCCCTCAGTCTTTTTAGTACATGTATTTTTATAAACCCATTCACCAAAATAGGGTGCAATGTTCAACAAAGCACCCTGCCACACATTTAATTAAGCTTTGATTGACAGAGTCCAAAAACAGTATGAGAGCTAAGCCACTGAGCTATCCCTACTGCATTGTTGTCACATGTATTTATTCTTTTGGATGTTCATAGGCAGCGGAGGCTGTAGAGGCTGAAACCTGAAAAGACACTGTTGTGACAAAGCAAATTCAAGTTTTTCTAGACAGCTCTGTCCATTTGCTGTTACATTAAAGCATCAATTATTTCTTATCTGCACAAGATTAATCAAAAAAAAAGAAATATAGCTCGTGTCACTGAAAGAAGCTGCAAGGGAATGAGAGAAACAAAAATTTTCCATGTACCTATCAATGGCCTTTAAATGGCAGTAACCTAGAGAAAGCTTGACTTATGAAACATTTCTTGCATTGCTTCCTGTCCTGAAAAGGACTGAAGCGGACTGACTGGGAGGGCTGAAAGTTCTGTCAGTCCTTACTCCTGTATTCCACAGATTCACCTCTGGTTGGAAGGGAAAGGAGAGATGGTGCAAGAGGAAATAGAAGATGGGCAGGAATAAGACAAAACCTCCTAAATAAGTAACTCCAAAAATGGCGCAGGAAAGAGCAGCAGAGTAGCCAATGCAGGCATTAGCAGTACCTTTCTTCACTGAACAAAGTATCCTGCACATCTGCCACCGTGGTTGGCAAACACTGCTCATTGTCTGACAAGTCGCAGTACAGACACAGTGGATCAGACACTTAAAATTAAACAGCTAACACTCAGTTTTTCATTACCTAAGTGTCATTCAGTAAATCTGTCCGGCTGCTTCCCAAAAACTAATCTGGGCAAGACTCCAAGGCTCAAAACCAAAAATGGCTCACTCCACGCAGATCTTGTCTGAACACATTCACTCCCTCCCGAACAGACTTCACCTCGCAAAGGGAGATTTCCAACCCATGGTAGAGCCATCCCACACACTGCACACCACCAGGCTCTCCTCCCTGGGCATGGACCCCTTGTCACATGATGCCTCTCAGTCCCAGGTTCTGAGATGTGATGCTAAATGCCTCTCTTACTTAGGACTCCCTCACAGGGTGCTGATGCTTAAATTCACATGTACATGGTTAATTAGGAAGCACTCTACTTTATTTAAAAAACATTTCTTTCCATAGTGATTTTATCAGACAACAACACAGTGCCACAGTAATGGGAGGAGAGTAGCACATAAATCCCTACCCTAGACAAAAACTGTAAGGATGCATCTACTGGCTGCTTATTGTGAGTGGGAGAAAAAAAAAAAAAAAAAAAAAAAAAAAAAAAAAAAAAAAAGCCAATCCTGCTTGTGACTGAAATAAAGCTGTAAAGCTGCAATGTTTTGCTTTACTGCCATGCTGTGGAAAACACAGTACAGCATCCAAGCCAGGCTTCTTTTTCCACAGCGTGGCAGTAAAGAGAAGCAGCACAACTGCAACCCACCTTGGGATGCAGAATGACTGAAGAAGGGCAATGACTGGGCTACTTTCATTACGACTCAAACAGCAAAGACACAGTTGAAAAAAGAAACTCATCATGTCACTTACTGGAGAGAAGAGAAGGCTTGCTAATTAAAGGCAAGGATCTCCATCTTCTTCCAAAGGATGCAGCTCTTCCTCCTTACTGTCCATCTGTTTCTGGTTTTGGCTCTGACCAAAACATTCACTCCGCTGAAAATGTAGACCGCAGACCTACGCACAATAGCATCTGGGAGAAGTCATTGCAAAAACAAGTACCTTTCTTTGTTTGGTGTTAATCTAAAGTAGTTATTAAAACTGTTTTGGCTAAAACATTGCTCCTCCACAGCAGGTCCTTCAAGCACTTGGCACATACGTTGCAGACAGGCCTGCCTCTTTGGTAGTTTCTGCGGACCCAGACGTGTGACAACAACTCACGGTGTTCAGCACGGCACCCACTAACCTGAATCCTCCTGTTCACTGGGTGGGATGCCAGCAGCCCTGCTTATATTACTTTCAGGATTGGGATAGGGCTCCAAGTCTACATACAAAAAGACTAAAATTCTTAAACTGTCATGCTTTATCATTGAGAATACTTACTTAATTCACGAAATTTCCATTACTAAAGCTTTCCTATAGATTAAAGAAATAATAATCCTAACAATTAAAATTAATTGCCTTTTGTGCCAATGAGGACTGCCCTACTTCCCTCTTCCTGGGGCTCTGACTCCTTTGATCCGTCCATCTCTGTTACAAACATGAGCTGCAGGAGTGGCAGGTTCAAGTAGGAATGAAGCGAATAATTCCTGAGTGGAATGAAGCCGAAACTGGCAAGCAGCCAAGATGCCAGCCTGAACTGTTCAGAAAAAATAACAGTAATAACAACAAGAACTTTTGTAGTTACCATTCCAAATAACCCCAACAAAAAGTACGGCTGGGAGATTCAGCATGATGCTGAATCACTGGCAGAACAGCTTTCTGTCAGCATACAGTCAACCACAGCTAATCTTGAACAATCATAAGAAACATTGTTTTTTTTAAAAAAAGCATTTTCTTTGTTTATTCCTTTTGCATGTAACTTTCTATACAACAAAATATTTGTGTGTGAAACTAGCCTGTATTCTACTTTTCCCTTATTTCCACACCCAACAGCTAATTAAAGATCACCAGTTTGAACATCTCAGAAGATTACACTAACAAATCCAGTTTATTTTGCCAAAAGAAAAAAATAAATGAAAAACCATGAATAAGAGCTAAATAACAAATTTTTAAAAATTAATGTGACCAGTGAGGGCAATAAGAGTAAAGAATAGGTAACGCCCAAAAGGATGGCAACATAAAAGAAAAAAGCACTCTTCTGTTCAAAACACAGGCTTAAATTATACTACCTCTTTTATTTCTAGGTTTAAATAGACAGATTGATAAGGATACAAAATACCACACGGCACTGTAATTTTTTAAGAGGGAAACAACATGCTTAAACAATTTTTGCTTCGGGGAAAAAAATTATAGCACTCTGTGCCAACTATAAAGATTTTCAGACTATTTTTTTGTTTGTTTCATTACAATACTGCTATTAGATTCTCACATTTCTGAACATACAAAGACAATATAAAATAAGGAGAATCTCTGCTGAGCACAATAGTTTAAGGAAGTATGACCTGTTTTTTTCTTTTAGGTTCAGAGGTTACAATATCCATTTCAGACAAGCTAGTAAACACTGCATCATTGGTATTTCCATATTTTCCAGTAAATGAGGCTTTGAAAGCCTAAACAGTATAACAAATGCATGAACTGCCTTCCTATTCAAAAACAGCCTTTGTAACGAAGTCATACTAAGAAATCTAGGTAGAAAGCAAAACAACCCCTTAAACTGCTGAGCCATTACCTTTTACATCTTATCACGAAAAAATTCCAAACCGCTCCCTTTCCTCATTGCTCCGTGGGTATTTCTTTCCCAGTGTTTTGGGTTTTACTTCGCTGAGCTGGACGGAGGATAAAATACATACACGGCTGAGGAGAGCTACGCTTTCAGTGGGAGTTTCACAAAAAAGGCTAGCTGCCATTTTCAATGCAGCACACAGGTTTCAGGCATCAAATCTCAGACTATTAAAAACCGACCGCAATGAAACACAATTACGTGACCGACCGGAGCCGTCACCCACGTTTTATCACTGTGTCAGCTGGCACTTTTACAGTCACCCCGACGCTGTCACCCAGGGGTGTTCCCCCTCTGTGGCAGGCTTGGCTTTGGAAAGAAATTTCTGGAAGGACAGTTTTGGGCTGGCGCTGCCTCTACCATGCTCCCCGGAGCATTGCGTGCCACCAACAGCAGAAGAACATGAGGGAGGTACTGGTGGCGGGTGATGCAGCGGGTGGTCACAGGGCTGCAGCATGGAGCCCGCCGCCCGCTCCCGGCTCTGTCTCCAATCATTTCCATACCCACAGAAGCATGAAAGAGGGGCAGTGACAGACACGAAACCTTGCACGAAACACGGAGGAGCTCCTCTCTAGTATTCATTGGAAATTAACTCCTTACTGACTTATGTGACGTTCAAACAAAGCCAAA
>JAOXJM010000019.1:57420504-57431534 GCA_026413425.1 Tringa solitaria
GAAAAGAAAAGAAAAGAAAAGAAAAGAAAAGAAAAGAAAAGAAAAGAAGAAAAGAGCCACCACAAACTCAAAAACAATGTAGGAAAAGAAGATGGGAGCAGAGAAGCAATGATTAAAAGAATAAAAATCTAAAAAATGCTGCAGGCATATAGGAGGAAAGCTGCCAACAGTATGGCAATGCACAAAACCATACAGAATGGACTGACTGGGGCATCTTACGTGGAACTGCAGCTCCTGGCGTTTGTATCGGTTGCAGTATTAACACAATGGAGTAACTGCCAGAGGAGCGCAGCTCCTTAGAAACTTTCTATTTGCTATGCTGTAAAATCTATACTATACTGCCAGAATCCTTTTAGAGGGAAAGCTGCTGAAGAAATGAACCTTCAAGCACACACCATCAGGCAAAAGACAATGAGGAAGGAAACAATCACGCAGATGAAACCACTAAAAAGACGCATTTTCCGTGTTCACAAGCTGCAAAACAAGCTTCATTTTCTTCATCAAGTCATAAAAGAACATAAAACCAGTAAAAAAAATTTCCATGATGCCTAAGACTATATAAACCTAACAATTTTCTTCTGCAATAAAAAAAATTAAATAGTAATAATGGAAAACCTTGGGAAATGTTGAGATTTTATTAGTTTTATTAACTCAACAATATAAACTTGAATTATCTCAGTTTGTTTATTTGCTAGTTACTCATTTCAAAGTGCCTCTCAGTGCTAATGAAAATAAAATCTCAAGTGCTTTATAAAAGCAATGGAGTCGGCTGAAATGACTACAGATTTTTATTTTATTTATGTTAAGATGTTTTCTCCTCAATTAGTAACTAAATTGTTAATTTAGGAAGCAGTAGTTACATTTTTATATCTTCTGTATTAGCAATGCCATCAAAATAATCAAAGCCAAATAAACAAAACCCCAAGTATTAAAGTAAATATTATTTGGGTGATTACTTTTTATTTATTGCCACTAGATATTTATTAATATTAATACTGGGATGCTAGAAAGGGGTGTATTTAACCTTTTTGCACCATATCTAAATTCTTTAACTGTATGGCACAGTGTGACTATTTATGCTTAATCTCTTTTTTCCTCCTCCGTCTACTTGCTTTCCTGCCAGTATGTGCTCCCAGCCTGAACTAAATTAAAAAACTATTTTCAACCGATTCAGAACTATTTAAACTTATTATTCCTTCAAGGATATTTTTACTTGAAGCACTTCAGGAGTTAAATTGCTAAGTTAAAATCAAAGTAATGACCCCAAGCAGAGATTACTGAGTTGCAGAGTAGATTCATATAAATAAAATTCGACTGAAAGGCATTTCCCGCTGAATGATAGTGTCTCGATTAAATCTTGTACTGGCACTAAACATGCCTTGTAGTTTTAACAGCCCATCACTTGCATTAAGAGTGTCACAAAGTGAATGAATACCAAACAAACCCAATCAGAACTTTGCCCTCAAAGCTGTGAAAGCCTCCAATTTCCTAATATTTCCAGACCACTTGAGTGACTGCCTCACAAAACACAAGGATAATTAAACTGACATGAAACAACTGCCCTGTTTAAATCCTAGGGGCAGCTTGTCTAACCTTCTGATCCCAGGGGAACCTACAGCCACTCAAGCACCTGTCTGTGGTCACTATCTGACAACCTTCACAGAAATAGTCTTCCTGGTGCATGGGACCATCTATCACATGCACTAACATGATCCATTTATGACATCCAGCAAATGCAAATCTTACTCTCACCTGCAAATGTAAAACAATTTTTTCCTGGTTGAATGTTCCATCAGAATCCTCTAACTGCAAGAAAACCCAATAATCCAACCAAGTCAAAACATCGGATATGTCTTTATAAATCAGCCCACTTCTAAATTATTAAAACTCACAGCAAAACTCAATTATTAAAAATTGAGCGTGTGTGACTTCCTTTAAAAAAAAAAAGAAAAAATGCTGTAATTATTAAAGCTTAAATTAATTTTTGTTCTCAGAAATATCATCCTCCTGACTTTACTTAACACAATGGCAGTTTTTTCCACTGACTTCAATGAGATCATGAGTTGGACTTAAAAACTGCAAAATAACACATCTCATAATTTATTACCCACATTTGCTGCCAATTTTCTCCCTTAAAAGAAATCAGGAAAAAAATTTCATTGTTAGGCCTTGTAAATGATTCGCTTTGCCAATCCTGTTCTCAATTGTGGTTACCAATTTCAAATACATTCACATGTTTAATAAAAGCCAATTTCCTTCCATGATCTTGGATGCTCTACAGCATATAGGTTTGCAGGGACAAAACCCATTTTGTTCACCATTAAATTGTAAAATAATAATACAAGATATTGCTGAATCTAGAAGGAGCTCCATCAGTATCTTAAAAACCCTAGCCTTCATCTGCATTATGAGATAAAACAAAAAATACGAAGTCAAACGTCTGAAGGACAGGGGAAAAAACAAACTCCAATACCTGTAAAAAGAGAATCTGCAAGTATCGTTACTCTTCCCTTATTTTAAAAAATTAATTAAAACAAAACAAAAAAACCTCTCTTTTGCATGTTTTTCCCAAAAAGAAAATAATTTATATTTTGATTATTCCAGTGTCATGACCTCTAACTCTTTTCAATTTAGGACCAACCAAAAAGCTTCTCCTGAGGAGCTTCTCACATTATGGAAAAAAAGAAACCACTCATCTGTCTAAGCTCTTCTTGTCTGAGAAATGGTTTGGCAAGAATGTAGTGTGCATCTTCCAAACACTGATAACATTTATATATAGTCCTATTTTATTGTAAAAATCAGTTATTTCATTAGCTCATTTATAGGCATCTTTCTGAAGCTTCAAAATGAGTTGGCTATCTGAGAAAGGATTTCAAAGGTTCACTTGATTTTCCTCTCATAGTACATTTGCAATATTAACCACATTTAGCATAACACCATCAGGAGCCTCAGTTTTATTATTTCTATGTACTCTCCAGGGCTTCCATTTTCATCCTCAGGGCTCAATCACAGTTTTTCACATACTGTTCCTGCCCAAGGATAGAACAGTGCTCACCTTTTTTTTTTTTCTTTTAAGCTATATATTCAGATGAATGTCAAGTGCTGATTGAGAACACATTCCGTGATGATCCCTATTTTCAGTTAAAATACATACTTACAGTTTTAGATTTAACTCCCTGCCTTTTCAGTCAGAGCCATTTAGCTGGAGTCAATCAAGCGTGTGATTAGAAATAATAACTCACAAGCAATGAATTCAAAAAGATTAGATCTTTGCCAAACTGTGTGTGGCAAACTGCTACCTCTCCTCTCATACTCTAAAAAAGATACTAAAAACATACCTTGTGACTTAAAATACCCAACATTTAAATTCTCACTTTCCATAAGGTGCAATCACTACAGGTGTGGCTTCCCTTGGGTGGTTACCTCCCATTAACAACATTGTTGAACTAGACAGGATCAGAAACAAAAAATGTGGGGAGACTTTCAAATACTTTTTTAAAGAGTGAAGCTTACCCACAAGGCAGTTTTTGTTTTTGTTGTCAGGTAAACATCTACTTCTAATGAGCTAAGATAAAAAACTCTATTAATGACAGTAATGGTATCTTAGTTAATCTTCAGTTACCCTCTTTCAGAAATGACTGATCACTGTGAAGTACAGTTGTCAAAAATGGCAGAGAAGAACTTCAGAAAATAGTACCTTTAAGAAGGAGAAAATACAGTGAGCTCTCTCCTTACGTTCTCTCCTTCCGAAACCAAAGGTGAAAAAACTGTTTGTTTGTTTGCTTTACTTAACTAAAATTCCAGTGTCTAGCATGCAGATTTCAGAATATTCACATATTACTCCACCTGCTTTATATTAACAGCCTTGAAAGAATTACCTGCCTTTAGAAAAATCTAACATGTTCAAATCAGCCTAGATGGGTCTCTTCATTCATTCATCCATTCACCCATCTCCTTTACCTTTTATTTCCCACTATTTTACTGATACCAGAATGCAAATACAGGATTTTAAAATCATTATTTGGCAGCAACTCTCAAGAATCGTATAAAGCCCTGCTTTTAATGTCAGATTTTACAATTAAGATTCCTGGCAGAGAGAAGTTCAAGTGACTTGCAACAGTTTACTCAGCAAGCTACTCACCAGAACATCTGGAGGTGCTCACAGTTCAACGACCTTACTAACTTGCCAGCAATTCTAATATATTGACCTACAAATACTTTTAAATATTGTCCAGGTTTCCTCTGGTACATCTTAAGTGTCCTTCTCAGTTTCCAAAGACACTTTCACATCTAGTCCTGCTCCCCAACTGCTACTCTACATCAGCGATAGCAATACATATTTGTCCCAGGCCAACTGCCCAAGCAATCAGAAAAAAACAAGTCTCAGCTTTAGTAAACTTTGAAATATATCTGAAATACATATCACGTCTCAGTGTCAAAACTTTAGATGGACATTGGATACAAAGGATTCACCGCTACCTACTGCTTATGAACAAAACAGTACTTAAAAGGAAAACTGCAGCATTTTGCTACATTTCCCATACAAACTGAAAAAAACTCCTCTGAAAAATTACATACCATCTTTCCAGAACAGTCTTTTAAATCAGAAACAGCACTGAAAACTTCTAGTTCAAAGGCAGGATCATGAACCATATATGGGATATCTTTCGCATCAGCATTTTTTTAGTAAGTTGCTTTGCTTTTTTGCTCTCCTTAGATTCTCCTGAAGACGATAAACATTATTTTCTTGAGAAAAGAATAATAAGGAAGTCTATGTTCTTGTTTAGTGTATAATATAAAATGTCTTTTAAAATGTTTCTGAGGACAACGATCAGAAAACTCTTTAATTTAATTACAAATATATGTAAAGGTAACTACTGTACTTTAATTACCCAATTCCTATGCTAAGTTGTCAATAACAATTTCGTCACATAGATGAGTGAAATGATAATATCCGATATGATTCCTTTGTAGGAGTTTACATTCTGCCTGTAACTTTTATTGTCTTCACAAGAGGTATAGATAGGATCATGAACATAAATTTAACTTATATCTAGAAATAGCACCACAATTTTAATATTCATGTAATAATAAAAAATTATATTAACAACTCTACAGCTCTCACATTTTATATCATATAACATATTCCCACAAATTCCTACTGTCCTACAAAAGTGACAGTTAGCAATAATTTTAAAAAGTCCTCACAGGCACATTGTGCTTTCCTTGAAAGCACTTAACCACAACAATCTTCCCCTTCCATAAAATCTCAGTCATGCAAAACTACAGAGCTATCACTCATTTTTAGATATACATTTATAGAAAAATAATCAACAAAACAATTTAAAAAAATATATCTTATTTAAAATACTGTTAGGAAAGTACATTTGTTACTCCTTGAGTTGTTCATATACAGTTACCAATCAGTACCATTTTTAGTTGTAATCTATTACCCACAGTTTTTACATTTATTAAAGCAAGTGCAATGAAAGATTATTTTTAGGGGATGAAGGGAGGACGACATGACATGTTCAAGATAAAAAGTAATCAAAGCAGACAGATTTCTTTATCTGAAACTCAACTGAAATCCAAGTATATAAGGAAAACAATTCATTCTAAAGCTTGACAGCTATTTTATACAAATTTGGAAAATAATCAGAAGAAAAGAAACAGAATTATTTCATCTGCTGTCCAAGCTGTCCCCTTCACAGATTAAAAAAAAAAATCTGTTTCAAAAAGGTACAAATTTCATTTCCCCTTCAGTTATATATACAAAGCAAATGATTTTTGGGCTTAACTCCAAAATCCATAAACTACTGAAAATAATCCTTTTTCACTTAAAAACAGTGAAGTCAAAGAATTATGGCTACTTGATTGCACAGGTAATTTTAATGACTAAACCTTTAATTAAGTATGGTTAGTATGTTCTATTTTTAGATGCAACATTGACTAGTATTTGAGAATAAAAAATATTATCTGACTTCCATTTGTAGGTTAAAAGGCATTTCTATCGGATTTATTTATTATGTCACATTATTAATTACAGCAACTACCATATTCCCATTTATTGTCCATGAGTTAATAAAAGTACACAAAATCTTGTACTCATTTCTTACGAGAAAAACAAACAGAAAAAAAAATCAAAACAGCAAGAAGTAGCCTAACCTTAAAGAAGAAATAAGAATTATCACAGATGGTAGGCATATCCTGCCCCACCATTTGTGGGTCTCCAGTTTGGGGAAAAAAAAAAAAAAGAAAAAAGGAAAAAAAAAAAGACTGTGACATTAAGTAAATCATGTGAAATATATGGCAATGTACTCTTTCTACTAATCTTTATTGGTAATTTATAGCTGCAGGACATTTGTAAATTTAACAGCCCATCAAAGCCCATTTGAGAGGACTCAGTCCTAAGTACTCATTAAGTGAAATTAAACATAACTTTCCATAAAGTACTATGCAGCATGAATGGGTGGGCAAGCTTGTGAGCAGCTACCACTATAATAATTTATAGTTTGTAATCCTGCCTTATTACTTCCAAAAACATAAAAAAAAAGCACTTGGCAGCTACAAAAAATACTTAGTCCATGCTATAAATTACTCTGGCAGAAAAATCTTTCATGTCCCTGAAGGATGCACTAATTCTTCCTTCTCCAGTGGAAAAAGATAAGCTAAATACAGAAATACACCACCTCCCTTTATCTGCAGGATGGTATTCCCTGCATGTTTTTCTCCCCAGCTATTTATGTTCTCTCTACGAGCACTAGTCATAAATAAGGGCAGTAAGAATTCAGGTAAACGCCATAGAGCTATCCAGAGCATCCAGATACGCAATTCCCTCGAAACAGCCTATACACTTTAATAAGTATGTCCTCCCCCTAAAGACACCCCTCTCTCCCCAAAATCAAGCACACACCTATATTGTTGGACTCAAAAAAAAATGCAAAGACCAAGAAACGAGGAGAGGAAAACTTCATGTGACAGAAGGTACCTTTTCAAAACCACATCTTGAACACAAGTTTCTGAGATAACTAGTAGAATTTTAAAAGCATCCAAAAAGGGAACTGGCAAATTTTGTAATTCACCCTGCCTCTGGAAATATCTGTCTCAATTTTAATTATTATTATTATTTTTTTACTTAAGAAGCACACAGAAAAAAAAGCACGGATAGCCACACAAAAAAAACCTCAACCAAAACTAAAACTAAAAACAAAACCAAGAGCAATTTTTGATATCAAGATGTTTTGAGATTTACACCTGGGAGTGGATTACACCAAGCAGTATGGAAGGTAGTATGTAAAAAATTTGTAACAGAGACCAGAAACAACTGTAAGGAGTAAAATAAAAATTGATGTTTAAACTTAGTAAAGGAGAAGAAAACATTTTTTAGAAGCCTCCACCTCGTGCACAGTGAGCTGATTAATTGCAGGACTGACAATGCTGGGTTAACTTCTTTTTCGGGTGCCAGCAGCACACTCCCTCTGCAGTGATAGCGTGCAGAGGGCAAGCCCTGCGCTCAGGAAAAGATTTGATGCTCGAGTGAGCCTGAGCAGTCGAAATGGCAGTCGGGAGGTAGAAACACCATCTTAGAAGTACACCCTCGGCCCCTCCTGATTCAGCGAGATAGATGAGTGATCTGGACAACACGCACAGACCCCTCTGGGCACAGCACTATAAGGGCTGGTGTTTTACATACATGATGTGTAATTCCCTCATGTATTATTGTTCCAGATAAACTAGACTGAGTTAAGCTGGAGGCCACAGAGACCATCATGTCTGCAGGAGCACCTGGCAGCACTAGAGACCTCCTGAGGTCCCTTCCAGCCTGGATGGTCTGGTGATCCAAGATTTAACTGTCATCTTTTTGACAGAAAGCTCATTAGCCATTTACCACCATGTCCAAAGCCAGAGTCTCACCAGCCTACTTCTTCAACCAAACCAAAAATGGCAGATTTGACAACATTCTCTAGTGCTAACTCCACTTATAAATATTTGCTACTATTTACTAAGTAGTAAACATGATTAGCAACTTGCTACGTCACTTAGACATACACAAGTCTATGGGGCTGGATGGGATTCACCCAAGGGTACTGAAGAAGCTGCCAGTAATGCTTACCAAGCCACTGTCAACCATTTATCAGCAGTACTGGCTAACCAGGGAGATCCCAATTGACTGGAGGTTAGCAAATGTGACACCCAACTACAAAAAGGGCCAGAAGGAGGATCTGGGGAACTACAGACTTGCCAGTCGCGTCAGTGTCAGTGAAGGTTATGGAGTAGATCCTCTTGAGTGCCATCACATGGCATGTACAGGACAACCAGGTCATCAGGCCCAGTCAGCATGGGTTTATGACAGACAGATCCTGCTTGACAAACCTGATCTCCCTCTATGACAAGGTGACCCACCTAGTGGAGGAGGGAAAGACTGTGGATGTTGTTTACCTGACTGCAGTAAAGCCTTTGACACTATTTCCCACAGCATTCTCCTTGAGAAACTGGCTGCTTATGGCTTGAATGGGTGTACTCTTCACTGGGTAAAAAACTGGGTAGAGGGCCAGGCCCAAAGGGTTTTCATGAATGGAGTTCAGTACAGTTGGTTGCCAGTCACAAGTGGTGTTCCCCAGGGCACTGTATCAGGGACAGGTCTCTTTAATCAATGAGTTCTCTTTTATCAATGACCCAGACAAGGGGATTGAGTGAACCCTCACTAGGTCTGCAGTTAGGTGGGAGTGTTGATCTGTTTGAGGGTAGAAAAGCTCTACAGGGGAATCTGGACAGGCAGGATAGATGGGCCTAGGCCAATGGTATGAGGTTCAACAAGGCCAAATGCCAGGTCCTGCACTTAGGTCACAACAACTCCATGAACTGATACAGGCTCGGGGAAAAACGGCTGGAGAGCTGCCCAGTGGAAAAGGACATCTGCATGTTGGTCGACCACTGGTTGAATATGAGCTAGCAGTGTGCCCAGGTGGCCAAGATGTCCAACAGTATCCTTGTTTGTATCAGGAATAGCATGGCCAGCAGGACTAGAGAAGTGATCATCTCCCTGTACTTGGCTCTGGTGAGGCTGCACCTTGAATACTATATTTAGTTTTGGGTTCGCTACAAGAAAGACATTGAGGTGCTGGAGCATGTCCAAAGAAGAGCAACAAAGCTGGAGAGGGGTCAAGAGAAAAAGACTTCTGAGGAGCAGCTGAGGGAACTGGAGTCGTTTAGTCTAAAAAAACAGGAGGCTGACAGGAGACCCTATCGCTCTCTACAACTACCTGAAAGGAGGCTGTAGCAAGGCGGAGGTTGGTCTCTTCTCCTAAGTTGCAAGTGATAGGACAAGAGGAAATGGCCTCAAATTGAGCCAGGGGAGGTTTAGAATGGATATTAGAAAAAATTTATTCACCAAACATGTTGCCGAGCATTGGAACAGACTGCCCAGGGATGTGGTTGAGTCACCATCCCTAGAGGCATTTAAAAGATGGGGAGAAATGGTGCTTAGGGACTTGGTTTAGTGGTGGACATCACAGTGCTAGGTTAATGACTGTATGTGAAGATCTCAAAGATCTTTTCCAACTTAAATGATTCTATGATTCTATGATTAACAGTTTAATTTTGGATCAATAACAAATGTCGTTCTACAAGACAGATGCACTATAACTTAGTGCCAATTAACTATTACAACAAAGTATTAAAGGATCAGAGCCTTCTCCTTAGAGGTTAACAAGGAACATGACTGGACATATTTGAGAAAACAGAGCCCATCTTTATTTCTGCAAAAGGAGAAAGGAGATTCTTCAATTTCATATCCTAACTATTTATAGCTACTACATAGATAGACATCTTACAAATATACATCACATAGATACAAATTTATATTCCAAATATATCGCTATCTTACAAAAAGTGTCCCAGAAACAGAAGGTAACTCAAAAACAAGGCACAAAACCTTGGGGTCCTGAAGCCCTGGGACATAAATGATACACTCAGAAGCCCACACATACCAATAGTACATACCTGAAGATGTTTCATAGATTGATACATCCCATTTTAAGAACTTTTGATTGAATACCTAACTTCTTAAATTGCAACTACTTATATCTGCTGATTCACTAAGCTGTATAATACACAAGAAATGGTAACTGCACTTTGATTATCAAAGCAGACTACACAGCTGGATTTTTAAACTGCTTGCATGCAAGAACTTCCCTGCTTTAAAACTCACCCTGCCACCATTGCCATTACAGTTCTGTAGGTGGTATCTGCCAGTGTTAAACTCTTCACTCACCTAGAGGACTACAAATCTTTTTAAATAGTTGTTTTGAATAATGAATTAAAAGATGGAAGCCAAGGAAAAACAGACCCTGATTCATACTTCATTCATTCTTTTCTTCCTCCTTCGATTCATTCTTTTCTTCTTCCTTCTCTTCCAAAGCCAAAGGTAGGCTGAAGTCTTGGTTTAAACACTGATATTCATATATTTGTGGTACAGAAAGAAACTAAAAAAATATGAGGTTTTATAGCAATTATATACACACAAACACATGATAATGTATCTCTACAAATAGATACAAACATCTAAATGGTATGTACTAATCTAAAAACACTGATTTCCTTATTCTGGAACACAAAAGTAACTTCCAGCATAGAAATAACTTTGACAAAATGAAATTCTTCAAAATGTTTTCTAAATTAAAGATTGTGCTTCTTAATGTTATACTCTTACAGCTCCTATTTAACGCAGTGTCTGGCAAAAAGATTGCTTGAGGATTTTTCTTCCTCAGTGTCTAATTACTTTTCTCTCTGTTTTTCCCTCCCTAATGTTGTGGCACAGGACTATAGTCATTATTTCCAACAGGACCCAGGTTCCCTTCTTTACAGCTTATTAGGGTATTTTATAGCACCATCATCAAAGAAGCTGTAAGGATTTGTGTTGTTTCATTAAATGTTACAAGGCTGCGCTTCCTATATGAAATATAATTTTGCATATTTTTTGTCATTTTTATTGTCATAATAATCTTTGCAAGATTTCCTTATTTTTTTTT
>JAOXJM010000019.1:57476769-57489306 GCA_026413425.1 Tringa solitaria
ATGAGCCTGAGGAGGCTTTTCAGTAGATAACCCAACATTAACACGATTCTTCGCCAGTCATAACAATCTAGCAGTGATGAACTAGTCCATGGTTATTCAAGCAGTAATAGGTTCCCTGCATAGCAAGGCATTGACTTGATGGTCTCAGTCCTAGGAGATCCTTTTCTTTGTTGTATTCTTGTATTTCCAAGAATCGCCACTAGACACTGACAATCCACCCTGAAGCATAAGTGTCCCCACAGGAACAGAAATTATAAAGTGCCCCATTTAGGTACTCAGCAATTTAAATATATTTTACAAAGGAACATAGAGTTTTGTCTTCTCCTTTCTTAGCTGGGTGGTTCAAGGCATTTGAGTTTGGTACTTTTCTGGGAGCATCTGCTTCAAGCCTGTACCTGTGACTTTTCTGTAGGTCTCTGAAGCTAGCAATGGCTGTGAATTACAGATCACTGCTAGGTCAGCAGTTTGTTACCCACAAATACAACATTATGACATTGTATTTTTGAAACCTGCAGTTTCTTTTTGTGTGCTTTCCTCAGCTGCTCTTGAATTGTTGACAGGAAGACTTGCCTAATGGTATCATGGTTTGTGTAGGAGCTACCCCATTAAGAAACCAAACGATGGAATACTGCTGTACTGGCTTCAGTCTCCAGCAGTACTCAAAATACTTATCTATTGGGAACTGTGCTAGGACCGAACTCCTCAACTCAGGAAGAATGCTGCAGAGAAAACACTGTGAAAAGTATGCCTTAGAGCTTTCCTTCCATTTTCACACATTGTCTGCGGGCCAATTTAATAGGATGTTGCAAACAAGAGGGAGAAATTACTCCCCAGGCAAGCATAAGGAAAGAAAGAAAGTGTAATAGCAGTGAAAACTCTAATTTGGACTGAGAGATTGGAGTGACACAAATTAAAAAACTGAAGTCTGGAAGAGTTTTACTACTGACTTCAGTGAAATCAGACTTTTGTCCAGTTTAATATAGAATAATCCAGGCCAGGATTTATGAACAGCCTGCATGCTGATACCAGGCAGCACCAAGCTGTATTTAATCAGATAGTGAGTGGAAAGTCAGAGCATGCTGTCTGTGGTGAGTAGCTTCAGTAAATAGTGCCTTTTAAAGTCTTTACAAATGTGTTCCACCACCCTTTTTAGACAAAGAAAAATCACTGCACCCCAAACTTTATTAATATCAACAGCTGGTTTTGTTTTTTACTAATAAATTGTATACTCTCATTTGTATCTTTCCGCTAACCTCTCAGCTTTGTAGATCAGCACTCCAGTCCCTCACCTCCTCTGTTCAGATCTGTTTCTTTACCATTGCAAATGCTTAGTTAACACCAGCTGACTGCTAAGACATTAAAAGGTTGGTGTTGTTCTACCCAGAATATAATACAATTATCATAGTTATAAGAGTACTCACAGCCTAGATTTTCCAGCAGTCCAGATCTGATATTTGCTGGTTGCACAACCTTTGACAAATCATTTAACTTCTCTGATCCACAGCTTACATATCTGCAAAGCAGATTTAGTAATAATTACCTACTTTTCACAAGTGTTGAGGGGATTAATTAATTAGTGTTTGTTAAGCACTTAAAATCCCTTGGATGAAAGGCAGTAAATTAAAAAAAAATATTACTTTTAGGCTCAGAATTTTAAATGCTAGACAGGACTGTTGTAATAATTAATCTGATTTTAAATATTAGAGTTCCTATGAATTTGCTGCATTTGGCCTATGTGATTGCTGAGAGGAAGAGTCTCTCTCCTCAATTCATGTGTAGTCTTGGGTTTAAAAAGTTTGAGGCATGGACAATCCCTGTTGAGGGATGGACAATCTGGACAGCTATAACCTGGCGATACTATAAAACTAGTTGTAACAGAACTGGATCAGTTTTGCCGAGCTACAGCTTTTAACCTTTTGGTTTCATCTAGCCTTTGTCTAGTATGCATAAGCCCTCTGTTATCATCCTGTATCTTTTCTTTTAGTTGATGCTTATGTTTCCTTCTGACTGGCTCTATGAGCTTGATAATAACCTGCTTTTCAATTTCCCATTAATTTCTGTAGTTCTTCACATAACAATTTCATAATATTTATCATTTTTTAGTGTGGGTAGTAGAACTGGATGCAAATGGTCTCAGCAAGCCACATAAAGGTAACAGATCCTCCTACTTCTCACAGATAAATATTTCTGTACCTATACCTCTGACTATTGCATTAACTCCATGAATAAAGTTGAATCAAATATATAAAAAGGCTCATAAGCACTTGATTATTCACCCTAAAGAGAAAAGCAATTGCTTTTAAAGAAGCCTTTTTACCTATTATTCTGCCAAAATGACCAACATTTTCTTTATTCTGTTGCTTGTAGATTAAATAAGATTAGCATAAATGAATGCTTTGCTACTTTTTAATTCACTAAAGGATCATATGTCAGAGTATCAGACTCTTCCTTCACAGGAGCAGCAGATAAATATCTATATCTCCCCCTATAACAGGGACACATTTAAAATTTTTGGAAGTCTAAAGGTATCAGTCAGTAGCCTTCCTGTGCACCATATTTTTGTAGTTTTAAATGCCTTAACATTTCTGTGATCCCCAGACAATAACTGCATCTTGCAAGAATTTATTTTGCAGATATTTTTTTTTGCTTCCCCACATTTCTTTGCTGTGCTTGTTTCTTGCATTTTGCTCTCTTTCAAACCAACTAGAACAATACTTAAGAACACTGCCGCCTTGCTCTGTTCCTCTGGCACCTCCATCTTTATACTCATCTGAACAGTGAGTAAACTGCATTTTATTCATTTCTTTTTATTCTACATTAGTTAGATCACTGTAGCATGATTTTTCCATCTGATAATAGATATATTTCCCATTTAATAACATAAATTATATTCGTGACTTTTTTTGTCTTGTTTTTAAGGTAATGGTAAAGACATCAGTGACAAGAAAACCAATGAGTTATTACAGTTAGAAAGAAGCAGTATTGTAAGTATATACAGTAGATTTAAAACAAATTACATGCTATAGAAAAACGAGATAGACAAACTTCCTCTGGTGTAGTCCCTAGTGATTCAGCCAATGGAGATTCAAATGCCAAGCGTTGAGTCTTCACCATATCTTCAGAAGCTATGCCATACTGTTGGAAATCTAACCATGAAGATTTTTATTCCAACATTAAAACTATATTTCTTCATACTTTAATCTTATGCCATCCTTTCTAGCGATATCCATAAACAATTGCTCTTCCTTCATGGGATTTACAGTCTTGCAATGCATGTATTTGAATTCAATTAGAGGACATTTCAAATCGAAATGATCAAAATTAGATTTGCGTCTGCCTTACTGGACTAGGTTGATTAGAGTCCAGTTCTCCCTGACCAGGTTCTTTTAGATATTCCACACAAAATAGTATTAATTTTTTAATACCAAATTTACTTATTTTAAGATATTTGATGTTACGTGGGATTTTGATTCAACAGAGTGCTACAACAATATATGGGTTGAAGCCACCCAAAGCCTACTGCTCTCTTCAAAGTTCATTATTTTAGTTGCTCAGGTTTTATACTCTATGTTGGGCTGAGCCACTTGTACGCTTCCCCCCATGCTGTTCTGGCTGAGGTCTGGCTTTTTGGTTAACTCAGGGAAGGCCATTTATAGTTGATACACTCAACTGAGAGAGCCATTGATCTTAAACACCATTATGTCCCTCTGTATTGGGATAAGTTCAGCTTTCTTTACAATATCTCTGGTCACTTCTTATGTTCTTCTCCGAGCTTTATGAGGACGTATCTTTGCCCTCTCCTCTGAGCCTTCTTCCATTGTGGGGGCTTGTTGATCAGTTACAGTTGACAGTGACCTGACCCTTAGCCATTTTGCAGTTATTTCCACAGAGAGATGAAAACAATTATGTTAAGATACATGCACTTTAGCTAATGCACTACTGAGGTCATCAGGAATGAAAGCAGCAAGGATGGCACGGGCTGTTATACACGTATCACACCATTCTGACGAAGTAGATAGCATAATAAAGATACAGTTGAGATCTATACATTAGACAAGTACTTCTAGCAGTGAAGTCGGAGTGGATTTGCCATCCAGAATTTTTTTATGCTTATCCTTTCCTGCAGCTTTTTTTCCTGGTTCCCTAAGGACGCTCTCATGACAGGACATTGGACTTGCCAAACCTTTTGTCTGACCTGGTGCAGCTGTTCTTACGTTGTTAATGTAATAGGAGCATCACTAGGGCCACTAACTAGCGTCAGTCAAACTTCAGAGGTGTTTTAATCCAGAAGCCTTTTGTAAGAAATACATTCCTTAGATGGATTATGGCCCCTTTTCTAAAATTACTTTAAACAGCAGAGATGAACGAACCAAGACTACCCTAAAACACAGCTAAGGTTTATTTTAACTCATTTCAGGCAAAGATCTCAAAGTAAATACTGATCTAAGACCCCAGTATTCCTCTGGGAAGCATGCTTGACTCTGAATTATTCTAATAGCTTTACAAATGCATGAGTAGGCTAAATGAGTTATTCCACCAAACTCTGACATAATACTGTTATTACATTTGACTTGAAGCACTTGACTTGAGCAGATCACATATATGTAATGCCTGAGTGAATTAGTGGTACACAAACACAGCTAGACACAGTTGCTATCGCAGTGAGGTTATAAGCTTGTTGTTATAAAGTGAATATGTTAATATATGCATCTAAATATTTACATTTAAGTGAATATATGCTAAAAAGCTGTATTCTTGCACACAGGATAAATCATGAATGAACACAAAAAAGCAAGAATCCTCTCAAATTAAAGAGGACCCTCCCTTTCCACTGCTGCTTACCATCCTCCTCCTGTAGCACAGTGTGTAGGTTTTCTCTAGTTCCCAGCTGAACACACCAGATGTGGGAGACAGGTGGTGGAAACTGTAGCCACTCTTCATCATTTAAACCATGTCACAAGTCTTTTCTTCATTCCCCATCCCTCAGATGCAGTACAGTTTCAAAGAAAGGTGTCCCATCACTCCTGCTCCTTCTCACACTTCTGCCTACAGGCTGCCTATTTCTGAGGATTCATTCCAAGATAAAACTTACATTCTGAAATGTTCTACCAGTTTCTTAAGAGGTGGAGTACTCACTGGAAACTCATGGTGTTAATCAAGCCCCAAAACCATGAAGAATAGCTTATCTGAAATGATAGATCCACAACAATTTCAAATTTCTTCCAATTAATGAGCAGTGCATGAAAACTAATTGTTCAACACATTGTAATTCACTATCTGAGGGAAAGACAGGAAGACAAGCAAATGTTCAATCTGTATCATAACTAATATTTCATAGACAATTACTTATGTTTCACTAATACTCAAGTGCATTTGTGAAGTAGGCAGACTGGTATAAATAAATGTAAAGTCTGGTTTATAAGCCATAGTTAGCAGAGAGGGATACAAGTGGGCAGAAGACTTACAGTAGAAGTGGACATTGGTGATAATAAGCTCAAATTTTTTCCTGCTGTCTACATTTGACTGTCTTTTCACAAGTTTATGGATCCAGGATTCTCCAGCCAACAACTCAAATTTATAAAATACAACATGATCATCTGAGGGCTCAGTTTACCTGCTGGATATGCACTGTTTTTTCCCCAAAGAAAACTACACAAAAAGCAATGTGGACATTGCTAGCTTTCTGAGTCAAGTCCCTCATCTGTAAATAAAATATAGGAATTGGTAAATACCATAATTATTTTTTTTTAATTTTGTAAGATAACATTATTTCTAATGGTAGCCTAAAAGTTGTTTATGTGTTTTGCTAATTCTGGCCATCTTTGTCAAACCACGTGGGGAATCTCTTATCAGAAATACGATGAGTTCTGCATTCTGTGAGAGCTCTAGATTAACAGGTTAACAACATTGTAAAAAGGTCATTGGCGACTCCTCTGACAGACAGATTACTTTGAGTTTTAAGAGCTTCTGTGTACATCTGGCAGAAGACCTGGGCTCTACGTAAGATAAAACTTTCTAATAAATCTTGAGCAGACTAAAGAATGAAGTGGAACAGTTGAGTAAGTGAAATGAAGTGGAATGAGCTCAATCTTCATGGCATGTTGCCACTGTGTTCCTAAATGGCTGCAAAATGAAACAAGGAAAGAATTTGTGATCATCATGGAGCCATATGAGCAGCCAGAGGAGAAGACTTAAAGGCAAAATATTTTGAGATTGTAAGGGAAATCAAATCAAAAGGGCCAAATTCATATCACATCACCACTGGCTACTAGTGCTTTGAGATAGCTTTGAGAATAGGCGAATCACTTTTTTTTTTTTAGGTCTGTTGCCTCATTGCCTGCTGTGGCAGATAGGCAATGGAGATTACTTCATGCCCAAGTGGGAACGTATATGGTACTGTGTACAAGTCTCTTGGGAAGAATAATATTTTGGTTATCTTCAGCTCAGAGCAGAGTATTTCTGCAGACAGTTCCAAGCAGAGTCATTAGGTTGCAGCGAACAGGGTGGTAGAGTAAATAAGAAAATAATAGGCAGTTTGGGTAACATTAAAAATAGTATTAATTTGAGTTAATTTATTTATCTTTTAGAGATTTCACATTTCTCTCTTCCTCTTCCATCTGTGGCCGATTCATGGCAGCAACTGCTGCTCTGAGGTTGTGAAAAAACCTATTACCTTTGTTGGGGGTAGCTGCAGGTAGTGAGACCAAGGTCATTTAGTGTTTTTGACTAAGCAGCATCCTACTTTGTGAAGTTTCCACTTCACAAATGTCATGACAACTTTCTGCCACAGAGCAGTGCAAAACAGGTTCCTACACTTCTGTTTCAGGACAGGTTAGATAGATATGATACTGTAGGAGTGTAACACTAATAAGTTCCTTTGTCCCAGCTGCAGTGTCATACTAGGTCAGAAACTGGCCTTGGACAGTGAAAAATCGAAGAGCATTAGAACTGAGGCTTGGCTAAAAGTGTGATGAAAACCAATTTAGCTGTAATCTGGCAGCTGTAAATTTAACTGAGATGGCAGAATATCTATAATTAGGAACTGGACAGGCAGGCAGACGGTATAGAAATAACAAAAGAACTAGCAAGCTTTTGGTGAAATTTTCTGTGATGGATGATTCTGAAACTGAAAGAAAATTATATTAATGAAGACTGCCCAATTATTTTTATAATGTGTATTTTGTATATCAGAGACCAAAACTAGGGCAGTAAAACAAAAAAAATCTCGGATATGATAGTTTTATCACAGAAAAAAAAAATAAACAAATGGACTAGCGAGGGTAGCAAAGGTACTTTCCAAACCAGAAGATGGTAGCATTAAGTCAATATGGTGTATTTTTGGCTTTCAGATGAAACTGCTTGATGATCAATAAGTGCACTTGCTGTGTGTGAAAGGAAAAGACTGGCATGAACCCTGCAGAAATTCTCAGCAACAGGTCATTAACAATTCTGAGAAGTATATAAAGTAAACCATAACAAAAGAAAGAAGCCTTGGGATTTATCTGAGATTTCCCCCATTAAGAGATGTGGCAGTATACACTTTGCTTATGCTGCCTGCACAAGTGAGAAACTCAGTCCAGCGCTCCAGGCACTGCTATATTAAATATTGATGGGAATTCACTGTATAGTAGATTTTTCCTTCCAAGGAACTGATAAATAGTTAATGAGGAGTTAGGCAGCTGAGTCCATCCTGAATGGATAATTCCTTCAGTAACAACAGTTTGTTTGCCCCTTGAGGGTTCATTTTTTTTCTTTCTCTTACAGCAAAATATAATTTAACTTAGGTTTATTATTTTGTAACCTAAAAAAATATATATGTATTGATTGCTGGGATCTAAATTATGTGAGCACCTTTGGAAATCTTTCCCTGCTCATAAATAAACAATGACCAAGTAGCTAGTCAGCATCTGTCTGATGAATTACAGTGTTTGAAGCATCACAGTCAATGTGATCTAGTCAATAACAGACAGCAGCAAAAAAGATACCAGCCTACCAGGCACAAAATGAGTTTCTGTTACTTTTACTCATTTCTTCGTAGCCAGAGTGAATAAATATACCCTCGCACATTTTAAACCTATGCCACTACTGTGGCAAGAGTCTTGGTACACTGAGCCAGCTGCTTGCCCACTGTGTGTTTATCAGCTATCAGTTGACGGTTTCTTTGTTAAAAAAGACCAAAAAAAAAAGGACTTTCTTCCCTGAGGATTTTGTACTTAAAGAAGGTGGCAGCTGGAGCTGGGACCCTTTTATGTATCTACTGAGGAATACAGAGGTAAGAAACGTTTCCTCCACAGCATACTACTAATATCCTTCAGTCAGACAGTGAAAGAGGAAAGCAGTGATGTGAATCCTTAGGAACATCCAAGTCTGGAAAAGGGTACGTTATTTCTTTTCAGAAACTGACCCCAGGTGAATGCTCACAGGCAATGGTCACCAGCTCAAATCAAATCCAATTCTTCAGCTGCGTCAGCTGTTCAGTAGCATACACAGAGGTCTTGCTCCAGGTAGACGGTACAAAAGAAAGTGTGTAAAGACTGTTGGAAACTTGTACAGGCTTACTTGGTCACTTGTTATGAGCATAATGCAAACTTTTCATAGTGCCTGTATCTGTTCAGTAGCTGTTCCTGTTCAGTTCAGTAGGTAAACGTAGGTCATTGGGTTGTTGATCTAATGTTTCTAAAATTCAGTAAGCATTTCACAGGTATTTTAAGAGAAGGCATCAAAAGGCATCAAAAAACATTAAGGTTTTGTAGGTGTAGGTGTTAATATACAAAAACGTACCAGGTTTTGTATACGTATTTAAACGTTTTGCTAGAATGGGTAGGGACAGTCAGTTCAGTGCATGAAGCAATAATATTGCTGACAATGCAACATACTATATGACAGACTACCTTGTAGCAGATAAACTGAATGCTTTTATAGTTGGGCCACCTTCATTCCACATTACCCTAAACCACCATAAAGCATGAGCTACTCCAGCACACAAATAATGCTTGCTATTTCTGCTATAAAAGGACAATCCTGAACACAGTGCAAAAACCAAGCAAGCTTTGTGGTATGGGTTAGAGAGATCTATAGAGGAAAGCTGTAAGAACATAAACATTTCAAAAAGCAATAAATCAGTATTATATTAAATAAGAAAACCTGAAGATTGACAGCCACCTCTCAAGTTAATGGGGGAAGAAATAGTTTGGCTTGCATTTTTATGTTTCACAAGTAGTCCTATTTTCCCAATACTATATCTGAATATTAAGAAAAAGAATTTATCTGAATACAATAAAATACAATACCAGAAGTATTATCTTCTGATGAGGTAGTACCAAAGCCTTACTACCACAAAATTAGACGGGCTACTGTTTATTTCAACACAACAGGCACAGAGAAATATAAAGAATGCATATTTTAAGACCTTCTATCCCTGGGGGAATTTCTCTGAATGGAGGAAGTTTGTGTTTGTTGCTAGCATTCCACAAGAGCCTGGGTTGTCACTACAGCTATTGATCATGCTGACAGAACCCTTTTACCAAAAAGCACTGCTTTTCAGCCTCTTCCCTAGCTCCCCGCAAATCTATGGATATAAGAATAATGTATGCCATTTTCTATCAACACAGCCACTCTCCCCTATTCTGCAGCTTTTCTCCTACTGTGGCCTTAGTCACCTTTAACACAGACAGGAGTAAATTTGGCTTCTTATTCACATATATGTATTTTTTTCCTTATAAAATTGCAACTCTATGGAAAGCAACCTGATTACGCAGGAAGCAGAGCACAGCGCAGTAGGCTGCAAGCAGCAGACTGCAGTAAGACAGAGTGTATGTAGCAGACAGGGCCCTTGCATTACCCTTTTATGCTCTACTTTGAGTCATGAAGGCAAGAACACAAGAAGATTAAATTAGTCCTGCTAGATCAGACCAAATCATCTAGCACAGTGTCTTGTTTGTGTCAATACTTCTGTCAATCAAAAACAGGTGCTAAGAGAAGTTACTTATAAAAATAGTGCAAGTTTGTGAGGCATTTTCTCCGTGTTGGTGCATTCTGATGCACCATGGGATGGGCTGAAGCTTTCTTCTCAACTGAGTGTAGGGGAACTGATCCCAGAGAAAATTGAGATTTGTATACCTTTATCAGAGATCCCATTAAAAAGAAATAATTCATCTAAATACCACTGAGGATTGCCTGATTTAACTAAGGTGATAATGCTCCTGTGTATACAAATTCATGCAATTTAGAAAGGAACATCAATAGTCCATAAATAACATCTAAATCAGCCTGCAAACCACAGCAGTGATGACAACCACTCTTGAAGAAACTACTTCAAGGATTTGTTTGCTTGTATAAATGGACATGTTTCTAGTAAGTCTTCACCAGTCCTTACTTAAGCTGGGCCGGGTGATGACCTTTGAATAGGTTCCAACAACAGTTTAGAGTGAAGCAAACTTTCATTTATTTCCTTGGTGAAATGAAAACCACAAACCACCAGACCTTGGATACAGTTGTGTTTGCAGATTATGTGGCTAAAAAGCAGCTATTCTGAACAACTTGTCTGAGAAGAATGAGGAATGCTTGTAGAGTTTGTTCTTCTTTACAATGGGCTTGGTGGATTGGACTGAAGTGAATAGGTTAATATTTATTAAACAGTTGTTAGAGAGTCTGTCTGAGACAGTGTGGACTGCAGCAAACCTCACCTGTCCTGACCAATTTTGTGAAGAAACTGGAGTGAAATACAGAGAAGGTATTATGGAGAACACTGTGGCTTCGATTATGTGCTGGGATGGAGCACTGTCAGTGGGACATGTCCAAAAGAGTTACTGAGAAAGAGGAGGGACTCAGATAGGTTTTGGAGCATAAAATGGCCTTGGTAGATAGGTATGCAAATACCAGAGTGATAAACGTAATGCTACAGTGAATACTAAGGAGCAAGTCCTGTAATTAAAGTACAGCAAATCACAGGGCTCAGATGAAAGTCATCCAAGAGTACCAAAGGAAATAAAGTGTGAAATAATAGAAACGCCAATGGGGAACTGGAATATAACAGCCAGTATATACAGAGCAAAAGAAGCAGTACCTGTTTTGCACCCTATATATTTTACCTGTAGAATTCGTTGTCAGAGTGGGGTCACCAAATGAAATCCAGACACAGGGCAGGGCTGGTGCATGCTGTGACTGAATGATGTTTATGCTTATCCAAGTGCTAGGCAATCTGCTCTCAAGGTTTGGCACACAGAGACTTAAGGAGAAAGGGAAGGAGGTTAGGAAAAAAGTGTCCCATGCCTCAGCCATTAGTTGTGGGTACATTTTTTGGGTTTTGCCATTTCTGCAAGATCAAGACTAGCCATTACTCAGGGCCAATGACTATTTCTGAATGATCAGAATTGTCTGTTAAAAAGAGATTTTTGTTTCTCCTTTAGTGTGTTTCTCTATCAAGCCTCCAATCTTTGATCGGTTTCTTGATTAGAAACACAACTTGATTTGCCACAACTAGAGTATTTCTTTGACAGAGTCTGATAGCTGATGAATCAAATCTGTTGCTCAGAGGCAATTGCATTCTGAGACTTACCTCTAGGGTTTCTACATTACTGTATGGAGCCTGAGCAACAGTCAGGAAGAATTGCAAGGTCATGACTGGTTGCAGGGCTACAATGTGAGCACAGTGACAGAAACTGAGTGGGACAGTATGTGTCACCACATGCACAGGCTTCTTTGGGGAGAGAAGACAAGGAGGGAGAATTCCATCCTGTATGAAGAAGCTTCTGGATGGTACAGCTATAGTATGAAATCAGAGGCTTGTCTTTTGGTGGTCTTTGGATCAAGACCAATGAACTGGGGATATAATGGGGAAAACAGTTCAGAAAAAGTATGTCACATGCCTAACCCAGCATAGTGATTGGGAAAAATATAAGATTTATTTGCTCAGGTACTTAGGGAGACAGGGCAAAGCTCAAGTGGAGATAAATCCAGGTCTAGACTTAGAGGTTAATGTAATTTTAGTAAGTATACTAGTAGCAAAAAGAAGTTTGGACAAAACACGGGCCTGTTGTTGAATGAGGAAGGCAACCTAATCAGTAGCAATCAATAGCTTGGCAGCTAGGAACAAATGGAGTTGAGGTCTATATGCTTCAATAATTTCATCAGCAACTCAGATATTATGCACGCAATTTGTGGATGATAGTAAATAAGGGAAAGAGATTATTAAGCTGGAAAGTAAAGCATCAATCCTGATGGACCTCAAGAAACTTGACGATTGGTCAACAGACATCTTATGCAATTCAAGAAGTGTAAATTCTGCATGTGGGCATAAAAGCTTAATTCATGCATAAATACAGGCTGGAACTGACTAGCTGAGTAGCAGCCCTGATGTAAATGTCTTGAAGTGGCAGTGAATACCAAGCAAAATATAAGACAGTGTTGCAATCATCACAAATAAGGCAAAGTGCACCCTGCCTGTTAGGAAAAGCCTGGACAGCAGACCAAAGGGAGTTATTATACATTATTTTTCAGCCCCTGTGAGGCTGCACCTAAAATACTGTGTCCAGTTTT
>JAOXJM010000019.1:57489406-57518019 GCA_026413425.1 Tringa solitaria
ATTTTTCAGCCCCTGTGAGGCTGCACCTAAAATACTGTGTCCAGTTTTGGCTTCCATTGAAAGAGGAGTAAGGAGAAAGAGTGTCTGATAAAGGCTACTGAGATAGCAGCCTAGAGCACACAATCGTCAAGAAGAGGTTGAGAGACATAGCCTTGTTCAGTGTGATCGAGGTCATCTGATAGCAGCCTACGGGAATTTATGATGTGATGTAGCCAAAATCTTTCCAATATAAGAAAATTACATCAAAAGCAGTAATGGACCCTTACCCCAGCTGGGAGGTTCGATTAAATGTTTGGGGAGAATTAATAAAAAAGATCATAAGTGCAGCACTGGAATAGTGAGAGGCTGTAGGATCTCCAGTCTTGGAGGCAAAGTCATGCCTTGCCTGATCTATAGCTGGTCATAATTTTGCTTCAGGGGAGAGGCTGAACTAGATGAATTACGACTTCCAGAGAAACCTTCCAACAAACATTCTCTGAATCAATGACGACCTAAGGTTAAGCATATAATTTTATTTTCTGTATGTTGTTTGTTTGATTTCCACTGCATCAAAATGGACCAGTTCAGATTAAACCACAGAAGCTACTCTCAGATTGTTCTTTTAAATCTCCTTTGCCTTAAAGGAAAGACTAACAAGGGAGTTATACTTCTGTAGCTTGGCAGAAGACCTATAGCTTAAACATATTTTCATGTTGGTTTGTTCTATATCACCTTTGCCAGGAAGAAGTGAATACTTTCCTTTGCAGTGCCACGGCATTGAAGAGGATAGTCTTGAGTTAGTAGCAGCAGCGAAGGTCAGGAGATTAGGGAGAAAAACTAATTGCATGCTACAAACAAGCCATATATACTTCATTCTGCACCAGGGCGTTTATCGGCTCTTGTTTTATCAGAAATACATCCATCCCTTCACAGTTTACTTTTCATAGGATAAAAAATTAGACCTTGCAGTAGTAAATATGGAAACGATAGCTATAATTCATCAGTTCTTTTATCTTTGATAAGCTTTCATTATTCACGATACATGCTCCATGTATCTCTCATTTTACCAGGGAATGTGACATTTATTTCTATAAGCCATTTATACAGATAAACACACAAAACTGAGTCCGCAGACATACCTGGAGTGACTTCCCAGTGCAGTTATGCTGTAAAGACTTTAGTGGTCATTTATAGCTTGCACAGCTTCATCTAGCTCAGAAACAAACCTTAACTAGCTGGAAGCCCCTTTCTTTTCAGATGTTATAGTGTAACAAACCCTAGGGCTATATTCTCTCTGTCAGAAAATGTATAACGGCCTTTGTCTTCAGTGTATGATTTCCTTGAGCTTCAGTGAGAAACCCATGCATAGCCAGAACACAGACTTTTAACAGTCTTCAGTTTTCTTTACAGTCATCTAAGGTCAAAACTCAGGGGGAAATGTGTGATTAACACCAAAAAAAAGAAAAAAAAGAAGAAAAAAAGAAGAAAAAAAGAAAAAAGGTTACAGCCATCCCCCACACCCCACAAAAGGATTTTTCAGAAGACTGTTGTTCACCTGGAATCATAGGAAGTGTCTGGTGCTCTGGAAATATGGGGAAAAGATCAGGCCCAAGCCCTAAGTAACACATAGGAAAAGAAAAGAAGAAGAAAGAGCAAATAGAACAGAGGGATGAAGAACACAGAAAGGCACAAAAATTCAAAGATAGTTCTCTCTGGGAATAAGCTTTGCTTGGCACAGTAGCAGGGGGTAATGTCTGGCAGTACAGGCACTGCCTCCCCAGCTGACAACGCTGATCAAGAAATTCTTTTCTGAGCATAAGCTCTCGTGGACCCACAGGCAAAGCACAGTCACTTGCCATGACATGGGCAGAGGGGAAGGAGCACTTAAGGAGGGGAAGCATCCAGCATCCTTTCAGCTACCTCCCTTGTGCCTCCCTCTGGTCCCCAGCTTGGTCCAGTTGGTCCACTTCCCACTGGACCCAGATGCACCAGGAGCAGTGGGAGTGCTGGCTGCAAGTGGTCTTGTTACTAAGTGTGTAGAGACTAAGAGGTGGGGGGTGGGGAGGAGAGAGAGAGAAGACATGTCTCTGGAAACGTGGTATACCTGTTACTATTCTTTTCTTACCTGTCTCTGGCTGCCAATTTCTTTGTGACATCTTTCTGTCTCATTTGATGCCAGCTGCTGGTTCTCTCTTTTTTTTTTTTTTCCTGTTTCAATATCTTCTTTTTTCTATTTAGAGGTTATTAAAATTTAGTCCTTTCTTTCAGAGTGTAGCCCTTTTTCCCCTGTTATGAAATAAAATCATATTGAACAGAAAGGCTTTGCTTGGAGCTCAGACAGGAATTAAACATGCCAGTTTTAACAAGAACATACATAAACATTCCCAGACTTCTTGTACTGTCAACATGAGCTTCCTTATTCATGCTAAGATATTGACAATCTATTTTCAAGGTAGGGTACATACTGCTTTGCAATTTGTATTTATAAAATGTTTTTCGGCACTCTCAAAGACAGCATCACAGCTAGTCCTCTTACAGTCCTCTCTACCTAAGCATCTACTTTTTCTTGCAGCTCATGCACCTAAATAAATGCCTTAAAATGTATTAAACATGTATTATGTACGAACAGTTACAAGGGAGCAGAAAAAAGTCCTAGCTTTGTCAGTGTGTTGCTGCTGATTTAATCAGTGCATATTTGTAAACCAGTAAAGCACACACACTATTTTCCTTCTGCCTCCTGCTTGCTTTCCATGTCTGTTGACAACATGGATAATACTGGAACTGCTAATTCTCTGCTTGTACGGCTTAGTGCTCTTGCCAGAGTACTCATTACTAGAAAGAGACTGAGGATCAGACTCATCCCGAGAGTAATCCAGCGTAGCGCTGACTGAAGTCAACAAGAGTTGTGCCTCCCTATGCCAGAGTTGTATTTATCGCTGAAACCATCTCCAACGCAAAGATGCCTTACTATGTTTATTCTATCCCACCACTTCCTGTATAATCAGGAGAGAATAAGGCACAAAAGGTTTACACTGTTGCTTTAATGTCTGCCAATAACAAGGTTGAAGATTCACAGCATCTGAAACCAATCAGTTCAGCAAAGTGCTCTGCAGCTGCACAAAGCACTCCATCTTAGCATTGCGTCCAATTTGCATTACAGGGGATCTCTCAATATGCTCTTCTAGGCTGTGCTAGAAAACTTAGTAATATGCACTCTTGCCTTACTTGCTGACTTGCTTAAAAGAAGAAAATTAAATACATTTCTCATATGGCTATATTGTGGAATTTTTCCACACCATTAAATAAAATGTTGCTCTAGTTTATTGGCATTTTCTGAGATAAAACATTTCTTAAGTTAAACTAACTGAGTTGTGTGGGACATTCTGCTTCTGCACACCATATTTTTTTCCTCCAACACATATAATATTTCTGCTATTGTGCCAGCAAGTCATCTAAGGTAGAAAATCAGCAGCCTCTTCATCTCTCACCAGAATAAATCAAGAGTAATTCGTCTGAAGTCAGTGGAGTTAGACCAGCATACAGGAAGAGAAAATCATGTTCTGCCTGATCAGCCCTGTAAAAGAAAACAAGATACAACCTTTATTATGAACAACCAAGTTACAGAAGTCTACTCCTTACTATGCTTTTTAATGTAGTTTGAGTGACAGAGAATGGGACACATAATATCAGTAACATTTCAGCAGTGATTAAGAAAAGTAGTTGCATGTGATGTGTATTTTTTTTGCAGCAACAACCATGAGAAAGAAATTCTTTGAAATAATAGTATTTCTTTGTTCATGTATTATGCACACACCTGTGTATTCACATAGGTTAACGGCAGGGCAAAAGGAGCCTTAGTGCAAATGTGATAGCCAGAGTGAAGCAAATACAAAGGAAAGTTATACTGACAGACAGACAGAAAGGTTTAATGTTAGCCATTGGAGCTACTGGAACTGATACTTTGAGCTAGGGTTTCTTAACATTAAGGCTTCCTTCTCTATCTTCCTGAAAAGCCTGTTACATAAGTCTGGTTATTGGGTTAGACTCATTTAAAATCCAGCCTTGTGTCACCTATTAAGCTAGCAGATGTAGATCCATAGATGGATGAATTACTACTAGCTTCAAAGATGTTTGGCTCATGTAAAGGGGTTGAGGTACTGTATGATGCTTGGGATTTTTTATTTTCCCATTGCCTTATCCACATGAGATATACTTTGCTAGGCACTAACTTGCTTGGCCTTTTTGTCTCAGTCAGAAATTTTCTATTAAAAATAAAAAATGATCCTAACAGAGAGATACCAAGCATCCATCGCTTAATCTCTGGGGTTCTTCAACCAATTTGAAAGTCAACATTGGAGGAAGTAATTCTTTTCTGTTCGTTTCAGTCTGATCTCCTACAGTTGTTTAAATTGGACCAGCACACAAGAGTTTTAAATTAACTGAATAGTAAAATAAACCTATTGCGTATAGCTTTTATAAAATTTGCACAGGAAAACACAGATGTAAAAAAAAATAAATAAAAAATATATTTTAAAAATGCTATAGGCTATATAGTTAGGGCTATAGGAAGGTGTCCTTGCCACACAATAATACAGAGATACATATTATACAACAGAAAAATCCCTCTATGAATTCTGGCTTCAACAGATCTGCATCTCAACTATTCTAGTGGTTATTAACATATTCTTGGTGAAAGGTCCCTTTTGGTCCTGTGCAGCCCTTTCAGAGATACAGGTAAATCTTGCACATCTATGCAGACCAAGTTATGTGTATGCACATGCACAAAAACACATACTGAGATATGCATGTGCTATAATGTAGTATGATATGTGACAGGCCACTCAATAAGACAACAGAACAATCTACTCTTAAAGATGTTTGATTAAATTATTAAAATGAGTTGCTAGGGTTTTGGCATTGATCTCTGACTAAAATAAAAGGTCCAACACAGTCCTCACTCATTTTGTAAATGAGTGCAAAAACCACCCCAAGAACAAACAAAAAACAGTCTACTGAGTAAAGATTAATTGTTTTAGAATGAAAATTTCTTATAGTTCTTCAAGGGGAGGCAGATCTCTGAATGATTTTATTAGTATTTAGAAATGCCCAGGGGAAAATGTTGGATTTACAAGTGATCCCAGAGAACCAAGTCCAGTGAGACTGTGTTGCAGCATACATCAACATAAAACTCATTTGTTCAATGCTGTTGTTATTCATTTGGAGTCTGACAAAGAAACTGCCAGATAGGTCAGCTTTATATTTTGTTTAGGATAAAAGTAACCTAAAGTCACTGTGATGATAGCATGTCGTAACTACATGTGTTACATTAATTTACAAATATTAAAATCTCTGGGCTGCAGACATTTGTATCACTGTAGCCAACTGCAAGGCTGTAACATGAAGTCTTGTCACTTTAAAATGTTAAATCCTGTAAAACTACATAAATATTGACAATGAGTTAATACAAAATATAAATATACCAAAATGTTGACATTAGCTGCATCAAAGACTACCCCAAATGAAGTACAGTGCAAGACAGCTGTTTAGTGAAAGCAGTTCTATTATGGAATAAAAAGGTATTTTCCCTATTCCAAAGTGCAGCTTCAGTTTGGTCCTCTATAAAGTGATATATTTTACCTCCACAGAAACATAACCTGCTGAACAATTTACTAGGTAGATATACTGAGATTCACAGGTCCCAGCCTCTCTAGGAACTGTAAAACAGCAACACCAGAAAACAGTCAGAAGGAGGAGATACTAAATTTGGTCCCCTGGATTTAGTAATCTCAGTAGTCCTTGAAGCAAGAAAACAACAAAGAGATGCAGCTTTCTGCAAACTGGAACAGGCGCTGTATGGCATGAGTCTTCCTTGGACACCTGATGAAAGAAAAGTTTGTTTAGAAATTCTATTTCAAACTGTGGCTTGTGACATAGCAACTTTCCTATTTTTGTCCTTTGCTTTTGATTTTCACTTTCAGAAGGGAAAATTACGAGTCATCTGCTGTGTATTAAATATTAATTTATAGAGTGTGCTGTTTCAGTGTTTGCAAAGTTTTAAGAAATGTAAAATTATTCATCTTTTGCATTTTCTTGAGATTTTTGGAGGCTTCCTCAGCAGCAGAGCTCCATAAAGAACTCTATGGTAAAAATTAAGAGATCTTGAGTAAGGGCGAGATTTGGCATTTGTTAATGTGTTCCTATCAAGCAGCTCTTTCTGCAGTTTTATGAGAGAAAATGCTGTGTGTAATCTTGGAGTAGCCCAGGCTTGCTAGTCCAGGTCCTCTGTTTCCTTTAGTTTCTGAAGTCAGTAAATCTTAGTTAATAATATTGTTTCCCTCTTGCATGGTTGCAAAGAATCTCTCTGATGTGACCTGATCTTTCACAGCAATGAAGTGTAAGTTCATGTCCAATACACACCACTATGCTCAACACACAAGAGTATGCTTGAGTTCAAGCAGTTCACCAAAATCGGTTTCCTTCTTTTCTTTCCATTTTTAAAAGTTTTTATTATTTTTATTTTTGGAGAAACAAATAACTTCTACAAAGGGGAGCCAAAAGGAGGAAGAGCTGAGACCTCTAAGAATTTGCTGAAAAGTTTAGGTGCCAAACATTTTTGACTGGTTGGCAGTAGGAGACCTCCAGACCCCAGGAACTGGTTCTGCCCATGGTCTCCATGCAGTAGGCAGACAAGGTGCTCGCCCCAGTGTTCTCAATATGAAGAAGGTTTTCAAGAATGTTGGTGGATTCATTGCCAGGACTTTAGCTAAAACAGCTGATTATTTGGGAACTGTGGCCAAAGTCCTTTTAAAATATTATTCCTGATTTCCCTGACTGCACTTCATGGTGAACACATGCTGGCTGGATTTCATTTTTTGGAACTTTAGCTTGTGTCAATTTTTGGCCAATTAAGCTTAGCAATTTCTCTTTAAAATGATGTTCGCTTCTTTCCCAACAATCGCTCTACATACCATCCTTGGAAGTCCTCAGAATAGTCAAAAAGGAAAAAAAAAAAAACAACTAAAAAAAAAAAAAAAGAAACAAAAAAAAAAAAGAAAAGAAAAGAAAAAAGGAATAAAGCCCCCAGTAAAGGAACACAAGGCACATCTATGTCAGAAAACTCTTGTTAGTGATTTCTGAACCACTTTTGTCACTGAAATTTAAAGCAAGAATAACAAAACCCTACTATAAAAGAGGACTGAAACATTGTTTCTCCCTTTTACCTCTTTGTATTATCATGTCACTCTGATTCAACTAAAGCTGCACAGAGGGAGGAAACCACGGTCTCAATCCCTCTGATTTTTGTAGCAGACCTAATTTTAGAATCTGTTGTGTCAAGTTTTTCTAAACCTGTCAGTTTAATTTGGCAGATGCGGGTTAATGGAGACCTACTGAAAGCAGGGTGAAAATCTATCTGGGTAGACGAACATAATTCATGACTTTCACAGTGCAGCAGTAAGGTAATAGATAAATGTCTCTTCCTTGAAGTTGTAGCAGGAAGCTATAGACAAAGGTATCTTTTTAAGAAAAAAAAAAGGCACTAAAAAAGCAAAAAACGTTAATGGCCATGGAAAGAAAAAAAAAATGCTGCTATGTTAGATGGCCCCTTATCTTCAAATTCTGAAGTGGCAGCTGCAAAAAGATCAAGACAGGTAGGGCAGCAGAAGACAGAGGCTTAGGCACAAAAAGCTTTAAATGGAAGCAGAGCACTTCAGGCACCATGATACAAATCAGCAGTGGCGGAAGAAGCCTTTCAAGAAAATAATTTAATATTTGTTAAATAATTTGTAAGAATTATTACGATATTACTTAGCTCACTTCAGCCCCAGACCGCCAGTGAGTCAGGAGTCCGGAAAATGCTATCCTGGCTGGACACTGGTCCATTTAGGTAACTTAATACATAAATCTAATGTAGAGAGCTGAGAGATATTCAACTTTCTAATTACATTACATTAATTCTATAGTGATTTTCATGATAATAAAAAAATTATGACTGAAAGTTCGAAGCAACAGACCCCAGGATAGTGAACCCCACAAACCTCAGGTGCCATGAGGACAGTTCACATCCCACCTGTCTCTCTTGGATCTCAGAGGGACCCTCACCTCAGGGCTTCATGCAGGTCCTCTGAATTACTCCTTGGAAACTTTTAGAGGGTCCTAGCACTTCCCATTGCCTCTCACAAGGACCTAGGCAGAATTTAAAGACTTATATTCCGAAGACACCAAGTTTCCAAGAGCTCCCCTCCTTATGGGAGGGCACACAAAGCAGTACAAGCTTTATTTGGAAGGGTATTTGTGCAGGTAAAACAAACATATAGGCTTCTAACTTGCTTGTGAAAATGTGAGCAAATGCACTATTTTCCAGTTTTTGAAGATGCATTCTGCAAGTCCGCCTGGAAAAGAAGGCTTGGAGAGTTATAGAGGGGTTACCCTGTATACACCCAGGATGTGCCAGGAGTGGCCACAATCCACTTCACAGAGTAATCACAGCCATGACATATATCTAACAACCACCTACAGCAGGGCAGGGAAGAAAGGAAGGGAGAAACCTCCCCCCTATATTAGTGCCATGCCAAATTGCACTACTAAATGCAATTTACTGTAACAACTGCTGTAAAAGTCAGGCCCTTTCATTTTCCTAAGAGTGAAGAAAAAAAAATGCTTATACTTATAAAACTTCTTCCTGACTAGATTTTTGCTTACAGATCATTGGCAGGACATGCTGCAAACCAGCAGAGAAGCAAGAGTGACCAGAGCAGCACCCCTCTAGAGACTTGAATCATTAGGCTCTAGGTATGTGTTTGTCAATGCTGACCCTGAGTAGTTTTCCTTTATCACAAAAGGGCAACACGGTTATAAATATTGTTCCTCATATACCCCAAACCGAGGACCTTTAAAACACTGTGACAAAAAAAGGAAAAAAAAAACGCAACTGCATAAGAGAAGGAAAGTGCACGCATACCGGTCTTAGGGCTTCTGTCAGCCAACTGGCCTCCACCCACATTAAAGAGCTCTCCATCTGGCCTCCCCACACCTGGGAAACTCCAGAAATCATGAACAAACCCTGGGGCAGGGTGATTGCATGCATTGTGGTAATAGGTAATATGTATGAAACAGTTTAATCAGATCTGTGACTTTTGAACCATTACTCATGTGCTTATCATTAAAGACTCTGTTTAGACTGCGGAGAATTCTGAACAGGTTTAGTTTTTCAGTGCCCTGGGTGTGAAGTAGTCCTGCCACACGCAGAATCAGCATCTGCTCAGTATGAGATGCTTCTAGCATATCAAGTGACAAAAACAGTCACTGAAAGAAACTTGGCTCATTAATACAAGTTACATGCTAATGAACAATGTTTGGGCAATATTTTTGGTATGTAAGTCACATTAATCTTGTGTTCAGCTCAAAATTCATTGAAATATCTCTAGTTGACAGTCTGAATCATAGAATAATAAGGAAAAGGGCTGGAGGGTCCTCAGGAGGTCATCTTTCCACTCCCTGTGCCCTTAGGCTGAAAGCCCAGGGGTGCTAAGCATTCAGGAGCGATTATCTCTGATTCTGTGAGAAGTTTGCCTTTCAGACATGCTAAAGGGCAAAGGGCACTAAGAACAACTCTGATCCGTTGTACCATGCTTGAGACATTCACTGTTGTGGGTTAAGGGTCAGGGTCTATCCAGATTATTTTCCATTGTTGTCTAAAAAGGAAAGGCCTCTCTGAATACTGAGAAATCGCTTTAAAGCCTTGATTTAACAGCACAGGATTTGCTATGCTGGATCATAGCACCAGTTCCACGGAGAGTGGTTTCCCACCTCACTCAACAGCTCACACCAGAGCCTTCAGAAGGAGGTCCATGCACCTGTTTGCAAGTAGGGGAGATACCCCAATGCATTGAACGTAAGAGAGTCTTCTGGCTCACAGAGCTCCTATAGTATGCTTATTGCTGTTCTAGTTTGCAAACCTATAAATATTGTGAGCTGTTATAAGTTTATAAAGATCTTCCAATTAGGCAGAGCAGTTAACTCGGGCACTTGCCACATCAGTGAATTCCGTAGACTAGCTGCTCACCAGGAGAATCATGATTTCCTTGTGTTTGTGTTCCGAGTGTACTTGTACTTCCTTGTAAGCTATTGTGCTGTGGGTCAAAAGTAAAGAGTTTTCAGTTTTACTATAACTTGCATAAGTCCCTTGCAATTATTTGAAAAACTCCTTCACATTTTCACTATCATTTCTTCATGCCTAGTTAATCTTATTCTATGCAATTTCCTCTTTTGTCTTGCCACCCCTTCAAAAGTTTTTGTTGTCTGTCTCAGATTTTATGCAACTCCTGATATTGTTCTCTTTTGTAATAGGTTTTTGTAGCATCTGTGGGACAGATGCAACACAGCTCTAACCAGTTCAGTGTGCACTGTTGTCTGTTCTGGAGTCAGAACTGCACATTTCCTTCCGAAACTCTCAGCTTCTAAAGTATAAGGAGGAGTTAAAGCAAGAAAAAGAGTGGTCCTAAGACATGAAAATTGTCAATAGCTATGGTTGCTCTTTGAAAGTTTACTTGGAGTGGCAGCACATGGTGTGTCTGAAGCCCTTGAGGTTAGTGTGACTCTTCAAGGTCCTTGAGCAGAGTTGGCACAAGCTACTAGTCCCAATTCCTTACACAAGCTCTAGTTCCCAAAGGGGGATTAGCCCCTCTGAGGATACCTGAAATGAGATACATCTTCTACAGCTAGGCAAAGGTGAAAAGTAATCTTTTCTGTGCATTGATGTATATGTAGTACTACTTTCCATTTCTTTCAGAGACACAAGTGCCTTGACTACCAGTGGTTGTCACAGTCCTAGTAATGATGTCTTAACCATGACTGCATGGTGTCTTTCAAATTCAAGGTTCATCAGCAGAAATCGCAGGTGAAGATTACCTTGATAAGGTTACATTAGCAGATCCTTAGGGGATAGATCAACAGAAAAGACTGGAGCATATATGAACAATCAATCTTTTAGAATTTTAGCCCAGATATTTTCTTGGGTTAAATCCTGTCTTGTAGCTTGAATTAAGTGTAGACGAATCCCTTCTGTGATGGGGTTACAACATCAGTGGATAAGAGAAGAGTAACTGATATCATCTACCTGGACCTGTGCAAAACATTTGAAACTGTCCCACACGACATCTAGTCTTTAAATTAGAGAGACACGGATTTGACAGAAGGACTACTCAGCAGATAAGAAATTGGCTGGATGGTCACATTCATAGAGCTGTGGTCAGTGGCTTGATGTCCAAGTGGAGACCAGTGATGAGTGCTGTTCGGGGGGTATTGGGACTGGTGCTGTTTAACATCTTTGTTGGCAATATGGAGAGTGGAGTTGAGTGCACCCTCAACAAGTTTGTTGACAACACCAAGCTGTGTGGAACAGTCAACACACTGGAGGGAAGGGATGCCATCCAGAGGGTCCTTGAGGGGTGGGCCTGTGCAAACCTCATGAAATCCAACAAGGCCGAGTGCAAGGTCCTGCACCTGGGTTGCAGCAATCCCAAGCACAAATATAGGGTGGCAGAGAATGGACCCTGAGGAGCAGGACTAGGGGGTGTGTGTTGATGAGAACCTCAACATGACCCAGCAATGTGTGCCTGCAGCCCCGAAAGCCGACTGCATCCTGGGATGCATCAAAAGAAGTGAAACCAGTAGGTTAAGGAAGATGGTTCTGCCCCTCTACTCTGCTCTCATGAGTATTGTGTCCAGTACTGTGTACTCTGGGACCCCCAACATAAGAAAGACTTGACCTGTTGGAGCGAGACCAGAGGAGGACCACTAAGATGATCAGAGGGCTGGAGCACCTCTCCTATGATGACAGGCTGAGACAGTTGGGGTTGTTCAGCCCAGAGAAGAGAAGGCACCAGGGACACCCTATAGCAACCTTCCAGTACCTCAACGAATAGTAAAAGAGAGATGGGGAGGAACTCGTTATCAGGCAGTGTAGTGATAGGATGAGGGGCAATGGGTTTAAACTGAAGGAGGGGAGATTTAGATTAGATATTCAGAAGAAATTTTTTTACTGTGAGGGTGATGAGGTACTGGAACATGTTGCTCAGAAATGGCAACCTGCCCAGAGTGCCCAGATGTCCAGAGTAGATGCCCCATCCCTGGAAGTGTTCAAGACCAGACTGGATGGGGCTTTGAGAAACCTGGTCTAGTGGGAGGTGTCCCTGCCCATGGCAGAGGGTTTGGAACTAGATTATCTTTAAGGTCCCTTCCAACCCAAACCTTTCTATGATTCTATGAATTAAGTACCTGAGAACTGGTTCTAAAACTGTAAGAAAGATTTGCTTAAGTGAAACAGGAAGTGTTGAGAAAGATTGCAGAGATGTGGATCCATTTGAGGTCTCTTTCAAAGTCTCCTAGGATGGTCCACATGTCCTGATAAAATATGCTCAGAGCCATAGAATTAGTTTGAATTTCAAGATTCCCAGATTTTGAATGTTTGCACCAAATTCTTTTAACTTATTTTAAACTAAGCTGTATTTATTAAAGAGGTGAAATGGCTCCTTCATAAATTTATGGCATATTAAGCCGTATTTGCAATTTTTTATTAAAAAAATTACCCAGTAAATTGGAACCTTATTCTTTTTCTATTTTCAGGAATATATGTTAACTAAAATAATAAGTAATTTTATTTCCCAATTAATTTTCATTAGAAAAAAGCATTGCTCAATACATTATATTTAAAATGTATTTTTTACTTTAAAACACTTTACCACCATTAACAAATTAATTTTTATTGCCCTTTCAGAAATGGCAGAGTTCCATGGAACAAAAATCATCTTAATCATTCCATTGTTATTTTCTGAACTTTCAGAGCCATGGTATCCAGGATTGCTAGTTTCAATATACAAATCATCTCTATAGTCAGTTAGTGGAGAGCCTTCTTAATAGAGGACCTGATCCAACACCAATAGAAATCACTAAACCTGTACTGGAAAAATTAAAAAAGTTAATGAACTGATGAAAACAAACACTAAAAAGGTCTGGGGGAAAAATCTTCTGTTACCTGAGCCGGACTTGTTGAACCACCAGAAATTTGGCACACTGAAAGGTTGTTTCATCTTGGAGTGCTGCTATTTCCACTTAGGACAGTTGACACTCAAAGATGTCTAGTCTGAGTAGTAGAAGAGTGCTGCAGTGAGACAATGGATCCTGATCTCCTAGTTGTTCAGGTCCATTTCAGCTGATGTGCCAAGTCTTTCCTCTGGAAGAAAAGACTTAGGAAGACCACACAACACAGCAGTTTCCTGAGTTTGTCTGCTGAAGAGCAGCCCAGGAGTTGTCTCATGCAGGAAAGTAGTTAAACCCAGTTGTATCTCTTCCCTTCCTTAACACTACCAGAGTTAGAGCTTGTGTAGACTAGCAGCCCAATATCCATATCCATTGAAGAGCATACAAATAAGGCTTCAGTCTCATTTGAACTCTCCAGTTCATTAAACTGTCCTTGAGTAATAGATGGTATAGCAGGATCCACCCCAGTAAGAGTGCCTGGGTTGTCCCTGGGGAGCCAAACAGAAACAACTATGGAATTTAATCAGTTGTTATAGTGACAAAAACAGTAAATTATTGCAGTCAGATATCTACAAGCTAAACTCTGCCTTCTCCAAGGCTGTGTGATTCTGACAGAAAAAAACCCAAAACAAACCCAAAACACCTCCAAAAAGCTGTAAAAGAACTGAACGATAATAGCACTGCAATCATAATAATTATCTAGAAACACAGAACTTGAGATCAGTGAATATTAATAAATTTACCTTCAGAACAAGTTTTGGGAGTGTAAATTAAGATTGCTGATATGCAAACCCCTGCAGAAAGAGGTCGTGGGATTGACACAACAACCCAGTGGAAATTCTGGAGAAAAAAGTTGACATTGACATTTCTGGAGGAAAAAGTCAAGCTATTTTGATGTTTAATGGCTCTTCTCAAACTACAGTACTGTATTTCAGTCATTTTGACATTTTGTAGGTTCACTGCTTTCTTCTCTCTGTGCTAATATTCTATAAAAGTTATCCCTTGTTCCCCCACACTCCCTTTTCGTGTTGTAACCCTCCTTAAAATATGAATTGCAGATTTTCTCAGGTTTTGTACTTTACTCTCATTCATTATCTGATCTGTGGAAAGTAAAAGGTATATTTATATTTCTATAACAAGCTTTCAGTTTATCGTCAGGCTAATTTTCTTCTTTCCTCCACCTCTTCTGTGTTAAGGATGTTTGCATGATAACAATTAATAGAAGCAAAAAGTCTTATGGTAGTGCCTAGGATCATGTTTTCAGCTTTTAAAATTCTGACTATATACATACAGATCATATTACCTTTGGGAAAGCTTTTATTAATCTCAACGTCAGAGCTGTTTCAACAAATCTACTGTAATAATGAAAAGACATCTTATCACATTTTGCTTTCAGTAAATTTACTATTCTTTGATAAGGTTGCAAGCAACTGGGAAGTAATTGATCTGTAATTAGTGTGGCAACTGCACAAGATAGACTGCACTGGGATTTCATCATTTATCTGCCCAGTGCTGTGCATCCTGCTCTGTAATATTAAATTATTTAGATTCTCTTTTCAAATACAAATGGTTTTATGCATCCTGCATTATTTTAGGAACTTCCAAAGATGAGAATAACATTTAAATTTCTGATTATCTGTCACTGGTAGAATTATTGCCAGAGAGATCATTTTTCACACATGCCTTACCATGTCCTTACTCAGCAAGCCATTGTCTGCCCATGCCTGCGAAAGGATGCTATGAAAACCCCTTTGATCTGCACCCAATTTGCCCTATTTATCACTTGGCTGAACTAAGCTTCCTGATATATGCGATTGCCATAGCTGAATTGTTCAGGAGCTGTGGTAACTAAAGGCCACGAGTTCAGCACACTGCAGTGCAGCATCACCACCATCATCTACCTCACAGTTTCCAATTACTCAGGCTCTGTCTGCCACCCTTTCCAAGACTATGCTGCAGGCCATTGCGTGAGCCCACAGTGAAAACAGTGGCTTTTTGACACATTTTTTTATAGTGTGACTTTTTAACATTGTAGAGGCATATGAAGCATAACTTTTTTTCAATGCTGTATTCTTACTTAACTGTGAAGACTGGGGAGAAGGAGGTAGCATGGGTGTTCATTGACCTGGGAAAAGAAGTAGCAATAGTTTAATTTATGTAATTGAAGACATAATTTCTTCAATAGATGAGGAAGAGAGAGATGGCATTACCCTTTTGCCGCTCAGCTTCATTTTCTTTTCATTAATAGTTACATTAATCAGTTCACTAAGAAGTCGAAAGGATAGCTTGTCACTTGAACTCAGAAGTGTCAGGACAGTCACATATTAGTTCATATCTAGCCTTTGAATCTTTATTAATTTCTTCTCTCTAACTGACACAGGAAAATGAGCAGAGCAGAATACCAAGTGAAGGTGCTTCAGTGCTGTTGTATATAGTGACAAGATAAAAATTTTAGATATGAGTTTCTATTCCATTTCAAGTGCGTTCTAAGTTTTGCTTTTTCTCTATACCTGTATAACCAGAGGTTTTTGATGAGCTGATCAGACTGGTGTTCTCTGATGTTACTCTAAAACATAACAATTAGCACAAGTGCTTCAAAAATTCCTCCCATTACATATTTTCCACCACTTAATTTCATTTGTTCATTGCTTCAGCTTTGTCATGCCCTCTGAAGTGTCTCACAGTACCATCTGTGCCGGTGAAAATGCCTCAGTATCCTTTCTTATTCTTTTATTCTCGGTCAGTAATATATTTATACCACTAGTCCTGCCTCAGCACTTTGAACAGTGTGTTCGTAATGGTCCATGTCTATTGTGTGCATTCTTTACCTTTCATGTTTTCAGTATTTAACACACTAGATATCTCTTCTTGTAGCAACTCCCTTGAGATTCACCTCTCTTTCCATCTTACAGTTGGAGAGTGACTAGCCAAGCAATAGGACATGGGCAGTGTTTTTTCCTTCATTCCACTGGTAGCATATGTTTCAATGAATTGCAGGCTTCCCCACAGCCTGTTTTCTAGTAAAAATTACACATGTGATGAGAAATAGACATCTTCCCAAGTGCCTCACCAGATCTCTGTCATGCAGAGCTTCACAGATGGTGCTCAGCCTGGTGCCAGGTTTTCCGTGAATGGAAGACAGTAAGTAAGCCTTGAGTACAAAATGTCTGCAAACTGCTCCTGCAGTACCGAAGTACGTTTTTCACTGGTTGTTATTGGACCCCTGAACTGCTGACAAGAATTTTGTCTGGGAAGTATTCTTGACATATGTTAAATTAAGTGAAGTCCTAAACTCTAAATACATTCATTTATGTATTTTACTTACTCAAATATTTAGCATTTTCTCTGTCCATAATACCTGCAAAATCTCCCTTGCTCTGATCCTAATCTTCCTTTTAATCTCTTAGCTAAGCAGGAATTACAGATTGCAAATCCATGCATTAGTTTGCTCACTTGAACTGCACTATAAAAAAGAAACAAGAATTGTAGCCACGGGAGCCGGATGTTTTGTACTGCCCAAGATTTGCCATGTTATGAGTTACGGGAAGTGTGGTACATCCCAGAGAACAGTGTTTCCATGACTTTTCAGTTGCCTGAACTCACTGTGAAATGGGAAGGTGACAATTTAAAGTAAGACTGCCTACACAGAGTAGCACAGTGGAAGTGCTTTGGGAGCCTCAGAGTCAGTGAGATTTAACTTGAAATTAACTTGAAATATATTAGTGAGGAAGAAAAAAGGAAATTAAAAGAAGCTTTAATGGCATATGCTGTAAATCTCTTTGTAGGCCCAAGATGCTTAGAACATGGAATTAGAGGCAGGAGGAAGAAAAGCACTAAGGCCTGACCAGTTTAAGCTGTTTTACCCTTTACTGTCCCCTCTAGGTTTAGTTGAGCTCAGCCATACTTCAGATCCAGTTGCATAAAGTATCTGGCCTTATTTGACTTCTAGGCTCTGCTGCTCAGATTCATTGTGGCAAACAGAAGCCGAACCTCATTACAATACACTAATGGGGAACTGGCAAAAAGCCTCTGAACACGGAAATAAATGGCAATGGTGGTGTGCTGCAGGCAAGGAAAGGGGAGTGCGCTATGATCCCAGGCCCTGAAATGAATATTTCGCATAGGTTTTGCCGGTGGATGTTAAGGTAGCCCTCATTCTCACTCACTCCCCTTGGCTTGCGTGGGCACTGCTGAGGAGCTGCCTCCTCTGCCTGACTCGGGGGTTTTCTTAGCAGCGAAACCCCATCAACAGAAATTGTTCATGTGTTGGCCACGTAGTTTCCAAAGCACACACACAAGCCAGCAAGTATGGTTTAAAGTTGTCAGGCCTGACCTCAGACCTGTTCCAAGAGGTGGGTGTTGGTATATAAAAAAAAGTCCTCTGTGTATTTTTTCAGAACTATGATAAGAAAAAACAGGTGTATAAATATACAAAGATTAGTGGTTGGCTCAGGAGGTTGGGAGTGACAACTAGTTTACTATTTCAAATCCAATTTGTTCAAATGACCTGAATTAACTACCAAGTCACTGATGGAATCGGTGACATGGGTTTGGTGCTCTTGGTCCAGAATGAGAGAGAGACAAGTGCCCTGTGGCCAAAATCCTTCTGCTGACACTGTGAGCTGGCAGAAAGGAGACTCCCCCAGAGGCTGTAGGTGATTTCCCAAGCAACACTTTTGGCACTGGACCTGCTAAGCAAGCCTATGGGGTGTGCATGAACCACAACAGGCTGTGGGGCCACAGCAAGTCAGTCAGGACAGCACAGCCCTGCAGCCCAGGCAGGAGAGGATGTCTCTGGCAGCGGGGAAAGGGGGAGAGCAAGGGACATCGCCAACTCAAAGCCAGACAAAAGAGCACCTTGAGCTATCCTCTGTCATTAAGAGTGAGCAAATTTGATGAAAGAGTGAAAGAAAAGTTAAACGCAAATTGTTTCCATAAACAAAAGTGAATGGAAATGGGCTGAATCCTGATGAATCCACACAATAGTTACGTAGTGGAATGGAAAGACATGAAAGCTCTACACATGCACACATACATATAGCCTGCCAAAATAAGATGTGATCAAAGTAAAAAGAAGCAAACATCTGCACAAATTTTTAGCAAGAGAAAAGCGTAGCCAAGTTCCCTGACCTTTATTTTAATTTTCTTTAGTTCTCAGCCTTATGAGTAGTTCAGGAAATGGAATGTGCTAATCCCAGCTGGTACAATCTCCAAGAAAGGTGCAAAATCTCCCCAAACTAGAGAAAATTGAATGCAGTCAGAAGCCTGTTTAATCTGCCCCCCCCAGTGTCCTTCCAAATAAAGCTCTCCTGATGCTCTGTCAGGGGCCACCAAATGAGTCAACAAGGAACTTGCAGTGTGGCAGAGAACTTGTTTTTAAAAATATATTAATACTTCTCATAGACAGATGACTTCAATGAGATGAGAATTTATTTGAAACACTGGGGGATATTTTTTCATATGGCAATGAAGAGCTCCTGATTATTTTTTTTTTTTTTGCTGTTGCTCCATTTCCAGTGCCTCTGTTTATTGTCACATCATTTGATAGCACCCAGTAGAGCAATAGGGGAATATTACTAGGCAGTGCACTGGCTGGGGGTTTAAACTGGCTTCTGGAGATCATAATTTTTTTTTTATCTTGTGATGTTTTCAGCCTGCTGCTACATAAATACGAACACTGAGGGTAGAGTTCGAAATTTTCACTTTATTATTATTACTTTGCATTTACAGAGCCACTTTCATCCCAAAGTATAAATTTAAGGCAGTGAAAATCCTTGTGAAGCATGCAGTTTTACATCTTTTTTACAAATGAACAGACTATGGCAGCAAGATAGACAAAACCCAAGCCAAGCCATAATGTAGAACTTGCCAGTATCTCATTCTCAGCTCTAATCAGCACAATAAGAGTATGAACTTTGGCCTTTCATCAAGGAAGGCATAATCTAAACCCCTCCCTACTCATGCCAATGGAAGTTTTACCACTTGTTTTTGTGGGGTTAGGATTTCATCCATGGTTATTAAGAAGCAAGGCTGCCAAATTGACTATTAACTTGGGTTGCCAGCAGAAGAATGCCATACCTGTGCCACCTGCCAGCCCCAAAGCTGACTTATGGATGCATATACTGTGCTTGAAATAGTCTCCTAATGAACACCCAGTTATTCAACCTTTCTCTGCTTTCCCAAACATTCCTGAAAACAAGCCTTTTCTTTCAAGGGTCCATCAAAGCAGAAGGCCTGCAATGTCTAGTGGGCTGTTGAGTTGTGTTTCATTTTGACCTGACTTGCCTCACACAGAGATTACACAGTGGAATTTGCAAAATGTAGTGATGGACCCTGTGCAAAACCTGATACACATACATAAGACTGCCTGAGTCTTGAACTGGTGTCTTAAATTACAGTGCAAACAGTGTACTATGATAACTCTCTGATTTGACAATTATATTACTACCTATAGAAGTTTTTGTTTAAGTAAGTTTTTAAAGCAATAAAGCATTTGAATAATTTTTGATATGACAATTGGACTATACAGGAACTTTTTCTTTGATTTTTGCTTGGAGATAATGCAGGTCCACAGTTTATCCACTTAGAATACTGTTGGTGGATCATCGGTATCTACTAGTATCTACAAATAGGAACCTCTGACCAGCAGCAACAGTGGGACCACAGAAATAAGATCATGAATGAAAATCTAGATATTAGTGACTGGAATAAAAGATTTTGGTAGAAAGGATCAAGAATTTTCAACTAAATGTTCCTTTCATGCTAGAACTTTTTTTAAATGATGGATTTATTTTGGTTTAAGAAGGCAATTGCTTATTTTTACCTAGGGATTTTGGAGAAATTTGGGAACAGAAACAGTATTTTCATACTTTCTCAAAACAAAATCAAAATTTGTATTTACTGCCTTTTTTCCTCAGCTGCTCCTGTATAAAATAAAATAAGTTTTTTCATTTTTGTTTTTATCTCGTCATTTCTTTCCGCTCAGCCAGTTTTCAAATATTCTGCAGTGTTTCAAGTTGCAGAGTAAAAATTCTGCAACATCTCCATTCTTTTGTCACTCTAACCTTTCTGAGGATGACAATGTATAGAATATGGAAAGGTTGAGAAAAGTAAAAGCAGAAATGGAAATATTGCAAACTAGCCTGCCTAGGCATAGGCAAAAAAGAAAAAAAGGAGGAGAGGAGGAAAAAAAAATTAAATGGCAACATCTGAAGCATTTCTGCCAAAAAATAAAAAAGCAATTTCATAGGAAAAGTTTGAATTTAAACATTAGATAAGAGAATTCTACCATATGCTCTTTTCTCTTTGTAAATTGCAATTGTGAAGGTGAAAAAACAGCTTCAACTTATATAAAGGGGCATGCTGAGAGGGTATGACGGCACTATAATGCTGCTCACTCTATCACTGCCAGACATTCGGGAGCTGCTTTTTGGCTATTTTTGTCCCAGTCCTCCCTCTACCCTGCCTTTTGCTTGGTATATATGTGCAAAATTTTGTGAGGTGATATTTAGGGATAGCCAAACTATTTCTTGTCATCTCTGACCCACATTATACAAACGAAAAATTAAAACTAAACCAAAACTATTTGGGAAATTAGTTAAATAAATCTAAGCAATATGCAGTTTTGCAAAGAAGGAACTGGCAAAGAATATTAATTCAGAGAAATGAACATGCATTTTTCAAGGTCCTGCTTTAGCAGATAAGTCCAATGGCAAATTTAGGGAGGCTCATAAACCTTGCAATATCTCCCAGTAATGAATGAAAGAAATAGAAACTGAATATATCCGTAGGACAGAGCTGTAAAAAAAGCAGTTCTTTCTTGTACAGTTTCAGGTACATCAGGCTGAATTTGTAATGGTTGTTGTTTTGCATACAATCACATTCATCCACCAGTGTAGACATCCAGTGGCCACATTTGCATGAGCAAATGAGTAACAATGCAATTAACATTGTCTGATCTAGGCTCGGAAATACAGCAACTGTGTATTGAGAAGTCTATTTTCTCTAAAAAGTATTCTTTTTGAAAATGTGACAATAAACATTCTGTGTTCATGCGTCCACTGAAAAAAACCCTAGCTTTAGTCATTTTGATGAATGCAGGAAGCCTTAGCATTAAATTAATCACAGCCTTCTCTCCTGGGTTTAAAGAGAGAGGATGCAACACAAGCATCATGTAAATTGCATTGTCAGGGCTGACACACACCTCTACATGTGTTTGCCACAATTGCTGAGGCTTTAAACATAAAGGAAGAAAAGCAAATGTGAATGAATATCCAAAGTTTTATTTAATTATGTAACAATTTTCCTGTTTAAAACACGGAGGTCTAGAAATGGCTCCCAGAGCTAATAAAGCTGTGTTCTTAATCTATATTTCTCTTCCTGGAGAGACACAAAATAGATTGTTTTCCCTTTATTTCATTTCCCTTTAGGTAATAAAGGAAAACAGATTTTGTCAACCTAAGTCTGATGGCATGCGCAAGAGAAACTGGGAGCCCTCCTGTTTTAGCAGTCTCTCGTTCCACCATCTACCACAGTCCCAATCTGGGTATAGTACTATGAATCTACCAGATCTGGTTTTTACCTAATCTCAGCTTTGGATGCAGACATCATTTCCTGATGTTGTACCCCGAGCTTATTGAACCACAGCAGGGATCAGCCCCAAAGACCTGTGCATTGCATACAAGCCCTTGAGGTCTGAGCAATGCGTTGTCCTTGAGCCTGCCTCCTGCTGAAGAGCACCTACAACCTGTTCTGTACAGCAGGAGCATCCTGTCCTTTTACAGCTCACCCAGCAGAGGTATTTCAACCCATCTGGGGTGCTCTTCTCCCTGATATATACTCTGCTCATCCATGTGTGAATACTGTGAGACCTGACTTGATTTTCTAGCCTTTATACTCTCAAATTTACTGTGTTATGATGGCTCATTAATGACTTTTACAACTAAGATGTTTGTTCAACCTCTCCTTGTATGCTGTTAAAACTGTGCTCTTTTAATAGCTGTGAGCCCACAAGATCTGATCTCTGCTCAAGAATATTTATATGTATGGTAAGAGTATTCAATTTGCCAACAAATGAGGTTACAGTGCCTTGTAAGCCATTCATTTTGATGTTTATTTCCTCTGGAATTGCTCTCAGGGGTAGATCTTCCTTCCTGTCAAATGGCTCCGCATCCACTTCTCACCAGCTGTTCTTCTGTATCTCTGAATGTTTCCTGGACTGAGAGAAATGCATATTCCCTGATTTGCTTGATTACAACCTGTGACAAAGAAAGCAGAGCCCAGCCTATTGTTTTAGTCAAATGCTATGGAAGGAAAGGGGGGAATTCTGGAAGAAATAGATTAACAGGTTTTTTTTCTACTGCTTCACCTTTTCCAAGTGTAAAAACATAATCTGTGGGTGCATGTTGAGCAGAAGGTCCTAATTTCCCCCTTAGTCTGGACCTGAGAGTAATACTGATCATCTGGTTAAAAGGGCATCGCTATGAAGAACTGTGCTATTTTAGCACCAGATATTCTCTTTCTTTCACTTCATCTCCTCTAAGGCCATTTCTGTTTACAAGAAGTCTTAAATAAGTGCTCGTGTAAAGATTGCAGCCCCCACTGACAGGGCAAATGAAAATCCCTCCAAGCTTAGTAGTGACAAAACCTCAATCAACTAAGCCAGGGCTGCATGTCACATCCTGGCTGACTAACATAGATCTGATTAACACATTCATCGGTTGGAACCAACTCCTGAGTGCAGGCTAATTCATTGTTAAAATACCCTAAAAGTAAATGAGGACAACAGGCCTCTTGCAATGCAGGTGCTGATGTATAAGCTCTGAGTCCCAGTTCCAATGACTGTACTGCTCCCTTTTTTATCTTTTTTCTTTTTCCTTTTTTTTTTCTTTTTTTTTTCTATGGGGCCTTTTACCACTAATGGAAACAGAAGTTGCAAAGCATGCATGTCTTGATATCTTAATAGGTTTTCTACTCTACTGGGACACCTTAACATCTTGAAAGTTTTAAGTTGATATACAGCCTAACAGTAAAAAATTAATTATTATTAAGGGTTAACCAAGGACCTGAGTACTAGAAACCAATCCAGTTGTGTATAATTAGACAGTAGCTACCTTGTAGTATTGAAGCTGTAAATAGCCCCAGCGGGGGCCCTGACAGAAGGCTGAGGTGTTTACAAGGCACAAGAGATGCTGCCTCAAAGTACATAATTCCTGTTGCCACAACTATTGCTGATATAATGGATGTGTTCATTAAAACCAGAGGATTATTTGTTTATCCATCTTCTTCTAGCCAGGCGCTTCCTCGGAGGAGGGGGAACAGTGTCGTTTCAATACAAATTTATAGTACACACCTCTTTTTTTGCTCAGTCAGAGGAATATTAAAGGATTGCTTTATTGATTGCTAACCAGAGGTCTGCTCCCTGCTGGGAAAACCCACTTCTCCAAATCGCTTGCAAACAGCCCTGCAGAACCCAGAAGGGAAGGAAATGTGCACACATCCATTTTTAGGCTCCTGGTCTTGGGCGGGCTGGCACTTACTAAGCCTTTGTCTACAAGGCACGCGCTGCTTTCCCCTGCAAGTACACTACGCAGCCTCCTTACATGCTTAGGTGGGCTGGCTGAAAATGTAGCTTGGGCCCATCTCACATTAGAGAGAAGGTAAGAAAGCTGCCTGAGGAGGAAGGAACAGTAGAGAGGGGTTGTCACGTCTTAATCACAACCCCAGTTCCTCATCCCACCAGCACCGCTTACAGGGAGGGAGTAAAGGAGTCAGAAATGAAGGAACCTCAGTGAAGGGGTGGGGGGAGGAAGTCGGTTTAGTTTTTGTCTTTCTCACTTCCCAAATTTCTTTTAGTTGACAATAAATTAAATTAATTTTCCCCAAGCTAAGCCTATTTTGTTCCTGACAGCAACTGGTGAGTGATCTCCTTGTCTTTATCTTGACCCATACAAGTTTTTCCATCTTATTGTCGCCTCCCTGTCCTGTTGAGGAGGGGGAATAAGAGACTGGCTGGGTGGGCACCTGTCAGCCAGCCAAAGTCAAGACCAACAGCTTGACAGCCACCTGGCCCCAGAGTCAGCCCTGTGGTCCTCAAGGCATGGTTTCAGAGCTGCAGCCCTACTCCACTACAAAAACACAGTTCAATATATTTATGCACTACTCCTTGACTTCCAGCATGTGAGCACGTACAGCAATGTGACAAAAGACACTAGGACTACAGCAGTAGTAATATCAGGTAACTAGTAATAACCAAGGAGATAGCATCTCTGCATGAGGTCTTCATAGCTTGTTTCCAAATGATGAGACTACAAGTGGCTGGGTAGGCTGCCAAAAAGATGACATCTTCACAGGCTTTGCTAAAGGCTTCATCAGAGCTCCATGCCCCTGGAAACAGGCAAGGAACTGTTTTTCACAGACTAGTATTTCTGGGTGGGCTTTACATGTCAGCTCAACCTATTTTTTTTTTTGTCATTAATACTATATGAGGTGTGAGATCATGACTTGGATTTAATACATATTTAGCATTTAGCTCTAGAAGATGCAGCTCCAGGTGTCCTCAGGCTGGTATTCTGCCATTCCTAGCATCCTGGAATGAATCACTTGCTAATTTTGAAGCAAATGTGAAGACTCAGCTTCAGTGAGTGTCAGGCTACTGAGAGCAAGCATGCTTGCATGCATACTGCAAGCATGATATGAATAGTAAGTTAGTTACATGTGCCCTCCCTGCAATGGCCATTTCAAAAGGAACTGCCCTGCTTGGGAAAAAGTAACTGCCTTACACATATCCATAAAATATATCACTTAAACTGCATGCTGTCAGAATTTCCATGCACAACCGTATCTAAGAAAAGATGAATTTATTAAGAGAAGCCAGCTTTGCCCGTAAGAAGAAAAGAACAGTGTTTTCTCTTTCTCTTATCACTGCTGCTCTCGTTACCTATCATGGCTCATTATATCAGACATCAGGCCTCTCTCTTGTCTTTGGCGTGTACCTTTATCCCCCTATATCATTGTACACACATATTTTTATCTTAGTCAAATTTTTGTCACGTGTTGAATTTATGTCACATTTATACCAAATCCCAGAATTAGAAAAAGTGTACACAATTTTCTCCCCACCCCAATCACCCTTTCATGGAATCACGGAATCATGGAACTGTTGGAGTTGGAAGGGACCTCTAGAGATCATCTAGTCCAACTCCCCTGCCAAAGCAAGATTGCCTAGAACACATTACTCAGGACTGCATCCAGGCAGATCTTAAAATCTTCAAAGAAGGGGACTCCACAACCTCCCTGGGCAGCCTGTTCCGGTGCTCTGTCACCCTCATTGTAAAGAAGTTCTTCCTCATATTTGAATAGAACTTCCTGTGTTCCAGCTTGTGCCCGTTGCCCCTGTCACTGGGAACCACTGAAAAAAGTCCAGCTCCATCCTCCCTCAACCCACCCTTTAGGTACTTATAAGCATTAATAAGGTCTCCCCCCAGGTGCAGGAGAAACTTGGTACAGTGAAACTTTTGTACCATGGATACCTGACCAGCATAGGGTCAGATCAGTGTCTGATGGAGTGAACGCAGTGGGTTTGGCACAAACGGCTTGGTCGCCAGCTTGCAGGGTAAACAAGGGGTGTGGGGTTAGGGGCTGCCAAAGTCTGGCAAGGTAAGAAGAAAGCCTCAGTTCAAGACACCTCTAAAGGTCAGTCTCAGCATCCAAAACTGTTTTGCTCGTTTGGGATTGTTAGGTTTTTTTGGCTGTTTTTTTTGTTTGTTTGGGTTTTTTGTTTTGTTTTGGGGGTTTTGTTTGTTTGTTTTTGTTTGGTTTTGTGTTGCTTTGTTTTGTTTTGTTTTGTTGTTTGGGGTTTTTTTGTTTGGTTTGGTTTGGTTTTGCCTCTCAACTTTTGCAGTTGCAGGCTAGATTTTAGCAAAGGTTCAGAGCCTTTCAGTCTTCTTTGGTGCCTCTGCCTGTGCTGTAGCTAATCTGCCACACTGATTGCACAGCCCAGACTCTGAGAAAACCTAAGTGACCAAATGTATACAGTTTGTTTCCCTACCTGCTGGTACCATCAGAAAGGCAAAAATAACCCCAAACCCAAATCTAAGCAGATTCTGGCCAGTTTTGCTACTAACAAGAAAAAATGTTCAAGAATCCTCCACTGCCACCAATGTCTAATTGCTGAGGATGAGTTTGGAAGTCAAGGCTTCTAAACCAGTTTGTACCTAAATGTTTTGCCAAAGGTTTCCTGTCTCCAAGTGGTTCAAAGTCACAACTGGTAATGATCTCCTGAGATTTTACTGAGGCTCATGAGGGGAAAGCAGCTCTGTAGAGAGTTGAATAATAAGACAACAAGAATGTGTTTCAAAGGAAATTAGCACTGTGTTCTTAAACAGTATGGAAATGCTGTTGCAAACCAGATCCTGCCCAAGTGGTAAGCACGTGTGCTTAATTTGAAGTATTGATTTCATGATTAAGCACTATCCACAGTATTGACATATATCCCTGAATCAGGGCCTTAAATTGTGCAGTTCTTCCAGAATCAGCTCCCAGAGGAGAATGGTTCTTCTAATTAGCTTCTTCTGCCATTTCTCCATAACCTCTTCATTTTATATGATTGGAGTTTTACTTGCTTATAAAAGAAAATAAAAACGTTCAATAAGAAAGCAGGAAAATAAAAGCATTCAATAAGAAAGCAGGGAACAGTGGATCAATTTTGTCCTTTCTCATGAGACGTTTGATCCTGGGATATGCTGAGCGTTGACACTGCTTACAGAAGTCACCACATAGGCCATCATATTACTTAAAGCTTGTCATTAAAGCAGAGCACAAACTTCTCTGGTTATTCATGTGTTTACATATGAACAAAAATCTTAAAGCATTAAAGTATTCTTATTTAAAAGGGTCTTGAGATACTGGAGCATTTAGTATTCAGCAATGAATGCATTTTTGGTACTAGCCGACTGTCCTGCAGTATTTTTTAAAAAAGGACAGCACTAAGACATAAATTCTGAAGAAATGCACCACTGAGTATATTTGCACTGCGAAGCATGGAGTGTTAATGGGCATAGCTCTTGTTAATTTTCAGAGGTTGTGGTTCTGCCACTGAACAAAAAATTGTTAACTTCAGCATCCCATTCCACTCCAAAAATAGATGGGAAAACTCATTATAGCTTGATTAAAATTTTACAATTATGGTGACCAGAAAACAGTGTCATGAGTTTGCTTATAAACCATCCTGAAATTCCATACCATAAAAATATATGAATAGAATTTAAAGGTTACCTTTTTGGTATTGATGCAGTATTGCTACCTATAAATAAATAAACTTTGTGAGATTAGAAAGTACAGTGACCCTCATGTAACAATGTGGGAGAGCAATTAGCTCAAGGTCACATACATATCAGACTTGCTCAGAAGGATAGTTTGGTCCTGAGCTGCTGACCAGGGCAATGAGATTTATATATCTGTATTTGTAGATAATATGATATTTGTTTAACATGTCTGCCTGGATAATATTTGCACTGAACAAGCAGGAAAAGAAGGATGAAAGAGCCAAATGTCAGCTATTTTATGTGTACGTGTACTACAAAAAGGAGAGTTTACAAATGTCAGCAACTTGTTTTTGTGTTCCGCTCCCTCAAAACATCTTGGCACTAAAAATTGGATGTGACAAGAAATTAATCCATATTGTGATCTAATTATTGTTGGAATTATGGGAAAAATGTAAGATGTCTGAAATATTTAATTGTGAGAAGTGTCTATTAAGCTAACTTTGCAGTGAACTTCTCATAAGATTTTTAAACACTCCTGCCAAGTTTCAAATTCCCAAATAACCAGGAGACTGTGATTTTTCTCCTTCTGGGATACACATGGAGTCCACAAAAAAGCCCTTCTTACCATTCAGCTCAGGGCCTGAGACTGGTTTCTTCTTATTGCCATTGCGTGGGCACAGTGGAAGGGGCTTTTACCCTTGGGCAAAGGTGACCGGGTAGGTGGGACAGGGGAGCTGGGCTGGGACACCAGACCCCAGGGGAGGACTGGCAGAGCTGGATCTGCCCTGCTGAGCCCCATGCTCCTGGCCACCTGGCTGTAGTGGAAGCAGTTCCTAATTTTACATGGTGAAGGCTTAGGTTTGGAGAAGTGTTTACAGAGAAACTGGTAACAGCTGAAAAAAGTCTTTTTTATATATTTTAAAGATTATTAAACTATCTTTCATTATGTCACTAAACTATCTCTGAGACAGATTATCATTTCAGGCAGCGTTGTTAGGGGCATCAACATCATGATCCAAAGCCTGCAAATACCTGTTTACACATGCCTTTTTACTAACACAGTCTGCTGTTGTGTATTTTCATATTAAGCTCTAACCAGGCAACACAGCCACTTGCCTATCCCTTTTGCAAATCCTGCATAAAGGATGTGCTCAGTCAGGAGACTCACCAGAGGATTTGCCAAAAAATATCTTGTGCTGAGCTGACCTGTGCAAACCAAACTGACCTGTCACAGACATGACCACTGGCACAACAAAATCATCCCTCACCATGGTCAAGTAACTCACTCACATACAATGTGGAAATAAAGGAGTTTCGCTTAGGTCTTTTTTT
>JAOXJM010000019.1:57518029-57529082 GCA_026413425.1 Tringa solitaria
GGGGGGGGCACCTACTATCTTTAATGAAAGGATGTAAAATTGAACTAGAGAAATACAAACTTTTTTTTTTTTTTTGGTGGAGGGGAAAGGTAGCCCTTTCTTTCTGCTATTTGCAACATTCAGCAAGGTTTTTAAGGTTAAGTCATTAAACACATTTCTGTGTCTGGCAAGTCAGTTCCATGAGAGCATCTGGGCCTGTGCAGATTGTGGAGAGAGCAACAGCTCTCCTAGGAAAAGCACCCTTGGATCATTACTGTCCACTAAAGGTTAAACAAGGAAGTAAGGAGGAAAGGAAGGAGAAAGGGCAGAACCACTCAGCACCCCACCTTTCCCCAGCCCCTCACATCCTCAATACCATGTGATCCTGGCTCCTGACCCTCTGCTCTGGCTTCCCACCACCATGACCCATGGACTGACCTCAAGGTCATGTCCCCATCCTGCTGCAGCCTCCTTCCATATAATACTTTTTCACCGAAGTGGTGGCCAGATCTCCACCACCTCTTCCACAGTGCAAAGGTGGGAGGTAGTTTAATGTGGCTCTAAATGCAGAGCTTCCTGGGCCTTTCCTGGGTTACCCATCTCTTTCCTTACACCTTCAGCAACCACCACAGACACAGGCACACCTGCTCCATGGAAAGCCTTTTGACAGGGCACAGTATGTCTCATGCCATGTGCTCAGTGCTAGGCTGGCATCCAGTGGTTCATTCTGGGCTGAAAGTGCCCCATGGGCCAACAGTTCAACAGCTCCAATCTTCAGGTTTACTTTGCATTCTAGTCATACTGATGGAAAAAAGCATCACTACAAGTTTTGGGCTTTGTTTTTGTTTGGGTTTTATTTCATATTTTTTACATAAATTTCTGAAATGGTGGCAAATATTTCAAAACAGTGATGAATTGCTTGCAACCAAATGAGTTGGCAACTTTTCACAGTGTCTTTGATCACTTAATTAATAAGGTCAAACATATCACATTTCAGAGAACAAAATAATGGACCTTACTCTCATTTGTACTAAAACTTAGACATTGTACAAGGCTCCGAAAAAAAGGATGATGAGTATCTCCATATTTTTTTGGCAAAACTGTGTAATGAGCACCAAGGAAAGCAGGAATCAGGCTCATTGCTTCGTATCGGAGATATTGACAGTTGTGAGAAATTCTTGGAAAAACTATGACAGTCATTATGGCTCTGATGATTGACTACAGCCAATTTTCACAAGTGGAAATGTCCATCAGAGCTGCAGGAAACAGAAAACATAGGGTTTGGACATCTCCTAATACCACTGATATAAATGGTGGTCTTCTTCTAGCAAGAGGTTATTAGGTCAAGCAAGTGGTTAAGGTCAGAGTAACTTAATTTCAGTCAAGGGTACTGTATGGTTGTACTACCATATGAGAATATAATCACATTCCACAGACTTGCAGACAAATTTTGCTCTTGTTTTACTTGGTGTAAGAGTAGATTCTTGTCATTATTGCACTTAATCCAAATATATACTATTATAATCTTCAGCAGCTTTCACCTATTCAGAAGCATGATCTCTCTGTATTTTGTGCACATAACTTCCCTTGACATTAACAGGAGGGGATAATAGACATGGAAATGTAAAGAGAGGTTAATACTCTTCCCCGTGACCTTCCCAGAGACATCATATTTTCTCAAGCTGACCCCTCATTACGCTGAAAACTGCAAAGAAAAAACCCCACGGTTTCTGTTGCTTTTTTTGTTCACTTCAGAGACTACAGACATCTGCCCTAAGTACATTCTGTTAATAATTATTTTGAATGTATTCTAAAAATCCACATCATTCCCAAAGAGGGGAAAAACACAAAAGAAACCCCAGTTGGTGAGGGAGGACAATGTGCGACATTATAAGCAGAGCTGGAGCTGCCTGCCGTGATTGCCACTCGGAGATAAAAATCATTCCTCACACTTTGAGACAAAAGTAAATGGCAGTTTGCAATGTTAAGAACCCCTGTGGAAATAAGATGAAATGAGATGAGGCTTCCAGACCTGTGAGAAAAATCAATCTGATGGAAAATTGACAAACTTGTTTAACGTGTCGGCACAAGATCCGAGAGTTGACCCGTAGAGACCTCCACTTAGGCATACCGTGAAGTTACTGTCAGTTCTCTTAATCTGTTCAATTACACAACAGGATCTCAAAGGGGACTTTTTACCAAACATCACTTTAAATTAACTTTTCTCCTTCGTGTTTTAAACTTCCAGTCCTTCCCCCTCACCCCCTTTTTGCAGCAACATGGGTAAATTATTAAAAAACCCATTTGCTTATCAGTGTAAATGCTGTAGAAAAATCAGTTTAAAATTTTGATTGAAAAGAAAGAAGGTGTGTGCAGTTAAAAAGAGATTTCTCATCTCATTGCATGTCGCCAAATTCATCTCCACTATAATTTCTCTGAGGCAAAGGTCTGTTGTTTTTCTGTTTTGGGGATGAAGAAATGGTAGTAAAAAGCAGCAAACCATGATTTTTATTCCATTAGGAACATGAAACTGTGCCCCTTTTCACAGCCACAGGCCATAAAGCAAAATGGAGAAGGGTTTGAAACGGAAGAAATACTACTGTGCTGAGCTGAACCTAGGCATTTGTCTCTTCTGCCTACACCTTTTTTTTCCCTTGAGGAAGTGGAGCAGGAATAGGATAGGAAGGGAAGATGTTAAAGAATCTAAGGGATCAAACAAATTTAACTTTGAAGATAGGTACAGTAGGATTTATGATGGAGAGACTGAGCTGCAGAAGGCCAAAGAAGAGAAGTTGGGGTTTTCCTTCTTCATTACTTTATTAAGTGTAGATTTGAAGCAAAAGATTCGTTTTTCCCCAAATCTCTTATATTTGAAATCTGAAGTGAAGGACTCTGAAACTAAGCAGAAAGAGCAGCAAACATGTGGCATATCAGCTAAACTCAAGTACCAAGTCTCATTTAGATTAATAGGTGTAACAGTGCAAGTGGTCAGAAATATTATTTAATTGGTTCATTGTCAGTAAAAGTATGTGTACCAGCAGTAACATAGCTCTGTTGACCAGAAATCTCATAATGTCCCATTAGCCACAGCAGTTTCACTGCTATTGATTTGAAGCCAGTGTGGACCATGTGATGGATCTTGCTGATAAATTCTTGGTCTTGTTTATTTTGGTGGGATTAGGCTTTATGGCAGATTCTTTTCTGTTTCTTTGTTTTATAGTTTGTATTTTTGATTGAATAGATCAAAGCTGAGAAACAAAAATTCATTTTAAAATAGGAAGAAATGAAGAATGGAATACCAAGATGACTGATAGTGATTTTTTTGGAGAGAAAAAAAAGGGAGCATGAACATTGTGCAAGAGATTGAATCTAGGAAAGAAACAGATTTATTTTTTCTTTTCCATTCAGAAGGGATTAAGTGATTTTTTACTGTGCTTGTTAGAACAACTTGAAGGAAGAAACTTACTTCTGCAACTACTTAAAATACAAAAAAGTATCGAATTTAGAAGGTTTCTTATTAGTTTTATTAGAAGTATTAATATTGTTGCAGTGTCAACAGCTCTTGATAAAACAAAATACAATCAACTGCTTTAACAGCACTTTTAAAAGTTCTCTTCCGATTAATAGTATGTTCTTGGTCTGAAGACTTAAGGTAAAGGTTAACTGTAATTTATATTACATACCTACTCTATTACTGTGTCTTGCACTGCTACTAGAGCTGGCTTTATTTTAGGAGTGAAAACTGTTTCTAAATGTTTTCTCTTGTATAAGCCACTGCTAAGTCTCATTGGAAACTTGCTAAAAAGTAGTATTAATTCTTTTCTCACTTCCTGAGTGACCTGAGGAAGACCTTGTTGCACTTTTCAGCACCAAGCACTTTATAAAAGCTATGCTTCTCAATGAGAAAATGTTATTTGTTCTCTCCAGAAGCTTTTTCACAGGCTTCAAAAACTTCAGCCTTCTCAGAGTCTGTGGAAATTGACAGAACTCAAGTTATATTGAACAGCAGACACCCTTGTATTTGTGGGGTTTTAATGTTCTTTGGCACTCTGTAGGTCCTCAGCTGGAGGATGAAATTCCGACCTAGAGGAGTAAGGAGGTAAGTTCCAGGGTGGTGTGAATATTAAGACTGTAACTGAGGTTACAGGGGCCCAAATTCATATCTCTCTTTTGAAGGATTGTCAAATGGTCAGCCCTCAGCAGCTCCTTCAAGCCTGGTCCATTAATCCAACTTCAGAGGTGGCACATTCCAGCTGCTAGCTCCTCTATGTAACTTAATTGGAAACTACAATAGACACTACATTTTTTAGATATATCCTGGGCATCTAAATTTTAACTTAAAAGACTAAGGTCAAAGATTGCTCAAAATTAGAAGGGTAGCAGCCATTCTTTTATGGAAGCTTGTGGTGGATTGTAATGCTTTTTGACTTCACCTACAAAGAAGATTCATTATTACTGCATATTAGCACTAATACTAATGCTGGTACAAATGCTAATGCTGTGTACTTAGTGCTTAACACTAAGTATTTTCTAAGCAAAGGATCAAGAACAAGGTGTAACTAAGATGATAAATCTCATTAACACATACATCCGTACATAGATTAATGTAACGACAATTACATTGAAGTATCCTTCATATTCTATTTTAGCTAACTGATTTTAAAATGTTAACATAGTAACAATATCTTTAGAAGTGGGTTAACGCCTTAAACAGTAAAGACCTTGCTTAAAAAACATCTTTCGGGTTAACGCCAGGCAAGTCAATGAATTAAAAATATTGATGCTATGTAGCTGCCAGCAAGTTAGATTGCTTTGCAGACATCCTAAAAGGAAGCAAAATCTACTTATCACTTGTTTCTTATTTATTTTAATAAAAAAACTAGTACTTTCTGGCAGGGAAAAAAGAAGAATCCTTTTACTAGACATCACGAAACAACGGGAAGGAAGAGCAGATGCACATGCAGCAAAAAAGTCCTTATTTTTGCTTTTATTGATTCAGGTTGGACTTAGAGAAAGAGAGAAATTTCTAGGGCCCTTATCATAATAGTATATGGGTTAAATTTCAAAAATGCCTCAAGGGTTCAGTCACCTCAGTCACGCAGAGCAGGCTTTTGAAATTCTTGCCCTTTGTCTAGTACCAGTAGTAATCTGTGATACTTGTCTGTTACACTCTGATGATGCAAAGAGGTACCATTTCTGATAATTAGCTGCCCCAAGTTTGGGGGTTTTTTTCCCTTTTTTTTTTTTTCTCTTTTTCCAATTCATATATTTCTGTTATCCCCACACACTCACACTATGGAAACCTTTCTCCTTCCCCAGGTATACTGGGCAACTTCCCAGACTAGAAACAAACAGATGGGCTGATCTGTGGAGAATTTCTCTTCCTTTAATGTTGCCCTTGCCACCTCCCAAACATATTCTGTCATGTTGGCAAAGGTCCTACACAAGGCATATTTTTTCTGCCAAGTACCAAATCTTATCCTTATGTCATGGTATACTGAAATGTTGAATATTTAAGAAAGTTAAGATGGCTTTTTTTTTTTCCCCATGGATTCAGATGTAGTATTTCTCTGCAGTTTTCAAGACCATCAACAGAACTCCATATAAAAAACGATGGCTACAGACACTCACAAAGGTTAGAAAAATAAGTTTTTGAGGGCTGGTAATAATTTCAGTATTTATTAGTTGCCTGCATTTGCTCAGGTCTACCTCTGCTGAAGAGGGTTCCACTATCCATGGAAGATTTACCCATGATTGTTATTTTTCAGAGGCAAATTTTTCACAGGCAAATTTCTTGAGCTTAATTTACTGCACATTCTTGCTGGAACAGTTCCCTGAAAAATCACAAGGACCTGCCTGGCTATATATGATTTTACATGCTCAGAGATTCAATTGCAGAATCTAGCACTTGTGGACAGCTGGGAATTTGTGACAGTCCCAGAAGGACTTTGCAGCCATAAACCAATGACTGGATGACACTGGTCCATAAATGAATTTTTCTCCTATTTCTGGCTAATGCAATACCAATAGTCTTCCTACTGTCAACTATTGCTGAAGCCAAACACAAGTGAACATAAAGGAAATGGCATATATTCAAACAGAAAGGCCATCAGGTCATTTGCTCTTTATGCTAGCAAAAGACTTCAATATCTGTACTGTTTCAGAAGGCACTAAGTACAGAAATATTCCTTAATTTAAGTTCTGCTTTCAGAAAATTTTGCTAAAAATTAGTGATTCATTCAGACCATAGAGGGATTTGGTGATAACTTCTACTCTGGAGCAGGAAAGCTCAACTGATGAACAACCCGAGACTGATGGGTACAGGTTAATGGGTTACTGTGCCATTAAACATTCCTGCCTTCAGGAAGCAATAGCTGCATCCAGGAACCCTAAGGAGGTGGCTACTGGGCATCACTAATACTGATCTTGTTTAGGAGAGAGTCAATAGTCACGGGCCATGAGTGTGCTAGTGGCTGCTGGAGTGATCTGACAACCCAGAACTGCTCTTGGCACTGCTCATGTTACCAGGAGAAGTGTAGCCACAGAAGATAATGTCACCTGCTGAAAAACATGCAGTGCCTCGTCAAGGGCCACTGCCAGACTGAAGCTGTTATCTCCTGGTTTTTGGATCTGTTTTATACTCCAGTTCAGCCCTACCACCATTTTAAACTATGTTGGTCTGAGCACTGCAGTTTACCTAGGTTGTCACAACTTCTATTGATTCAAAGATATTGTACTAAACTTTATTCATTGCTGGTGCCCTATTTTTCTTTAATAGAAAAGAATAAAATTTGAAAACTTGTAATGAAGTAACCCTTCTTCTGTTGGGAATATGACTAAGACATTTGGACTCTGGAATTCTCTTCACACTTCTGCAGAATCATTAAAAAGTAATTTTTCTTTAGGTGCAACCATTTTGGTTGACGTTAAAGATATCCAGGTGCATTTGCTCTCTCTAATAAGAAATATTCATTTGTAGCAGGTTTCTCTTAAAGAAAAATATTGTTTCCTATTTTCTAGCTTGCTTATTCACCTCAATATTTGAGCATCTTTCAAAGCATCAAGCAAGGTGATTAACATTCACTATATTTGTTTCTCATCTCTCCCCACGGAAAGAAGGATATAAAGCATTTTTTTTTCTATAAATATTGCTTTTCTGCCAGTTTTAGAGAAAAAAAAATGCCCTCCCTTAGAGCAGAGAATTTTTAAGTTTATATTAGTTCAGAACCGTTGCCTCCCACATGCTTTACTGTGATCCAGAGAGGTGACCATAAACTGAAACAGCAGCATGAAGACAATGTTTTAGACCATGAAAGGTAAGGACTGAAATGTTAATCTTGATTCAAGGAGAACCCAGAGCAAGGCACCTGGGACAAGTCAACTGTGCTTACTGGGAGTTCATGTTGCTAGGAAATGTCTTGCAGATTTCTCTAACAGTTGGTATTTTGAAAATACCAAAGGCTGTAGCACTTTGCTATAGGGTACATGATGAAAGCATGAGATTATGAAATTTTCAGTCCAGAAGCCTTTACAACGTTATAGCAGCTGGAAATAATCCTGGTTACAAAATTTTTAATTCTAAAACTTCTAAAGCTTTTGATAAGGTACATATAGAGAGAGCTGCCTGAACGTGGAAGTGGAAACAGTTCAGCTTGCCGTTATAGTTGATTTTTTTCTCCCAGAAATAAATTTGAAACATAATCCCATTAGTAAAACTTAATAAAGCTGGAACACTTGGATTTTACCTTACATAATTGTGACAGCCTTTACCAAAAAAAAAAAAAAAAAAAAGAACAACACAAAATATAAATAAAAGAATTTTGGCCTGAGTTTCTTTTTGACAACAGTGGAGATGCAGCTGTTACACAGACCTTTATTTCAGTGCTACCTTATTCCAGTTTGTGCAAGTGTCTCCAGTCAAGCAACCACAGCTGCAGTGGTGGGACGTAGCTCATTTATTCATCTTAATCTGAGACTAATGCAGACAAAAATCCAGAGGAACAGCTGAGCTATTGACTGTTCTTCAGCAACTCAGATCATCTATAGCGATTGCATCTGTGGACAATACATGCAGGGAGCCAAGCACAGGAAGCTAAGGAATCTCAAATCATTTAGTGCTCTTGGTTTTGTGTAAAATAAAACCTGAAAATATAAAACCCTATAAAATAATGAGCTGTCTGCCAAAAGCAGGGCAGAACCTCTTGGTATAAAGACTGTTAAATGAACAGTCAGTGAATTCTTTACTTCAATGCTGTCCACATTTTGTATTTTTCTTTCTCTATCAAAAAGAGAAAGAACCCATTTCATTTGTATGAGAAGTTAGGATATTTCATGCTATAATATGAAACAGGATTCTCTGATTTAGCTGTTGTGTATCATCACATTCATGTGGCAGCTCCGTTTACTTAGTCACTTTGTCCTTGGGTCCCCTTTTTGACCTGTGGCATTGCAGCAGCAGATCAAGTAAAGCAGAAGTGCTCAAGGATAGGGTATTATGTCATGCTTTTAAATTCCTGACAGAGTATAAGCAAAGAATGTCAGAGAATCACAACAAGAAAAGAATTGTTTCATTTGTTTGAAGTGTGGATATTTGACATATGTGTAAGTTTCTTACCCTGAGGTTATTGATGCCTATAGTTTTGTTGAAGAGATTTAGTGGAGGCAGTTAGTTTGGCCAAAATTTCTTGGCTGCAGAATAAACAACTCAGAAGTGAAATTTCAGAAATTTTTCTCATTACCTAATCATCCCAATGATTACACCCCAATGTTATGAAACAGTATTTTATTTTATTCTTTCTTGAATTTAGCTCTGCAAACATGAGATATATAAAATACATTATAGGCATCTAAAATACATATACAATTTTTTAATTTTTTTTTTATGACACGGAATTAGACTATTTTCATTCGTTTTGGACTTGATGTCTAGTATTAAATATTTTCTGCATTTCTGTCTCTCTCTCAACAAAAAAAAAAAAAAAAGAAAGGAAAAGAAATTGTGTGCGGTTGTCCAATCAATAAGCAGCTGTCTGTAAAGCTCAATGTTTTGCTCTGCATACACCCACTTGTCAGCTCAATGCTACTTCCCAGTGTGAGAACTGACTAGAAGCAGAGAAAAGATAATATAGTAGCTCAAGAACAGCTGAAGCATAAGAGATTACAGGGATTTGGGAGCTTAAACAAATATTTACCAGTAAGCCCTTAGCTTAATTTTTGCAGTTAAATGTCTATTTCTTTTCCTCAGCAGAACTACAGACAATTTAATGACTGGAGCTCAGGAAAGGGAAAGAGGGTTGGTGGTTAGTGAGGATGTATTGGGACCTGAGCATGACACAAAATGGTATGGAATAAGGGGTGGAGAATGTTGTGGTTTCAGTTGGGATAGAGTTGACTTTTTTACTGGCAGCTGTTATAGTGCTATGTTTTGGATTGTGATGAGAATAGTGTTGGTAGTGCTGGTGATTTTGGTTGTTGCTGAAGGAGTCAGGGCCTTCTCTGCTCCTCACACCACCTCATCAGCGAGAAGGCTGTGTCTGCACAAGAAGTTGGGGGGGGACACACAGCCAGGACAGCTGACTGCAGCAGACCAAAGGGATATTCCATGCCAAGTGACATCATACTCAGCATAAAAAGTTAGGGGAAGAAAAAGGAAGAGGGGGACTTCCAGCGTGATAGCGTTGTCCCAAGTAATCATTACGTGTGGTGGAGTCCTGCTTTTCTGGAGATGGATGAACACCTGCCTGGCCATCGGAAGCAGGGAATGAATTCCTGCTTTTTGTTTGCTTGGGCGCACAACTTTTGCTTTACGTATTAAACTGTCTTTATCTCAACCCACAAATTTTCTCACTTTTTCTTTTCAAATTCTCTCCTCAATGGTTCCTCAATGGAACAATTCAGACATCTGTAACCAGTGAAATTGAAGAAAAATAAAAGTGCGCGTTTCTAAATGTCTGTATTTATTATAATCTTATATAACACCACCATATACGGGAACTGTGACATGAACTCATCAATTCACCTTTTTTATTTAAGACAGCCATTCTTCTGTGATATTCTTGCAAGAATATGACATGCTTATTCTGCATTGCCTTACATGATATCCACAGGAGAAAAGACAAAGAAATTAGAAGTATGAAAAAGGCAGAGTGAGAGGAGGCAAAAGAGAAGTCTTCAGTCAATTAATATAGAGGTTTGCAGAAAAAAAATAATAAAACAAACCAAACCAAGAAAAACAGAAAGTCACAAAAATTCACCAAGCACCCACCCTGTTTCAATTGGGAAAATGCAACTGCTCTCACAAAGCATTATTTTGTTTTTAAGTGGTGCCAACCTGTGATTGCATGCTCAAGCCTGGAGCATCTCCCAGGGTGTATGGTTTGAATAAAAGTTTGGTAAAACTGCTTCTAAATTTACTAGAACTTCAGATAAAATCTCAGTCACCTATACTGCCAATATAGCAGGTCAACCATGGAGAAGGCTGGGACAAGAACAGCTACAGGATGAAACAAGTAACATCACTTTAAATAATTTTATTTCAATGGACTCTTTAAAAGGATCTGCTTTAAAGTCACTCTCTGTTATTATGGAGTTTCATAAATGAGCAGCACAAGCCCTCAACTAATTTAGAGTATAAAACTGAATATTTAAAAGATCAGACGTGATCATAGTCTTTTTACATATACTTTTACAATTGTTATTTTGCAATGCATTCTTTTTATTAGGAAACATTTCTTTACCGACAGGGTGGTCAAACACTGAAACAGGCTTCCTAGAGACGTTGTTGGTGCCCCAGGCATGTCAGTGTTTACGAGGCATTTGGACAATGTCCTTAGTAACATGCTTTAACTTTTGGTCAGCCCTGAAGAGGTCAAGCAGCTGGACTAGATATTCATTGTAGGTCCCTTCCAACTGAATTTCTTTCTGTTCTATTCTTGAACATAGGAAGTTCCACATAAACACAAGGAGGAACTTCTTTACTGAGGGTGGCAGAGCACTGATTTCAGGCTGCCCACGGAGGTTGTGGAGTCTCCTTCTCTGGAGACATTCAAAACCTACCTGGACAAGTTCCTGTGCA
>JAOXJM010000019.1:57534276-57558954 GCA_026413425.1 Tringa solitaria
TAGATCAGTAGGATGTACAACTTATTTCATCAGTTGCTTTTTTCCTCGATGATGTTCCACATTCAAGGCCAAAAGTAAAAAACTAGGCTAAAATGTTTACTATCATTATAAAGATCCATCTTAGGAATAATATTTTAAAGCACAGTGACCACAGTATCTAATAATATTTTTGTCCTTAAAAGATAACAAGGAGTGCATCCTTCTGAACAGTGATTGCACTCAATGACAAGGATAAATGAAAGCTTTAATATCCAGTTCTTCTACTTTGATAATAGAAACACTCAATCTTCATTGGAAGTTTCATCTAGCTGAGACTGATTTGGATAGAAAACTGGTTTAACTACCCTTCATAGCACAAACTGTACTCTTTTGGTAAATTACTACTTTACAGTAACATCTTCCAGTGCTGAAAAACAAGAAGTGACTTTTAATAAATCAAAATGAAATCAGGGATAGCACAAGTCCTCCAAAATATTTGATATTTATAGCTGAATACATACTTTCAAACTGTCAGCAACACTTTATAGAAATACTGCTTGGAAGGGAAGAATCCCCTAAAGTAGCAGTATTTGCTACTTCTTGCCTATTAAAAAAAAGTCAAAAGCCTCCTTTCTTTAAATTTGTGGTGCAGAGAGCCACAGCAGAATCTATCATACTACCAGAAACTTCTCTTGATGGTTAACTCAGCCACAGAGAAGATGCTTACCCCACACAGCTGCTCATTCTGCTCTTTCTTAATGGGAAACTTAAAGAGATGTCATTTATCTACTATATATATATATATCTGCAAATATTACTAGTAGATAGAGGTTATTAGGGTTTGACACATACCTGTTGGGCTTTATTTGTTAGAATAGTATGGATATGATAGCTTTAGAGACAATATCATCCACAGATTTTCTGTTACAGGAAACAAGTAATAAGGCAAATTTGTTACTAAGATGATGTTCGAACATAGGAAGATAGGCAATGATATCCATGTCCTGGTATCTTTGACTCAAGACATTTGCAGATGCTACAGACTAGCTAGATATAAGCTAAAGTATTTACTACCAGGCTAACTTAAGTGAAATAGCATGACTCATGACGCTCAGGAAGTCAGATAATGTTACAATACTATCTTATAGTCTTAAAACCTATGAAGAAATATATGGTAAACCAACTAGCACTAACCATTTGTCCTAAGTTTTTTCTGATACAACTATTAGTGGATAAAATAATATTTAATGCAATTGTTACTATTTAGTATTGCTACTTTACTAAACAGGTGAAGGAAACTTTTGGTATTGAGTGCCAAATACAGTTACAAAATAAACATGAGCATGCAGAAGGCAGTTAAAACCATTGTAGAAGTGACATTGACAAAATCAGTGATTTTATGACCAATACCTGAATAGAAGAAGGTTTTCTACATATTTCCTAGAGTGTTAAATGAACATTTATGAAAGATTATTAGTTTGATCCTAGGCAACAATTTCAGTGGTATTAAACAGCAAAGTAACAACAAATCCTACATATATATGAAAAAAATTACTTTGAGTTTAAAAAAATTGCATTTACTCTCATGACACAGGAAAAAATCATCCTACCAAGTTCCATGACATATGATCAAATGTATGTAACTTTTAGGTAAGTGTAAATATTTTAATCCTAAGAAAGTAACAGCAAATAGTTAAAAATTATGCTGGACAACATAAAGTCAATGTAAAGTCAATGTAAGATTACGTAACAGAAGAGGGAGGAAAAAGACTATTTGGCAGTGGGACAACCTACATGGATCCCAGGATGAGAAACAAATGTGGACAGTTAAGCCAAAAATGATCCCCCATCACAAGATTTCGAAAGCTTTTCTTTTACCACAAGAAAAGTCAGGTGAAACACTAAAACAGCAAAAATTTTGTAATATGTTAAACTTTCTATACTATTGGACTAAAATTGCACTATCTAAAAGGTAGGAGAACAGAGAGATCAAAATTTTGTTCTTTGTTAATGAATTAGATAAATAATATCTAAATTAACTTCCCTAGTATCCTCGTCATCAGTTCCCCTAATGGTAGGATTAAGATGAAAAGAAGTCTTATGTCTAACTGTTAGAACACAAGCTTCTGTCTCTGTTAAGATGCAGTCTGGCTGGTGATAAAACAGAAGTACTGAATGCCATTCCCAAAATAAATTCATAACACAAACAGAGCAATTTTCCCTTCTGAGCTTGAACAGTCATGTTCAATGAATGAAAACTAAAAATCTTTGCATCTTAACATGCTTTAAAATGTTATATTTTTCTTCCACAGAACTTTCATTAATCTTCATCTTTTCAGTTGTCAAACGGAAGACTACTGTCTGAAGACAAACTAGTTAGATTATCTAATACATAATCATTCATTTAAATTTGCATAGCCCTTCAATTATGTTTTAACACATCATGAGAGAAAGCAGTCCTTATGACCAAAAGTCAAAGTAACAGGTTCATATGAATCCTGGTCATCAAATAGAAGAAAGCAAGCACCAACAAAGATTGGTTTGAAACCTATTTTTTTCTTGCACAAATAAAGATTTATTCCAGCCCAAAAAATAGATTTAAAAAAAAAAAAAAAGAGAAGATGGGTTACAGAAAATGGCAGGACCAAGTGATTTCATCTCCTTTTAACTCAATTAGAGCAGTTACCTAGAAGTCACAATTTTGAATCCTTTTTGCTTAAAGACATCTGAACGCTTATCATCTATTTCCTAGGTACACTTGACTTTGTGACAAATGTTATCTGGGGTGGGACCTCCTTAATTTCCTCTGATGATGATAGCGTGATTGTGCAGAGAGTGTTTAAATATTATCTGCACCAGACAAAAAGAATACTTCCTTATGTGATAATCAGGAATTTGTATGGGAAAGAACATGAACACCCATCTAGTCCATGTGAAGTTGAAGAACGTTCACAAATCTAAAAGGTTTCCTTTATAAGGAAAAGCTTCAGAGTAACATCCAATTCACTTGATAATTGAAAATAAAAAGTTATCTCCATTCAGATTTAATAACTAAAATCAATAAGCCATATAATTAAAAACCCAGACCCCCAAACGTAGGCTCACACACAAAAAAACAAGAATTGCAAAACTGGATTAGTGCAAAAGTGCAGTATGAGAACTTCTTAGGAAAACTTGCCTATGATCCTCAATGGTTCATAGCATCACACAGGGACGGACTGCTGAAATAATTTTTGCATATTATCTAACCTAGTCCTTGGAACAGCTGATTTTGGAGAGTGCTGACGTCATGCAATCTCCTTCAAGGACAATACAGGAATGTAGCTTCAGTTATATAACTTTATAGGCCAGTCATTAATAAAAATTAACAAACCAAGTCATGATATGGTTAGTCTGCGATATCTGTAAAGAAAGGCATTAATCATATATAGAACTGCTTAAATCTAGCAGTTCTTAATTCTTAACGCTAGCTTAATTTCAGAAATCTAATACTTGTAAAGAATTTCAGGGAAATGTTAGCAGGTGAGAAGTAACATTCCCACAAAAAGATTTTAAGGGCTGCCATACATATGATGCTTAATAATACAGGTCACCAGGGTGCAAGTATCATTACATTTGTACATATAAAGAATCACAAAACCACCCTTACACAAAAGAAATGCAAATTGCTTTTTTTCCAAAAGGGCTTTCTTCTCATGTTAGTGATATTTTTGCTTATGTAGTGGTATTGCAGCATTAGGTGTACTAAAATTTGTGTGCATTTTTGTCTCAGTATACACAGAGCAGTATTACCTGAAAGCCAAATTTGTATGTAGTGGACACTGAAATTACTCTTAAGTCATTGTGTGAATCCATAATGATGGATTTGGACACATTTTATGTTCCAATTTCTCTAATGTTTTAACAACATTAAAATCCAAAATATAAACACTTGGAGTTTTTGAGACACATATTTTCATATACACTTTCTCTTCTCTACGCTGTAGTTTGCTTCCTCAAGTCAGCGTCTTATAAAAAGTGCACTTTGTTAGACTTTTTTCTGCTAATAGTTGAATGAATTATATTCTCAGGTGGCCCAATTATAACTCTTGCCTGTAGCCATAACAAAATTAAAGATTTCTGGAAACGTTTTGTGTGAAGTGCACTTGATCAGCTAAGGCAGACATATTCCACAGAGTTTCAGTGACTGCCCTCATACCCAGGGGCAGAACCTTTGTTTAGGACTTTAATAAAATAACAGCACTACCAATATTAGCACAATATCCTATAGTCCAAATAAAATCTCCTACAATTTCAGCAAAGAATGTAGTTTGACTTAATGGATGCTGTTATTAAAAAAAAAATAAACAAAAAGCACACATGCACACACATACAAACACTGTATTTGTGGACTCATAAATAATGTAATTGACAAGTACAGTCTGAAATACTGTTATTATCATGACATTCGACAACTTAATTGTGTTAAATTTTAGCCATCAATTTCCCACTTGTATTTGGAAAGGGGAAGGAGATGGTAAACAGAAATATCTGTAATCTTTTTTGCTATGTGAAGTGAAATAAATGGTATAGACAAACCTTCTATACTCAATGGTAGCACTTCTGGAAGGATTTCAGAAAATGTAGCAAGGTTGCTTGTGGAGTATAGCCCCTTTACAGTTCTTTGCTTAAATCTGAACAGAAAGGTAGAGTCCTAGAGGGATGAAATTCATTGTTGTGGTTGTTTACACAGGTGAATGATATTGCCTCAAACTGCACTGCACAATTATTGCAATCACTGCATTACTGCAAACTAACAAAATAATCCATTTCAGGGCTCTCTGAGTTTTCATAGTTTTCTAGCAGAGCAATCATTTCAGGGCTTTCTGTCCTAATCATTACTGCCAACACAACACTGAATATTAAAGCTGTATAAGTGATAAAGTTTTCATTCACAATTCTCCTTGGTTATTGTGAGGGTTTGCTTTTCTATTAAATCAGATAAACCATTCTAAAGAAGTATTTTAGTTTAGCTGGTTGATCAGTTTGCTAATTCTATTTCAATCAGACTAACTTCTTCTAGACTCCACCTATATCAGATTTAAAGGTAAGAATACTACCGGTACCATAAGTATTTCAAAGGTATGATGAAACTGTGTATTGCTTTGTTCTTACTTATAAAGCTTGCAGTTAATAAAGAACCATATGCAGTGAAATGACATTGTTTATTTATACAGTGATAAATATTCTTTCAGATTACTTTCTGCTTGTTGAATTAATAGCGCTGAATATTTTCCTTCCTATTCTGCTACATTAACAATAATTTGAGCACATTATTGTAATACTTGTCAAAATGACGGCCTACAAAATTAACAGAGAAATCATTCTCAGAAAGTTGCCAGCTGGCAAAAAATGACTGGAAGTTCCAGGGTACAATGCTTCTAAACAATTCTCTCTCATTTTTTAAATTATAAAAATGATGACTATTTCACATTGCATTTTTCCTTAATAGTTGGCCTTATCCTGATTTTGAACCATTATCACTACTTGAGGGCCCATCTTTCTGTTACAGTATGACATGGTCAAGTGGTTGCTTCTTAAAAACAAGGACAGACTCATTAACTCAGGAAGACTCCATCTTCAGCCTACTGGCATGAAGGCTGACCTATCAGCCTGGAAAATAAAAATCTTTTGGTAAAGAAACAGTTAAACTAGAAGTCCAAAAAGTTCAATTTCTGTAAAGAATCCTTTTTTATTTTAGCAGATGCTTTCATTCACACAAGTAATAGTTCTGTTATTCTAGTTAGCTAGGAAAAAAAAAAGGTATTTTTCAGTCTTTTAAAATCATTGGATTGAAAAACAAAGTGAAATAAATGCTACTGTCCTTTTGTTGTAGGTTAGCAAGGATAACTGTAGTTTCCTTCTAATGGGATTCACAGATTTTATGAATCTAAAGTCTTCATTATTCATAGAGAGACGTATCAATGGAGCTCCTACATTATACATATAAAACTTTAAAAAATACAGCATATCCTTTTTAATATTCAGCAACGTAACCTGAACAAATTATAGTGATTTAAGAGAAAATAAGTGCTATAGAATTTTTCTTAAAGGGAAGGATTAGGTATTTTCCATCCTCTTCAGTATCACAAAACCATAATTTCAAATCTCAAAATCAACCCCTTAAAATATAAAAGAAGAAATGGTAGTAATTTGTCAGGGTTTTTGATCAGGCTAATGATAGTTAGCATTTTCTGAAGGTGGAAGGCAAATTGCTGTGATAATTATATTAAAACAAGCCATGGCTCTGTCCTCTTGCTGTTCTGCTGTTGATTAAGAGCAGTTTAGCTCAAAAATGTATCTGAAATTTAAAGACATATCTCTAGAACCTAAGATCTTATCTCTTTTTCACTTACTTAACTTCAGTTACAGACTATCTATGTAAATTAAAAGTTTGTGGATGAAAGGTAAAAGTGTTTCTGGTCATGCTTACTAATTTATATATATTAAATGGAAAACTCTTTTTGCCCTAAATTGGTAAGTTTTCTCACAAGTTGGCATTTCCTTAGATACAACAGGAGCTGCATCCTAGTTAGAGTAATGATTTGCAGTTTGCACAGGATATATATTTAGACATATTTCTAAAAAAGGTTTTTAGAAGGATAAAGTGATAAATTATTTTTAAAATCTACTGATTTTCTAAATATTTTACTCTTTCCTAAGATGCACATGATTTCTTAAGGGATCATTTTATTTTTAGGGGTTATCTATCTTCCATCCTCTCTGTGATAATATAAGGAGTTTGTCTTTTTGTCAGTTGTACTGAGCATCAATTTCTGTGCTCTAACATCTCAGTAAAACTATAATAGGAAATACATGTGACAATTCATCTGAGAAAGTAATGTGGAATAAGCTGCAGGCTTTCAGAATTATTTTAGTGAAAAGCAACCTGAATTTCTCAAAAAGAAAAAAAAAGTAAAAAGTAGGAATAAAGGGTATGATGATTTATTAACTGAAGTTGTGTACCTATTCACAGCTAACTTTGTCAGACTCACTTCATTTCATTCACACATTGCTGTGAATGTTGATTTTGAGGCTTCTGTTTTTCAGTGTCATTTTTTCTGCATATTATTCCAAGAAATGTCTCCTGCATTTACATGGTAGCACTGCTAACCATTGCAAATAGCACCATAGCTACAGGAAAAGGATCTTGAAATATGAAAATCTGTGTGAGAAAAGTTGTAAACTCCACAGGAAGATTATTCTGACACATTATTCAACCAGCAAAGCTATCAGCCAGGAAAACAGATCAAGTTTTTAGCCACTATTTCCTAGGTGATACCCAGCCATTTTCCACAAAGGTGAAGATTTCAAACTGCCATTATTTAAAGCTGTTTGGATTGTTGTGAAAGCACAATGAAGTGCTATAAAGACATCTTTAAAAGGAGTTCTAGCAATAAATAACATAGAGAACATATCCCTCTTTCTCAGATGTATTTTGAAAAATACAAAATATTTAGAAATAATTGAGTAATTACAATAAGTAAATATGATCTAGATAAGTTTGGGGGTAGGAATGTACATATTTGTGTTTGGAAAAAGAAGCTTGAAACATGGATTTGAATCTGTGAATCTAATGCAGACATCTTTTTTTGCCCTTAGGATGCAAGCATAGCTGTTAGAAATCCTGACTTCAGTGTTTGCGGGAGAAAAGAAAGTACCCCATAACTGTCCACACCTCTCTCAAAGTTTTTAAAGTATTTAAAGGAAAGGATGAAATATACTTTACAATATATACTTTTCTAAATTGTGATAAAAAACCATACAGAGCTACAACAAAAATTTGGTTTGAAGAATGGATATTCATGTTTTCTTTCTACTGTGGGAGGACTGAACTGAGGTGAATTGATTACAAGCCTTGGCTCTGGAGAAAACTCTCTGCCTTTCTCACTATTTACTGAGGTGGCAAATCAGAGCTTCGGTGTACCCTGGCAGTACACAACCAGCTACATGTTTCCACACACCAACGTCATATGCCAAAACACAACCTTGGGCTTCAGCCCACAACAGCGCAGCACTCCTTTATGCAGAGAGACTGGGAGTTTGTGGTTTCACCATCGGGAGGAGGAGACATGGGGGAGTGAAGCCTGGGAGTGGGACACAGCACAAACACAGGTGGCAACACCGGAATGAAAAACAGAAATGTCTCTTATGCCTTTTCCAATTACGAAACTCTAAAATGTCCCGCTTAGGCCTTAAATAACTACTGATTTTATCTCTTACCGCTCTTGAAAAGAAATAGAGACTCAGAATGTCAACATTTCTTTTTTATGAAAAACATAACTTGTACAGTCCCAAGTGCTGTCAGGTGCCTGCACAGAGCCACAAATACCTATGCACACAAATATATATTTGCAGACAGTTAATAGCTTGCACCTTGAGAAAGATCAGAAGGGAGAAGGGTCCTAGCTGCTTCCAAGTAAGTGTTTGGGGGGAATTTAATTGTCCAAAATACAGGTACTTAAAAATATTCAGGGTCTAGTTTTGGAGGTCTGGATCATAGTGTCTCAGAAGCCTATCTGACACAGAAAACCAGTGGTATGTATCTCACCATACCTATTCTTTATAATGCAGGAGTCTGTAGAGATCAAGCTAGCATTTCCTGAGCTAGCTAACTAGCTTCCAGAAATGGAAGCAATACGTTACACAACCACATCTATATGACAGTATCTCACAAACCTTGCTGAGTGCTAATTTTCCTGGACAAGGTGCTTTATTTTGCAAGTTAAGCTGCTATTAGGACTTTGCGTCCACACTGCCCTACTCTTTCCAGTAGCACGAGTCCATTCAGAGCTCTCTCCAGGCCTCAGACACCACTGCTACGTAGTGCAGGGAAAGCCATATTTGCCAAGTCATGAAGGTGCTAGGTAAAGTCAGAAAAAAGAGAGACATTTTCTCAGTAACCTTGCCTGTAATATTTTTTCATTGAAAAGAATATTTAGATTTTGTGTGTCTAAGCATAAACATGTTTTCTAAACCAAAATTATCCTATGGATAGTTCTAAAAGACTTTCAGCATTTAATAATCTTTGACTTTATTCTGTATGCGATTTGTAAATAGTGATTACATTGCTATTTACCAACACTTAAACGTTGAAAAAATAGTGTAAAAATGCTTATTAGAAAACTTCTAACTAAAAGATATGCCCTCATTATGATGATCTCATGGTAAAGTCAGCAATTATTATGAGACATCTCAACACAATGACATTTATTTTAAGCCAAAGACCATATTGCTCGTGTGGTGTGCATGTTAGACGGTAGGAAACATGATAAAAAGAAAGGTCATGGCAACAGCAGTTTGATGAGAAATGAATAATTTGATTATTTTCATGGGGTGGATCAATAATGCTCTGCATCCACTGAAACACACTGCCTGGAGGCACTCAGATAATCAATGGCATAAAACAGAGTCTGCCTTTACCCAGGCTCGCAGCCTCTCTGATCTTTCTTGGGAGGACCTTTGACGCCTCTAATTTATGTCAACTGCATATCAAAGAAATTCCAAAGAGCCTAGGTCATAAATGGTATTTTAGTGGTAACCATTTGAAGTCTACTTACATATGTTCTTATGTAACTATGTTTATGTACTTCCCCTCTAATGCCTAGGAACTCCTAGAAAGGCATGTGTTCTACCACATACTAGGATAATAGTCAGTACCTTAGAAAAGGAAGGCTGGATAGAACAGGCAAATCTTCTAACCTTCTTTTCACTGCAAGCTGACAATAGCCCAAAGACAAGAATTTCAGTCAATGGGACATGTAAATAAACCCTCTGCACCACCAAAGAATTCTCTTTAATGATGTGCCGGACGCTGACATTTTTAATTTAATAGAGCAGCCACTGGAAAAAATTAGTTCTGCATGATACTGGGGAGAGACAGTTGAAGACATGATTTTGTTCAGTAATTTCTCTGTTCTTTTGCAGTGGAAGCAGGGAGCTGGCATCTTCTAGCTGCCAAAAACTCTTAAGTCTAGGATATTTATTTCATTCTGTCTGTGGAGCTATTTTTCCCATCAAGGCTTTGCAAGCAAGAATAATTCCCAGTGGTAGTCCTACTACTACAGTGTTTGCTCTAACAGCATTTACTCGTTTCTTAACAAGTTTTAGCTGCCATACTTTGAATACATGCACCCAAACACATGTACACACACACGCATGCTCGCAGGCATGCAGTCAAGACTGCTTCTCTATCTTCCTTGAAGCTTTCTCAAAGTGTATTTCTCTTTTTCCTTTTAGCAGTTGACTTTCATAACACAAAAGATGGTGTGTAATCCTTTGTAAAGAACTAGGAAAGTGTTAACCAGCAATTAGAGGAATACAGACTGCAGTACACAGTTTAACTGATGAGGTAGTAAAACTTGTTTTCAGCATCAAGATCATTGATTTTTCTATAGCAGCTGAAGACAGGATAAAATTATTGCACTTATTAGATCCTTGTTGATTGTTCAACATTAGCTAGATCCACAAAATAAATATATGTGTAAAATTGATCAGGTGATTCAGGGTCAGATCTAATTCCGAAGGTCAAGTAACTCTTTGAACATTGTCTAAGTAAATAATCTTAGCACAATCCTTCAAAGAGACTCACACACTCTTTTCGTCTGTTGGCTCTTATAAAACACTAATGTTTAGAAGATTAAGTGAAGTCAGCTTTAACAGATAGAGCAATTCTTCCTAGGTGCTCAGCCTTCCCTCAAACTGGAAACTGTCTAAGGCTCGGTTTGCAAAATAGTTTTTCTAACTTTACAATTGACCTGGAAATTATTATTCCTTACCAGTTGAAATACTGGGTTTTGCAACTGTCTTCTATAAAGCACTGCAAGGAATGTAAGGTAATGGTTTTGAGCATGAAGTTTCTTAAGAATAAAAACCTGTGTTTCCACAGGCTATATCCAATCAGAAATTTGCAAGCCTGAGAGATATGCTTATGCTGGACATTTTGTTCATGATAGCTAAAAGAGAAACAATCCCTGCAGGCTTATTTAAAGATTTGAGATCAGAGACTCTAAACCTCCAATGACTTATAGCTATTTCTGCTGTGTTCCCAGGCCTCTTGATCTGTCTTTGCTCAAAAGAGACATGATTACTCAAGCCGAGGTGGAGCTGGATTACCTTATCCTCTCTTCTTCTAATGACAAAGTATGAAAACTTACAAGCATTCTTAACACACTCCAAGTAGGAAAGCTATATAATAAAAAATTCAATATATATTTCCTTTTTTAGCATTGTGATTTTACACAAATCCTTGCCTGTGTATTTTCAGAACCATTATATATGAGCAAGAACATAAATTTATAGAAAATCACCCTGGAAGTTAAAACTGAAGTATTTTTATTTTTCTATTTTTTTTCTTTCTTTTTAAAAAAGCAAAGTAGTCTGTCATAATAATGACATGGCATACCAATCACTTTTACCCCAAAATATTCAAAACTCTCAGAGGGCAGATTTTACATAGAATTTTTGTGAGCACCTCAGGCTGTGGGTGTAGCTTGTGGGTGTATTTTGAAAATCCATGTCAGCAAAAATGTATAATGCTCTTTTTAGTTCTCTAGATACTTTTAAAGCTAAATATTTGAACACAGTACACTAAAAGAGTTACCGCAGTAGTGAATACCAAACCTGTTTGTACAGAAAATATAAATCTTTCCGTTCCTTTCCCTCCTTCACACGTACACACATGAACAATCACTCTCACATGCACTCAGAAGCAGGCACCAGTTCACGCAAATGCTCCTTACCTGATCGCATCTCATCAGCCCTAAATATCTGAGAGACTTGCTGCTTTGTGCAATTTGGGTGGCTCCATGGTCTGTGATTTCTTTGCACCATCCAACATCCACTGTCTCTATGGTCATGCTGTACCGTCCAATGGCTATCAGAGCTGTAAAAATATTAAAGATAAGAACTGTGTAGCTCATGGAGATTATAAGATCAGTTCTCTGTGTACACTAAATAATGTTGAAATTAAATTTTGATAAGGAGTTGTCACGTACATTGTAAAAGCTCTTGCATTTCAGCCTTTTTAACTATGAAATAGCTGTCTCATCAAATTAGGAATAAACACATGTGCAGCACATAGAAACACATAAATAAACAGATCTTCCTATATATTTCTTATCACTCAAGGTAAATAGACCAGTCATCAGAGATATTCAATAGGAATTCTTTTAATGACTTTTTATCGGAATAATTAAGCATCAATTAATTGAAATTGAAATAGCTATAGAATAACAACAATTCTACCTCATTCTTCAGAGAAAATAACATTTTATACTACTAACACTTTTTTTTTCAGAAAAATCATATTGCAAAGACAGCAAAAAGAGTAACAAGACATCTTCTGTGTCAATAAAACAAATGGTTTTAGAAAACCCTGCAGGTATCTTATGTCATACACTTTTAAACTATATTCTGAAATTGCATTTGTTTCCCATTGTTCATTTTGATGTAATAACAACGACATGTCTCACTTTCTTCTTCATGAACACTTCTCAAATAAAAAATAAAAAAAAATTGGGAAGGCCAGGAAGAATTAAAACAAAACCTTGAACCTTTGTAAAAGGAAAGGAAAGAGGATCTGTAAGTCCTGACAGAACTGAAAAATAGTAGGTAGGAGAAACCACAAAGCATCTGAACAGGTTGAGGAGGTTTTGTCATGACAGGGCCAGTCTGGAATCACAGAAGGGACACAAATCACTAGCACCCTGGTCACCATGGACAAGAACACTTTTCAGGAAATACTGGCTCGGAAACTGTTTAGTCAAGTTGGGATTTATTAACAGAAATGAGCAAAAGCCTTCAGCCGCTAACATCTCAGTGCAAGAAAAAAGTCTAAGGTTTCTGGTGTAGAAGTAAGCCGTCTATATGTAGCCAAGGGATGGGATGTTAACAGTTTTTAACTATAGTTGTCACGCAGTTGCAGAAAAGGAATATGAATGAGTAAATTCATCCAAATAACGCATATATCTTTAAAGAAATGATTTTTCAGCAGCTGTGGGCCAGTTCTGTTCATGCCACAAGACCTACTGATGAAAAAAATTAATAAAAAGGAGTTATGAAAGCTACGAAGAGCATTGCCAGATGTCAATCTTAGCTAATCATGATGTAACTGAGACCTAGAAGCAAAAAGAAAGAACCCACCCGACCTTGCAGTGATTCTGCAAAGTGCTGTACTGGTGTCAGACAGCAGTAAAGATAATTGGATAATTTATAAATATTTAGGTGGACTTGTTTTGCAAACAAAATGAGCCAAAAGAAGCCAAATACAGTCTCAGAAGCTGTGGAAAGTGCATCATTTTATTCTTGCAGCAGTTCACCAAGAAGGGCAATGATAATTGAATCTTTTAACTGACGTAATGAACTTATGATACAATCATCTATGTAGTTTCATTATGGTTTCATTGATTTTTGTAGGACATTACGAACTTCCTGTTCTCTTACCAGTTCACCCCTAGAAAACAAGCCCTAATTTTGCAAATACGTAAATATATGTATGGCAGAACATAAACTTTGTACTTTTTTTATAGAGCCCCTTTAAAATGTCACTGTAGTAAAAATTACAGAAAGAGTCAGAAACCTGCTTATATTTTGTAATAACAAAAAGCTATAGCAATTATAGATTATTGTAACTCCTCACAAAATGCTATAGACTTGAAGTAGCGCAGGAATACTGAAAGCTGCCATTAGATTAGAATATTGTCAGTTAAACAAAATTTTGGTCACTGTTCGAATATTTTTGGATGTTATATATCAATATGTTACATAAAAAAATGGAATGGAAACAAAAAAATCCCACCTGTGACATCTGGGGAGCAGGACTTTCTAAGTGAAAACCTTTTGCAGTTCAGAAGTTCCAAACTGATTTTCAGACAACTTTTAATCTGTTCTCTTCACCTGTGTTCCACATTCATGTATACACAAATAACTGAATGAAAGTTCATGCTTTAATTAACTCGTGTGTCTAATCTGTGCATCAGGTATATCTTAGGCTAACCATATACTGGGGTATACTTTAGACTAGGGACTGGTGAATGAATAGTACTTTTGTCTGGCTGGTCTTTCCCTTGCAGCATTCCTCACTGCTTCAAAGTACTGTCTGATACAATTGTGAACCACAACCTCTCTTAACAAAAGCTGTGTCAACTCTTCCTGGATATGTCATATTTATTCATGTGTTCACTACTCATATCCCACATTACTACTAATTTGCTTTATACAGATGTCAGGTTTATCAGTTAGTATTTTTCTGATCTTATGTGAAACCATTTTTGAAATACCTCTGCCAAGTAACCCTGTGACAGTCAAGCAGGTTTAAGTGAAGGATTACACAGCGCAGCTAGAAGCTTGGCTGTTTCATCCTGGAGTTTTTTTTGAAGTCTTGAGTGGACGTAGTTCTTCCGCTTGTACAAGTGAAATACTTTAAGCTGCAAGTTTCAGCTAAGAAAATATTTGCATAGCTCAACAGCTTTTCTTCCTTTCTGCATTCTTCCACAATAATCAGAATGTATTTCTATTCTCAGAAAGACTGGCAGTAATTTCACAAGGAAACATATAGTAAAAAACCCTACAAAGTAAGTTTGTATTCTGTGACTTAGGAACTTATAGCACAATCAGCAGTAAAGAACAGACAAAGGTGTGATTTAATACTAATGAAAACCGGGCTTAAAATCATAGTGAGTGACTGAATGGAAGAATATGATGCATCAAAAGTAAGTAGAGGTGGGTGTACTAAAACTCACCATGTAGTTTAGAGATGCTGACTTTGACATATGAACCTCTCTACATGTGAATATTTAAAAATGCATCCAATTCTTTTCTCTCATTTTATAAATTGCCATTTATTTTGGCAAAAACAAGATTTCGTTACTTTTTTTCCCCAGCATTAGGTTGGTGGAACGGAAAATCACCTCTGCAGCCTTGAGCTGTATTAAGCAAAAATGTTTTCCAGTTGTAATGATATTTTCTTGTAGCTGAGAAGGTGAAAGGACATATGCAGGACCAGGTTTGCAGGCAGAGGTAGCATCTTTTAGATGACCAGTTGGAATAGTTGGAAGAATAAAACAAATATTGTCCTTAGTGCACCACCATTAAAAGCAAATAGTAATTTAACATTTTATTTTACACTGATTAAGTTAAACTGACGTAGCTAAATGCATCTGCTGCTACAGGCAGAAACGATTGCTTCAGTTAGGGACGGAAGGTCTCCGTTTAACTGTATGTAAACTGTGTAACCAATGGTTGCAATGAAGATGTTGTCATGGTTAACTACTTCTGGACCCGATGTAGGCAGGCACCGAGCTCTTGCATCTAACAAAATAGGCAGGGGTGAGACTGCAGTATTTATTTTGAAGGATTGTTATGGGAAACTAGAGTTGGCAGTGTATCATCTCAAGGCTTTTCTCCCTGATTTTGTACATATACTAAAAAAAAAAAATCAGAAACAGATATTGCACTAATATGTTAAAAAAAATTCTGTAATCAAATATTTATAATTTAGTCATGACCATTCACAAGTATAACTACAACAGAAAAAAGACCTATACTTAACTTTGGTATCAACAACTGATATTGGTTCACTCTTAATTGAATTTTAATGTATTTTTAAATATGGAAACAAATACTCCAGGTTTTGCATACTTTTACCAAATCAAATTATTTGGAAATCTTCTGTACTAAGCAGAATTACATACAATTAAACATATTTTTACTGACATGCATCTAATATACAATGTATTGCTTCCTTAATCAATAAAACCTAATTCAATTTAACTGAAAATAAAACTCTGTGAGGTTTAGCTGTGTTGCTTTTTTTCTCATATCATCACCTAACATACTGCATATGTAAAAGGCACTGCGCTTTGGTTGGCCTTCTAAAACCAGGGCATTGCACATATATGCATTCATGCAAAAAACATTCTAGCATTTGTTTATTAAGTTCTTTCTATCATTAATGCCAAAAGCATTTACATGGGAAATAATTAGAATTTAAAATTTCCACCCTCTCTAAGGGTTTTACACAGAGTAGAAATCAAACACAATACCAAGTATTACCAAGTAATAGTCTTCTTATGGAACTTTCTATTATCTTTTATTTATTATATAGCCAAAAGCTATTAAGGAGGCCTTGATAGCCATCTACTAGCTCCTGAAGAGCTTAATGTACAAAAGAATTGGGAGGAAGTTTATGAGAGTTAAAATTGCAATAAGCAGATGTAATAAAAAGAAAATTAGCAAAGAAAACTATACATTTAGATGTTAAGAAAATGGTATAACAGTTCAGCTTAGTGGACTGTGAAATACTCTCCTTCTGTTGGTCGAGTTTATTGAGTTACTCTCATCTGCTTGAGTTAATAAAAAAACAAGTGGACAAAGCTCTGGAGGGGCTACAAAGAAAATGTTGTACAAGAAAGACCAAACAAGCCAATTTAAATGGTCTTTTCTGCCTTTCATTTACATTTTTCTATTGAATTAGAAACAAAAGAGAAAGATGTAAATGATGCATGTAAGTTATAAACATTTGAATGCATTGAAGCTTTACCAGTCACCAAAATTAGTTTGGTATTCCATTTCCAGTGATTTCTGCTAAGGCATTTATAAATTAGCCCACAACTAGACACAAACACGTGCCAATTGTAAAATACAGTTGACTATATAAACAGAATAATGCCAATTAATTTTAATATAGTATAATATTTCCAAATTAAAATATTAACTTATATATGTTAATAATATCCTCTACAGTATGCAGCAGATTAAATATTGAATATTTAGTTAATATAAACATTGCTTATACATAGAAAAGGCTCCTCTTTTCAAGTGCACAGCTATAAAAACTTATTTTCAGAAAATTTTTCGGTGACTTTGGTTTTTTTCCCTGAATTAGGGCAACAGAATTTTATTCTCCAGAGCAAACTTTGATGCCATAAGCAAAAACTTGGTAATTTTGCCCACATGATACTAACAGATAGGACTTGTGTTTACCCCCTGCGTTGATGAGCTTGATGGTTATCTGCCATGCAAACTACATGAGGTCTTGTAATTTAGCTAATCTGTTTTAGGCAGAGAAAGAGCACATGCCTAATCCCATTTGCATGTGTTAAAAGATGCTTTGCTGCTGTAACAACAACAGGTAGTGGTTGAAGAAATCACTGCTTGAGTTCTCTGCTACTGCTCGCTCATCAGAGGAATCACAGTTCACAACTCACATTGCTTCTACCTTAAGTGAAAAAACATTTGTATAAACTCACTGCACAATACAACTTTTTATACAGTTTCAAATTTATAAGGGTATTTTGATGACTAAATGTATGTTTGTTCATCATACACTGATATAAATTATGCGTTAAGTACTGTACTTCATCTGCTACCAAATAAAGGCTACCATGGGTGTATCACTCCAAAATTTCAGTTTGTGCTGGTTTCCCAGTCAAAAGTCTAATTCTGCTCAAACTTTTGCACAGGCAGTATGACATATATTTTTTTCTTTTATAATCATGACCTCACATAACAGCTACATTTCAGTGCCAACATGAAAAAGTAATGCAAGAGAGACAGACTTTGTACAAGAACTGGCTTTCTACCAAAGAACTCAGCCAACGCCATTTATAATCAAGCACTTAAATACATTCCTGGTTTTAACTGTATAAGCAGTTTCCTTGAAATAAAAGTAAATACATAAGTAGAGGAGGCAACCATGAACTTCACTATTCTTATAATCAAATGGTATTTTAATATTTACAGCAAGCGCTTACAGAACACAGCAACCAGAAAGATATGTAAATAGGTAAAGACTTAAGCTTTTGTAAATCCTAAAGAAGGTTAGAAAAAAAGTTGCCCAGTGTCAAAAATCTTCCTGATGAAATGCTGTATCATCTCTCTGGATGGTAAGCCTGCATTTTAACACACTTGGTGTATTTTGTTTTTTCTATTGTCTTCACCTGCCTCAGGCGGCTTGAGGTCTCCTGTGATAATTTTATTGTTATACCTTTGTGCATATGTGGCTATGGGCAACATTTCTTGAGAATGAAATATGGGACTGCAATAAAATGCAGAAAGATATAGGGGCATGACCACACTGGGAAACTAATCTAAATAAGATGCCTCAAGGAAATGAAAAGGAGCCAGACTGTATCCCTTGAGCAAAACTGTTTTCTCCAAGAGTTTAGGAAACCTGGTTAAATCCCTTCTCTCTATATGAATATTTTGACCTTTATTTGGAAGTGTGGTGGCAAAGCACTCAACTAGTGATACTACTGTAATTTTGACTAAAAATCTGTTTGAAAGAGGTAACACATACATTTTAAAACAATGTATTTCTAGTTTCCGTTTTGAAAATAACACCTCATTATTTAAAGTATTAGTTACTTTAAATAACTAGAGGCAAGAAAAGTCCCAAGGAACTGAAAATACCTAATGCCTAATATTTTATTTTTTCTGTAAGAGACATAAAATAAATTGGTATATAGATATGCAGCTATGGTCTGGTTGTGGTGTATGGCTACCATTAAGGTGGTACAGTATACACTGATGTAAACAATGCCAACTTTATTAGTTGGTACATAGAAAAAGGACAACTGCTAAATTAACTTTTGTCCTACAGTTCAAAAGCCTAGAAACACAGGGAAACATGAAGGATATGATTTCCTGAGTAGAATTCATTTTAGTGCTTGCTTTATGTTTTTGTCTTGTGTATTTGGCCAGACTAAAACCATACAAAAATAGTACATTTGTAAAAAGGTCATTAAAAAACCTACTTGTTGTCCTACAATGTAAGCAAAACTCTGCCATAAACTAGAAATGACATTAAAAAAGCAGAAAAGTGTGATCTTTCAAAATCATCTTTAACATAGCAAGTGTTAAAAGGCTTTTCCTCCAGAAGCCCACACTAAGAACAAGGCTAAGGTATGGACAAAATCCTACAAAGTAGTTTGTTGAATTTTGTACAGGACTCTTAAGAAGAAATTTTAACATTGACAACAAGGAGTTAATGCTAAATACATCTGTATTCTAAATAAACTCTCTCAGTGCAGATGAAAGGCTCTGTGCCATTTCAACAACATTTTTTTCTCAATGCATACCAGCAGCAAAAAACAAAACAAAACAAAGAAAACTGTAAAATCTTCTATACGAGGATGCAAAAAGATATTAGTACTGGAATCTGAAAGGCAACAGAGTATTTGGTTCTGTCCTGACTGTAGACTTTTCACAAAAAAATTTAAAAATACCCATTTCAGAGATGAATGGTGAAAGTGGTAGTAGCCACCAGTTTTATCCCCAGGGTCTTATGACAAAATACGTGTAAATAATTTTTTTTTGCATCAGAAGAATATTGAAAGAAGTGCTATAGACTCTTAAAGATGACTGCTTCCTTTTCCAGTCCAAAGATGGAAATGTTGTGTCCAGGTAATAGAGACACGAAAAATTACCTGAACCCCTTAAAACAGCAGCAAGAAAGAATTATACAAAGAAATTTAAATACAATCTTTTCCAAATGGATAATTGGGTTTGAGTGCATTTAAACAACAAGTTCCTAATCTATGGAAGATGATACTCCAAGTTGCTATTTCATCCAGGAGCTTAATAGCATTCAGAGATGACAGTAACTGGCAACGACAGTCAAACCCCAGATCTAGACAACATTAAAAATAAAGACTGTAACGTTGAACTGAATGATGTGAGGTACTTGCAACACATTAACCTAGTGAGGTAGGATTGAAACCTGGCATTGTTTGGAGAGCTGGTGTATGCACTGCTTACAAGTTGCTATGAGTGCTTTGAAAAAGCTGGACCTTGGAGCACTTCAGGGGCTATAGAGACAGTCACAGAATGCAGAATATCACCTACACACCAGATGTAAAGTTCACTTAATGTTTTGCTGGAACAGCTGGAGACAATAAACTGGCAGTAGCTACAAAATTTACTTTATATCACTTATTAAATATAAATAATAAATAAATATTTACTCATAGACAATTATAACCTATTATACAAGAGTATGCATATATTTGTACATATAATTATATAATATATGTATATATAATTAATAATTTCACAATCACGTATTGATAATCTATTATTCTTCCAAATTTCTGGTGAATGAGCTGGGTTCGGCAAGTCCAAATTTCACAGAAGAAATAAAAATCAGGGTGTTGAGATGCCGATTATCAAAAACCCCAAAATTTTAGTCAGTTCTTATTCACATGGGACTGTAAGAGAGCGGGTAGAGACAGAAGAAGATGCTTTCACAGCAAGGGAATTTAACTGTTTAGACTGTTCAATTGTGGGATCAGCCAAGATAAGAGAGTGTTGCTTTGGAGAATGACAGAAAGTAATCCTAAATGATGTGGGAACATACCCTTTTGCAAATTAAGCTTTGTTCTTCTGCCTAAGGACTCTAGCTACTGTATTCTTCTGATTAATAAATACTGACTTTGAAAAGGCTGCTTGATGGCCTGCAAATACTTGCTGAGATAGAGGATGACATCTGTGACAGAGGTCTATACTCGCTCTGCCACAGAGGGAAAATGTTGAAAACAGAGGTCCTAAGCTGAAGAACAATAGAAGTGTGCATTTTGCCCTTTCAAAAAAGACTCATAAATTTATCAGTTTGAAGGACTACACATCAAAAGGATTAGAAGACTGGAGGAAGGGGAACATATAATAAATGCACAACAACATGTTACTTCTGTATCATGCACTGAAGAATTTCACACTGTTTGATGGCGAGAACAATGACTACTTAAACCATGATTCAGTATGACAACTCTTAAGTTTCCATGAACTGAGCAGCAAATAGAGTACAATAGGTACATTTTTAGTACATAAAATTGAATCGAATGGAGACAAAGGAGCCAAACAAATACTTATACAAGATAAAAACTGCTTACAGAAATAAAATTTTAGGTATACAATCTAAAAGTGGAAGAAAATAGCTATTGAAAATTTTGGTTTTCGTTGTAAAAACCCTAATGTATAACTGTTCAGTACTCAGCAAGAGGGTAGATATTTGACTGTTCACCAAAACACATAAAAGGCAATAAAACCAAATATCTCATACAGCATGAGGTTTTACACCAGACAGCCTGTTTATGCACTTCAACAAACATCTGCAGGCAGTATTTTTTAACTCCCAGAAAGATACTCAATGCCTTTTAAATATATTGATACAGTATTTAAAGTTCTCTAGGGATACAGGTAATCTTTCATGGAGAATTGCATATCTATTTTTCTGACTCAGGCAGTTCATATTCACTCTCCTTACTCTTCTTGCAAAATGATAAGTGAAGACTGGAAAACTCAGATTTATGCAATTGGGTTAGAATTGTTCTATAATCTTGTAAAGTTGTATGCCTAGGAACTAGGAATGCAGGCTTGACAGAGCAGCACTGAACAGAATGAAAAAATTTCTGTGTACTTCAAGACACTATGGATCATGTTATAAAAATGCAGATAGCAGTGTGAAAGGGCTAGGCAGGACAGAAGGTGAGCAATCATGTGAAATATAACACTTGGAAAGAAGAGAAGAACAAAAAAGAGAATGAAATTAAAAAAGTGAAACAAGAAAAAATTCCTACACATATATACACAGACATCTATGTATAGCCCTCAGAAATCCATGAATATATGAAAACATAGAATATTAACATCTTTATTAAAACTCTTTACAACCCTGGAATATAATTTCCTGACACACTGTTTCCTCTATAACTACTTCTGGATTTTTTTTTCTAACTTTTTCCTAAAAATCCCAATATGTTGGCATCAAACATTGTATTTTGCTTGCCCCATGCACATCTGTAATAATTTGGCTGTGAAGTGAGCTCCTAAAAACGTGAACAAACAAACCACTTCAATGCCAAGTCTCAATATAAACCATCACACATCCTGATTGCCAAATTTGTCTGTAAAAGACACGTATGTTTAATAGTGGTCCAGTGGCTACTTTCCACAGTCTTGAGGACAACAGTTTGAAAGCCACTATTTCAAAAGGAGAAGATTCAAGAAGTTCATTAAGAGAAATAAGAAATTATTCAGCTTCAGATGGTAGCAAAAAAGTCAACAATTAGTCTAAAAGATATTGAAGAAATGAAGATATGCTTAGGCTTTTATTAGAAAAGCAATCTGCAAAATTGCACCAATGGCAGGCAAAACCTATTGATGTAATTGAGATACTAACACAACATTTCCACAGCATTTAAAAAAAAAGTTTGAAATCTATGGAACTCACATTAATATGGCTACTATATTTAGAAAGCTTCTCTAAAGACCTAAAGCTGGAGAGGCTGCACCCCAAATACTGTGTCCAGTTTTGGGCTCCTTATTACAAGAAAGACATTGAGGTGCTGGAGGATGTCCAAAGAAGAGCAACAAAACTGGTAAAGGGTCTAGAGAACAAGTTTTATGAGGAGCAGCTGAAGGAACTGGGGTTGTTTAGCCTGGGAAAAAGGAGGCTGATGAGAGATCTTATTGCTCTGTAGATCTACCTGAAAGGAGGTTGTAGTGAGGTGGGGATTGGTCTCCTCTCCCAAGTAACAAGTGATAGATAAAAGGAAACAGCCTCAAGTTGCACCAGGGGAGGTTTAGACTGGATATTAAGAAAAATTTCTTCACCAAAAGGGTTATCAAGCATTGGAACAGGCTGCCCAGGGAAGTGTGTGAGTCACCATCCTTGGAGTTATTTAAAAGACAGGTAGATGTGGCACTCTGGGACATGTTTTAATGGCGGTCTTGGCAGCGTTAGGTTTACAGTTGGACTTGAGCTTAAGGGCCTTTTCCAACCTAAATGATTCTATGATTCTGTGATTCAAAAGCACTTGGACAGCTATAGCTATGGGATGACATAGTTCCTCCCAAACTGAATCTGATCACTAGCAGCATCTTTCTGAAGACAGTCACCGAACAATGTGATTACACAGGAGTAATGTGTAGTGCAAATACAGCAGGAACAATGTTGTTTCTATTTCCATTGCTGATGGGAGAAAACCAAGTAGGACAGCAGAGGGTATGAAGTTAGGACATGGAAGGATGATACAAATATAGGCAGTGATAGCATCTATTTTATAACATTAAGCTTGTGCATACTTCTCATCTTATTATGCCTGAGTACATTTGTATATGAGTGTTCAAGACAGCTCTGGGAACACCATTTGCTATTAAAGGCTTTACAGTGATCAGCAGAAGTCCAAGCACTGCATTTTGTCAAGGAGAGCTGAATCTTCACAAACAAAAGAGACTGGACACTCATGGAAGAAGGTGCGAAGAGGCTTCATGCAACTAATTCAAAGTCCAGATTAACCTTCCAGATGTGCATTAATACATAACAGAATCACATGTATATTTGCCAAAATATATTTTAAGCTGTTGTCAAGATGTAACCCTATCCCACTTTTTTAATTAAAAATAAGATTGAAATACATGCATTTATATATAATCTATATATATTTTACATCGATGAACCCTGGAACAGATATAATACTTTCCTTAAAATTGTTAAGTTAAAGTGTATTACTGAGAGTATTTTTTAGATCTTTAAACGTATCCAAAACAGCCAATAAAATTTGATGTAGTGGCTGACAGACTGTTCTGACTGTTTCCTATTGTGCTGATTGCTGCTTGGGTCCCAAATCACAGCATGAAGTTACATACTGCATGTGCTGCAACAAATCTATACAATCAGGGCAGGACAGACTGTCAGCCTCAATTTTGCATTTTTCTGTTTTTGTCAGCATGTATCACTCCACAGCTCAACATAAATTATCTTTAACACAGGATTTTGTGTCTGCTAACATAACAATTTAATACATTCCAATGCTGTTATATTGTTCTCCTTTGGAAAGCACAGTCAGAGAAAAGTGATGTAACTTGCCATTAATTTCATTATGACTAATAAAACTGAAGTTGTTCATATAAATCAATACAACTGGATGATGAGGGTGAGTACAACTGACAGCGAGAAATGAAGATAATTTAAAAAGGTTCAATACTGTGAATTGTCACAAGCAAGCTTGAAAAATAATGAAGGAACTACTTTCAGGGAACTCATTTTGAAGATCCTCCTGTTAAATATCTGAAATGTGTTGTGAATATTCTAGTACACAGCGAGAGCTGAGTTTCCATGAAAAAAATGAATTTATCTGAAATTTCTTAAAGACTATTTCAGTGCAGTCATCAAACTGTCTTCAAATGACACCTACAGTACATCTGCAAGATGGTTGTAGCTCAACAGTTACACAATATTCCTCAGAATAATAACATTTCCAGCATTAATTAGCTGTCCTGTATAAAGAATAGAAGGAAACTTCATAAAATTAGCTGAGTGTAATCACCTAAGGAACTCTTTAAACAATAATTAGCATGATGAAATGCAAACAAAAAATGTTAGTTCCTAAGGGCCTGAAAAATACTTGTTTTACGAAGCATTTCTCTGGTGTACTTCACAATTAGGCATTAATCTATTCCCTTAATAACAAAGGCTATTTTCTTGGGTACTATAAAGGAAAGCAGTTTAGCAGAGTTGAACCTTTTCTCTCTGACAAAACCTGGAATTTTTAGCTAACCAGATCAGAAAATACAGAAAAGTTTATGCCAATTGGATAATTCCTATGCATTAATAAAATTCCAAATTTACAATATAAATAGTTTCAACAAAATAAAATGCAC
>JAOXJM010000019.1:57577826-57593234 GCA_026413425.1 Tringa solitaria
GCGGGTCTTGAAAATCTCCAGAGAAGGGGACTCCACAACCTCCCTGGGCAGCCTTCAAGAGTGGCTTAAGAAACATAGCTGTGGAGTGTAACTGAACCACTATAGCATGAATCACTGTTTTAATGAATATAAACATTTATTTTTTGCTGCAAAGTACAGTAAGTACACTGTTACAGAAATGCCTAAGTTGAATTAGATTCAGCTTATGAATCTATCCAATACCCTACAGCTATATTTAACAATTTTATAATCTAAGTCTTTACAAATGATCACTCGATGTATTCTGCAGCTTTAAAAAAAATAAAGAAAACAAAAAGTTCCATTACCAACACTGATAATCAGCAAGTGATTAAGACACATTTTTGTATCTCCTTAGTAGTGATATAATAGTTTAATCTCTACAGCACTGGCAGTGCAATCCTTTCCATATGGACACCCATATGCCATATTACTAGTAACATATCTTCTAGGAAATAGCCATATGTTTCACTTTTAAACCTGTATAATTTAAAGACTTCCTTCTATTTTTACAGTCATTCTCACTGTGCATTTGAAATACCTCTGGGCATTAAGTAGCATGAGAATAATTAATGTTATATTGAACTCTGTGCAGTGCTATCATTAGAAGCACTTCCACACTCTTGGCTGTTTTCAGCCATGATTTTTAAAAAAGGAGAAATATTTCTTGACTTCAGCATTGACTACGCACACTTTCTTTTCCTAAGAATGGTGGTGAACATTTATTAATGTAATAAATAAATAAAGTAATGTCCATTAAAGGTAATTCAATAGTGTGCATCTTGATGGAGCCACAATGTTGCTCTGGAATACTGTGGGACCCTTTGAACACCCATCCTGCCTATCAGGCCAGGCTCAGGGTACAAGCCTGATACTAAAAAACTGTAGTCTCCAGGACTGGGCTGGAAGTGGATTCTTTTCTCGATTTGTTCTCCCTCCCCTTTATATCTTCCCACTTACACCACTCAGGATTCTTGAACGCAAGAGCAGACTGATGTTTTAGTTAGAGAATCCACACAAGACTCATGCACAGACTGGCAAAGAGACAGCTGGAATCGATGCAATTCACATGCCATCTTACTCTGTCCTCTCTCTGTACAGAGACTCAGACGCACTAGGGGCATAGAACAAGGTAGTGGGTAGGCTACTATTGACAGACAGCATTAACTTATAAGATTCCTGTAGGTCTGAGGAAACAGATGTCATGGAGATGAGCTATTTATGAACCCCTAAGACTCAAGCTCTCATCTTGAAATCCAATTGTAGAGGAACCTCCATGTTACTGAAGAAAAATGAATGCCGTTGTGGAAAAGTAAAATGAGCTTATGGTCCTTTTCATGCCATGTTTTTCTTGACATGTCTAGAACTACAAAGTGTAATTAAAAGCAAGTGTGAATGCTCATAAGGAAAAGAGAACTGATGAGATTGGTATGGACTTTGCAAGATCTTTCTAAACACTTTTATTTATTGGTTTTGAATTAAAAAAAATTAAAAAAACTGAAAAATGTCCAGTGAAAGAGTCTACTCAGAAGCGCTTTTCTCTACTGCCATTTGTAATAACATTTTCACAGCATGATGTTCTTTCATTGATCAACAATCATATTTTTCATGCTGTTTCAGTATTATGTCACTATTTTGTATTCTATTGCTTGATTTGTTCCCACAGAGATAAAAAAAAATCTGTTTATCTGAAGTTTATTTAGTATGCACTTAATAAGATGTTTAATCTCAGTAAGATTTTGCAGTTGCAGTCCGTATTTAGAAACACACAACAGTTCTTATAAGTTAATTATTATGCATTATTAAAAAAATTATCTATCAAAATGTGGATTTAAAAAAATAATCAGCTGGTTAATTTTCAGTTGATTTATGCCATTTTTTATCCAACTAAAACACCAGGCTAAAATAATAATCCTCCTAAACGAAGAGCTATCTAGCTATCAGGCAGCGTGTTTTTTCCTTCTAGTGCTTACACAAAGTGAAAAAGATAATAAAAGTTCAGAATATTTAGGGACAAGGTAACTTTGCCTGGTAACTGATGTCTCCCCCTATACTTTTATGCATTCTCTTAAAAAAGTACTACAAATTTCCAATTAAGGTCGTGATTGTCAACACAATTAATACATGCAGAGGTTCTACATCTAAGTAACTACACAAACTGCAGCTATTTTATATCAATTCATATAAATGCATCCTTTTGCAAACTGAACATAATATACTTCAGTGGGACTACTTATAGGAAGAGATCCGCAATATTGAACTCCAAATATAGAAATGAAATATATATAACTCAACACTAGATCAAACGTGATTTTATTTCTCTTCTGCCCTTGGTTTATGACAGCAGCAGAAGATGAATGCAATTTGAGTTATACTTCCCAAATGCACGTGTGTTTATATACATTAATTCATCACTACATAGAAAAGCCCTAAAGTGTATTAACACAATATGATTTCAGACATTTGTTTTATTTGTTTTGAGAACCCAAAAAGATAAATTCTAAAATATTACTACCAATCTCATCTACAATAACTCAGTATTTTACTAAAATAAGATTTAATAATATTTCTAGGTATAAAATATAGGCACAAAGATAATTATGTATAAAAGTGTATGTCTCTGATTTTGATTTTGCTTATAATCTGTGATCAATCTGCACCACACATCTCATGATACATCATTGAAATACTTATTTCAGAAGCAAAATAATTAGTATAGAAAAAACAACTAACTTGGAATTTACTAGATGAAAATTTAAGGAGTCTCACAGTCAATAACAGCCTTTTCTGACATCTATTTTTAATTCTTACAATCAAACACATTAACCTGTGTTTTTCCCAAATGTTTCAATCCTGAAATTTTTTTAAAGGTTTTAAAATTTCAGCTCTTTTGACACTGATTATTTTTCGTTCTTCTTAATAGTTGTGTATCACAATGTAAATGCCACTAAATTCCACTCGGTTCCAAAATGGAATCCTTGAAAACCAGAAGTAAATTGATTTGCAGAGATGACTTCAGTATTCATTTACTAGGACAAAAGAACAGACTACGCGTATGAAGACTGCCGTAACATAATATTTGATACATTTAGTCAAGTCACTGCAGGAAACTGACAGTGGTAAATTCCAGGCTTCATCATTTTCTACAGTGGACTGTGCACCTATGTACACTGTTGGTGTGGTCACTCAGGGCAGTAGGACTAAGATCTAACCTGCAAACAATTGACACTGGCTCTTGGGCCTGATGCTTTAAGGAAATCTAGGGTAAACTAAACATATTCAGCGCCTGTGTGTGTGTCTATGCCCAAGTCTGCCTTTGTTCAGCCTCCACAAAACTAGAAAACCTACAAATGCCAATGCCCCGTTTGGACATGACCCATTGCTCAATCCCAACCAAGATGGACAGAGGAGGAGTCTCAAAGATGCTAACTCTTATGACTTTTTTTAGAGCTGTTTTCTGAAGACCCATCAATGCTCTCATGAAGGAAACAGTTGCGGCGTGAGCTCATCCTCATTTTTGACATAGGGGCTCATCATGAGCTCAGCTCTCAAATGCAAATCCATAGGAGACCATGCTTTATTGGTTGTGTCAATATACTATAACACACAAATATTAAATGGAAGAGAAAACCATAACTAAACCAGAAGTTTGAAATCTGTCTTTGAAGTAATGCACAAAAGAGTGGTATTCTAATCTCATCTTGCAGAGGATATAAACCCAATTTTAAGTAACTTGGCCATTTTAGCTGAAAGTAAATAATGTCTCTGTGATACACAGAAATAGATCCTCCCTATCCTAAAATAACTTCAATATTCAAGTTACTGTTACCAATATATGCCCATGATTTTTAGCCTCTGGTGTTCACATAACAGCAAAATGCAGAAGAATGCGTTCATGCACCTATACCATATCACAAGACCCATTTTGCATCTTGTCGCATAAGGGTTGTAGGTAACACTTTAATCACTGATTTAATCACTGATTAAATTTGGTAAAAAGCTAAGAAAGCAACATTTTGAGAATTCATTATGAACATAAATCTTAATTAAGTTCCAGAATGTAGCACATTTGTACAAAGAAAGATACATGAATGTCCTAAATTCATCAGATATTCTGAGGTGATACAGCTGAAGCTGTCAGTTTGTATAAAATTAGTACAAGGCTCTAATACAGCTTACAGATAATTGCCATAAAATTTTCCCTCTTCCCTAATTTTAAGATACAGTAAAATATTTGTCAATGGTAATTACCACTATTAAACTTTAACAAATACAAAACTATTATTTTGAGAACTTTTATATATAATATAAATATATATAATATATATATCTATACACATATACGGACACACACATTTTTATATATATCTGCCCGTCACCTTTCTTTTGGTCATGCTACAAACAAATTTTATCTAAGATGCTTAGCATTTCCTACATGTACAAACTCATTTGGGTTTTTTTTGCAGTTACTTCATTCTCATGAATGTTGTCTTTTTCCTCTTCATGCTGTCCGAAGCAATACTTAGTGCCTTCCTAATTTTAGAATTTTTTTTTTTTTAATGTAAGTTATTTAACACACGAGGATAGTGCCAAGGAGCTTATGAATGCGTAGGTAGCTTTTCAGTTTATAAATATATAATTTTGTATATAAAGATATAAACACATAGAACACTTGGAAAATAACTAGAATATTAATAATGAGTAATTGTAAGCTATATATCATGCACAGTAGTGATTCATGAGTCATTATCTGTGACAATCACCACATGTAAATAAAAGCATACAAGTTGATTGACACCCTGTCTGTAATGCCACTTGCTATATATTAATACAGGCAATATCCAGATTATAATAATGAGTTTCAAAACTGCTGCCTTTTCTATGTACGACAAGCATACATATTTGAAGACCCGACTGTTTTTGAGGTCATATTTAACAGCAGAGGAAGCCATCAAGACCTTTGCCTCGTAGCAAGCAGCACATATATGATACTGCTAGCATACCAGACTATCCATGCATGAAGTCAAAGGTTACAGGCATAAAGCAAGTTTTATTGCCGGCTCAGGGCAATGTGTTTGAGAATGCTAACTCACTTCTCACCATCCTGTTTTCCAAGTCTGACAACAGATTTTTGCTAGGGCTTTCATCTGTATTTTCAATAATTCTGGTCACTCACAATGTAGACATTATGTTTTTACACAAGAAAGTAAATAAGTGAGGATTGTTTTTGCAAGGGACCTCCAATATTTAGAATACTTTCCACCATTCTAAAATAAAAAATAACATGAAAAGCAAGATTAGAATTGCTGAACTACACAGGTGTGCATTTTTATTATTATGTGTACTGACCAGATATTCCAGAAAATTATCTGGACTCTGTCATATACTTTTCTCAGTTTCTTTTTCTGTCCCAAAAATAATGTATGTCTAATTCATGTTTGTATTTGACTTCAAGATTCATTGACCAATTTTAACTCATTTTGCTTTAGATCTCACACACTACCTTATTTAGCAATGAGACTGAGGTATATCATCTTTGTATCTTTCTTTCATGTTGAGAACAAAAAAGCCACTATCTTCTTTTTGAGGACATTTTTTTAAACAATCATGTAAGATAGACTTCATGTAAGAGGGATTTCTTATATTTAATATACACTTCCATACATTCAGGCACACTCAAATTTGAAAGACTACCTGAAATATCAATAATTAAGGCTTTATTACAGAGAGAGTTCTGAAGTTGTTTATAGCTCTTCAGTATTTCCATTGCCTACTGAAAACAGATTTTTTACCAGAAAAAGATGAAATTTTAAGACAGATTGGAACCGAATGACTTAAATATTTTAAAGCATAAGGGTTGGCACGTACTTCTTCCACTGTTTAAAAAAAAAAAAAAGGGTTCCTGAACTGAATATGCTGAAAAATCCTGATCAAGAACATGAGTGACAGAGATCCGAAAAAGGGAAGACAGTTTAAAGGAGACACAGGAAACTTTCAGAATACTGTTGGAAAGGCCTCATTATTTATAAAAGATCCAGTGCAGCATACTCTGTATCATACACATGATTGCTCAGGAACAGCTACTTGGGAAAAACCATTCTCAAATAACTTTAAACATACACCAGCCTACAGAAACTGCGTGTGACCCAAGTAATAAAAATGCCAGACCTCTTATGACCTTTTACCCTCCAGCCTCTAGTAACTTTTGCTAGTTTAAGCATACTAAGTATCACAGATTCTCAAATAGCACCATGAGTGTCATACCACTGGCATGCTGAGACTGCTGTCTTTCATGTTGACCAGGATTGCCTCATTGATTCTTTTTATTTTCTGTTTTCATTTTATTTACCTCTGGTTTTCAGTTTTATACAAGCTCTGAAGGGCAAGGACCTCAGGGACCTTTTTGTTCTGCTTTTAAACAATGCCTTGTATAAGTGGATTCCCCAGTTTGCTGCTAGAGATTTTACAGTCACTCATGGTGCTGTGATAAATAGTGCAGTAGCACTGCAGATTAATGACTGCTCTTGTGCCGCTCAGTGTGAATGGGAAATAACAGGATCATGATAGCAGGCATTACCTGAAGTAGTGAAGGCATACCTTACAGACACAGTAACAAATTCAATAAACTGTTTCAATAAACAAAGATAAATGATTTCAAACACAGCGATAGGCTTGTATGTGGCTCCAGAATCCAGACATCTACTGAGAACACTGTAAGGAGGAATAGAAACTTTATCATCACTACTGGTTTTAGAAGCAACAAAACACAAAAGGTAGTTAGACATGGCGAGAGAATGGACAGAGTTTGGTGGTGTGCTCAGACCCAGTCTTTAGGATTGGATAAGCACGATCATGGGATCTACTGGCCTTGGGTCATACTGTGCACAGAACCACGAGCTCTTGCACAGCCTGCTACTACAAAGGGGTTTTTGGTGTTTCTCCCAACGTATTGTAAAATCTCATTAATTAAAAAAAAAGAAAAAGGAAACAAATAGCTACATCACCTTATGATTTAATGAAGCCCGGTTTCCAAAGGACATGTGTTGCTCCTGATTGAGTTTTTAATTGCATTACACTAAGACTGTAGAGGAAAACCTCTAATTTTTTATATCAAAGAACCAACACAGGAAGCAAAAGCCATCATGAACTAAAGAACTCAACCAGAACAGAAACCCTGGCTGAGTATGAGGTATTCTGACATCTAATATAGCATTCACTCTACAATTACTGCATTCATAGCAGCTCTTTTTCACCTGGGTCTTTGCACATCTAATAAAAATTGACATATGGCATTTTGGACATTTTGCTACCTGGAGCAACTACTGACATTTCTCTCTTTTACCCCAAAGACTGTTTTCATTAAACTTGTTGGAACTTAATATATCTGAGAATTTGCTGAAATTAGCTGAAAAACTTATATAAATATATTTGTAGGATGGGAAAAACAGATGCAAATATGCAAGCAAACACAGAGTGGTAAGGAATACTGTAAATCCAAACATACGAAAATTAGAGAAAAAATAGTAATGAGTTTAGCTGCTCACCTTAATTTCATCCTTCATGTCTCCATGTGACAATGACAGAATGGTAATTAAGCACAAGATTCCAGCAAACCCCTGCTACACGGAATGTGCAGAATAGATTGCTTCCCACTGAATTAGAATCTATTTAATATTTCTTGCTAACCTCAAAATGTACTAAGCAGGTTTTTTTTGCATACACTATGCTTTTATGCTTACAACCCAGGGATATGGTGATACTGCTACTGTATCTTTATTCTTTACAAAAATTAAGATCTGATAGCATGTTCATAACTATAATGTGAACTAGATAGAATTGTATTATCATTGCAATTTTACACATGGGGATCTGAGACGCAGATTAAAGCCAGAAACGGCCATAAGGTTTGAAACCATCAAATAATGTTGAAATGTCTGACAACAGAAGTTTTCACCACACCTCATGTAAGCTTCCTAACTTCACCTATTCATCCTAAATATAGAAGGTCAATACAGTTGAACACAGAGGCGCCTGGAAAAAGTCCAGATACATCCCTTGCCCAGCATTACACAAGAACCCTCTGGCAGAGGCATGCAGCAATTCAGTTCCCTGGCAGAGTTTTCAGCTGCCTTAGCATGACACTATACTTTCTTCTACAGTCTCCAATTCATCCACTACATATTTTCCAACTTCCGCAATAAAAGAAGCAGATGTACTACAGACAACAGTCTCATTGCATCCCCAATGGGCCCTCAGTACACAATGTTCAAAGGAGAGGACGAAAAGCATTATGCAATAGATACTTAAAATCTGTTGTGCAATGTACACAAAATAACCAGGCAACTATTGATTTAGAAATTTCCTCACCAGTGCATTTGATCTTAAAAAGAACTTGGAATCTTAATGTTAAATACCTTTTTTTTTCATACAGTTTTCTTAATATTTGTAAAACTATAAAACTAAATAATTCTCAAATACCATCAATGGGACTTCTAAAAACAGGCAACATCCTGATTCTCCTTCTTGAGAATAAGCTGACACAAAATCTCTGGGTTCTGGAGGAATATGTGCTAGTGAGCATAAACTAGCACTTGTTTGTCCTGATCCTCTTTTCTTGCCGTCTCTAGCTCCTCAAAGGAACTGTCCCTTGTTCCTTTGACCATCTCGTGACTCTTACCTACCAACATTTTCTGCCCTCTTCTCCTTAGCCTTCAAACTGTTGCCACCTTCTTTACAGCTCTAATTCCTCCCCTTCACTTTGATTTTACCCTTCTCCCATGTTTTCAGCAACCACATTCCACTCTTCTTCCAGCATTTATTTGCATTCTTTCTCCTTTAAACTCCACTTTGAACCTCTCTGCTCTCTCCTCCCCATTCCTAATAATTTCCCTCCTTTTGGCTTGCCAGGATCCAGAATACTGGACGGAGGAGTGTGAAGTGCACAGGAAAGGTTTTCTTTCCTGACTTCCCCCACTGGGAAAATGGCTGGTTACTTTCCAGTTGCCATAAGCAGCTGAGAGTCCCTGAAGACTTTGCCATAAAATGTTCGCTCTTTCAAAACAAGTTACATGAAAAGCAATGAAGGGATGCAAAGTACCCATACAGACTAACTGTTGCCAGTCTCACCTGAATACATGCAAGCAGATTTTTAAAAAAGTTTATAATTTAGATGCATGTGGATGACTTTGTACAAGGAGAGCAATTATACCAGTATGATCCTGCCCTCAAACTTCATATCATTTCAAATTCATGACAGGTACTCAATGAAATTATTTTATTAATGGTTAACATGGACAAAACAACCTAATTTAATTATTGAAAACTGCTAAACTGCTTGAACAGAAATCTTCTAGAAGGTTAAACTAAAACATGCATCTCCCACGAAGAAATTAATCCCAAAGTTTTGGACAAATTTAAGAAAATGAAAACATATCTAATGAAGAGTTCTAAACAGCCATAGATATGGACTGCACTATACACACCATGTACAACTAGGAAAACTATTTGAAGTAAATATCTTATTGATAGTATTAACTATTGCGTAGAAAACTACTTACTACAAATCTACCATATTTTTCTTAATCATCCCTAAGAAAACACTTTACTTCCATGTAATTTAAGGTTTAGTAAGTTACATTTGCAATTTAGTAATTTAATTGTGAAAAGCATTGTCTTGAAGAAAGCTACCAACAGTGCAATACCTTCTCCAAAGCTCATTTGAAAGTATTACTAAGTGTTGAATCATCTAAAAGGAGTAACTGCAGCTGAAAGCTATTAGTGTGCAATGCGACAGCAGCCTGCTTAGGAGATGAATGAGACTATCCTATTGATAAGGTCGCAATCGATCTGAGGTAGACTTTTTTAAATTAGTAAAATGTTGCAGCACTTTAGAAAGTGTCACCAACAGCCCTTCTCCCTGAAAAATGCTCCAACTTGTAGGAAAACTGTAATTTATTATTTTAAACAAAAAATTTGCCTCATAGTGACAGAGTATCATCTGTGGCTTATTTATTTCAAACCTATCCTTTCATTGAAAGCAAGCTTATTTTTCTGAAGATAACATTCAGATCTGTACTCTTAAGTTCCCTCCATAGCTACTCTTAGAAAGATGCTCTTCAGGAAGCGTATGAACTGCTTGGAAGTCAATTTGCTCCAAAATACATTGAGAATAGTTATCTTTAAAAAAAAAAAAAGAAAAAAAAGAAAAAATAGCAGCTGACTTGAATTTCATCAGAATTAAAAATTATATAGTAATGCATAGAATGGCCTGTACTTCCAATCACTTCCAACACTTCAGCATATAGCATAGGTAGGTGAAAACTGAAAAGGACCACCACTTCATGCAATTTAGAACAAAAAAGTGGATGCTCATCCTCAGAGCCTTTCAAACAAAGGCTATTCCTACGAGTTGCAAAGCACCCTTATCCTCCATTGTATTTCACTGTGCTCAGACCCTGGCAGGATCTGAAGTGTTGAGAGCAATATGGTAATGATGTTCACATAGACCCTGTGAAAAACTGGATCATTTAAGAAAGAGAAAGGCATAAAGGAGTGGAACACTTCAGTCTTTTCATGCAAATTGAGCTAACTTTTCTTCATAGACTTTAGAAAGAATTTTTCCCAAACACTATAGCTCCAGATAAGCTGGTGCTTTTCAAGTTTCCTTTAAAAATATGTTTTTGAACCACAGAAGGAGGAAAATGCCAATGACCAAGGTCATACAAGGACACAGTTTCTGATTGAACTCAGGCACTAACTGAATAAAGTCCACTTCAACACATTAGTAGACATAAAAGCTGTGGTGCAAAGCATGTATTCTGTAATAACAAAGCGGTAACTATTTACATGTGAAAGACCAGAATAAGCATTAAATATAAAATGTATGTCTGCTGTCCCAGCTGTATCTGAAATGATCTCTTATTAATGCTGAGACTTTTCAGTTCTGCTTCTAAGTTATTTAACAAATAATCTTAACTCACTAAATTACAGGTTCTTAACTGTTGCCAGTCTCAGTTGAGTAAAGACCAAGAGCTGAGCCAATACAAAAACTGTTTATGAAAAAGAGGAATAATGCAATGGGAAATAAACACAAAATGGGACAAGCCTTTTGCTTGAAAGCTTATATTGGAATTACTGTTTTCATACTTGTTCCTTGGATAACTAAGAGTTCTAATTTCTAAAGGGGATGACCATAGCCATACAGCATGTAGTAGAGGTACAGTTCATATTGTCAGATTTATATATGCGTATATTTAGAGTATGCTTTATCTAAAAGCTAGATGAATTTGTGAGGTGGATTGAGAACTGACTGAGTGGCAGAGCTCGGAGGGTTGTGATCAGTGGTGCAGAGTCCAGTTGGAGAACGTAGCTAGTGGTGTTCCCCAGGGGTCAGTACTGGGGTTGGTCTTATTCCATATATTCATAAACGACTGGATGAGGGGACAGAGTGTAACCTCAGCGAGTTTGCTGATGATACAAAATTGGGAGAAATGGTTGACACACCAGAAGACTGCTGCCATTCAATAAGACCTAGACAGGCTAGAAAGTTGGGTGGTGAGGAACCTGATGACATTCAAAAAGGGCAAGTATAGGGCCCTGCACCTGGGGAGGAATAACCCCATGCATCAGTACAGGTTAGGGGCTGATCTGCTGGAAATTAGCTCTGCAGAAAGTGATGTTGGAGACATGATGGACAACAAATTGACCATGAACCAGCAATATGCTCTTGTGGCCAAGAAGGCAAATGGTCTCCTGGTGTGCATTAAAAAGAGCGTGGCCAGCAGGTTGAGGGAAGTCATCCTCCCCCTCTACTCTGCCCTGGTGAGGCCACATCTGGAGTACTGTGTCCAGTTCTGGGCCCCCCAGTTCAAGAAATAAAAGGAACTACTGGAAAGAGTCCAGCAGAGGGCTACAAAGACGATCAAGGGAATAGAACAACTCTCTTATGAGGAAAGGCTGAGACACCTGGGTCTGTTTAGCCCAGAGAAGAGAAGACTGAGAGGGGATCTTATCAGTGCCTATAAATATGTAAAGGGTGAGTGTCAAGATGACGGGGTCAAGGTTCTTCTCAGTGGTGGCTGGTGACAGGATAAGGGGCAACAGGCACAAGCTGGAACACAGGAAGTTCTGTCTGAATGTGCGGAAAAACTTCTTTGTGGGTGCCAGGCTGCCCAGAGAGGTTGTGGAGTCTCCTTCTCTGAGGATATTCACCTGGATGCTTTCCTGTCCAGCCTGCTCTAAGTGGACCTGCTTTGGCAGGGGGATTGGACTAAATGATCTCCAAAGATCCCTTCCAACCCCCTACAATTCTGTGATTCTTTAATTTTAGATGACATTGGGTAAAAGCATAGAATGTACTGCTATAGGTAGAAATGAACAATGTAGTAAAACTAAGACTGTAATATTAAACCAATTTCTTGTTAATGTAAGGTAACAACAACTGTAGATTGATAAAATACAATAAAAAAGTCCTGAAACGGTAAATTTAGTAACAATACCATTTGCACAGCTATAATGCCTGCTCTAAATACTTTGCTATGTACTTTCAAAAGAGTAAGCAGTGACATTATTTACTTTTCATTATAAACATAAAATATGTAATTAACAAAAAAGTACAATAAAAATACTTGAATAAACAATTGGATTATGTTAACATTACAGTATAGCATTTACTTTCTGATGTCACAACATCTCAGAAAATGCTATAGCTTGATCACTAACAGACTGGGATTAGAATTCATCTTCTTCTATGGAAATGTTATTTCTTTTTTATCTTCCTGTAAAGCATGTGATCCTTGGTATTCTTAGATGCAGGATTTATTGGCCTATTAGTCTAGTCTGGTAAGAAAATTATATACTTTGGGCCCTGAAATTCTCACATTTCATTAGCATAGTAGCTTTTTGTTTGAGAGCAATAAAAATGAACTACAATTCAAGAACAATTCACGTGCAAGCATGTATTTTGCATGCAAGTCCTACGCAATTCATTCCAGCGATATTCTCTGCTGGGTGTCTTCTCACAGTCAAGAAGCAATGAAACTAGGTCTTACAAGGTGAAGTTAACACTTTCTAAAAGCAATAAATGTTTCTCAAATTCAAACTCAATTCAAAAACTTTAAAGAAAATGGTTTCAAGGGAACTATATGTTCTCTTAAAGTCAAGAAAATATTCAAATGACTAATCAGGAATATATTGTCTTGCAATGCTCTGAAAGAAAAAAAACAATCTTGAAATCAGCGTGACAGGCCTGCTGCTTACATTGCCTCTTAAATTATGGGAGCCTTGGGTGAAAGATCTTAATCGCAAGAAAATGTCAAGTGTGCAACATGAGGACACGTCAAGGGTGTTTGCTCAACGGAGTACTTCAATTCTGAGCAACCATCAGTGCAATAATAAACCCCATAGTTTACCAAGTAACCAAGAGCAATAGAAAATCCCATAGTTTGAGGGAAAAACTCTGCATCTGTATTATAATTTATCGGTGCATGTTTAATATAAATTGTACATTTAATGTAAAATGTACAAACTTATCAGGGAAGTAGGACACTTGACATAAATGTTTTCTTCTAATCCAAGGGTCACAGAACCATGCTGGTTCCTATTCAGTCTTCTGATTCCATGAATCTTCAGTCCTGTCTGTACAGGGTCTCAAAATGCAGATGTTGCAGCACTCAGTTGAACTGGGTAAGTGAAGAGAAAGACTCATCCTAAAGAAGTATAAAACCCAGGGGCTCCGTAGCACACCAGGAGGAAGACAGCACCAGCAAGGACACTGTCACTATAAAAGCAGGTGTTTGCAGTGCAAAACTCAGAATTCAGGTATAGTAATTCACACAGTTGCCATGTGATGAATCCTACCACCACAATGCAAGATCTTGGTAATCTGGGTGGACTCTGGTTTACACAAGTCCTTTTGCCCTGTAAGGGAAATTTCAATAGGACTTCTGTGTGAAATTTCTCATGAGGTTTCATACAGAGTTCTTCAAAGATGCATGATGTCACTCTTTCAGCTCAGTGAGTCACAGAAAAAAATGTGTATTGATTTAGGGCTTCACTTCATCCCTATATAGACAAACCTGTTTTATGCCTCTGTTCTATCAGGCTGAAAAGTCTCTGCTTCCTCAAAATCTCACTATAGTTATGACTGGATGAGAGCAAGCGTCTGCAGAAGGAAGATGCAAGACTCTTAAGGAGACAGAGAAATCTTATTACAAAAACAGTGCATCTGCACCTTGCATAGAGGGATTATAGTTTATGAGTATAGTTCAACTACTGACAAACGATAGCTTTTCTGAAACTGCATGAGTTTTATCAATTGTCCCCACTATCTTAACTTTTTATGCTTTTATAAATGTGTACGAGGTTAATTAAAGTAATAAATAAGGCTAGTGAAAAAAAATTATCGTTGCAGTAACTGTTACAAATATGAACAATACAAATTAAATTATTTTAAAAATTAGAAAAAGACTGCAAATTTTATCTAAAAATAAATCATTCTGTCTAACTAACAGAAATGCAGAACAAAGATAAAGCCTCTGTAGATAAGACTTTCCTCAGGCATCAAAATCTCTCTTTAAGAACTATGTACCAATGAACAAGTAACAAAAAAGGGGGTTAGCCATAACTTTTCTGTTTTCTTGCACTGATACCTAGATGACAGAATATCTAGATAATTGTTTACCACATAGTGTGGTGTTGATTTGTTCCTTATCTATTCATCCCTGCCAGCCTAGTAACATGACCTGAAAGACCTCAATTTACATAAAAAGAAGGCACTACTGTTTTTACACAGGTAGCTCCATTTGCAACTGTGCAGACAAAAGTTTTAAAACTCATAATCTCTTCTTAGGTGGATTTGGTCAGGGATGACTGGCTAATTGGGGGAAACACATGAAAGCACCTCAAAATCCAATTAGCACTTCAGTGCAATTAAATAGCTTTGCTATTCTGTAGAGACATGGCTTTGATCTTGCACTGAAAAGTGTCCTTCCTTAAAGCTGATGTTTTGATTTCTTTCTCAGTAATTAGTGCTAATTGTAAAGCCATTCCTGACATGCTCTAAACAGAGCATTTTGCTGCATTTGACACAATGACCTTAAATCAGTGTTCTCTTTTGTCTATATTGTACTAGTTTATTATTGGCCTAGCTACTTTGCTCATTATTAAATGCACAATATGTAAAACACGTTAAAGTCAGATGAAACAAATTACCTAGGTTTAAGAGCTTGTGTGGATACCTTCACCAGTGCTTTTAAAGCTTTTATTCCAAAGAAATACAGAATATAAAATAATATTAGATTACAATTACACTAAACTGCTCTTTCAAATTTTTCTTTTTCATCCTGAACTGGAAAAGATGAATTTTGATTTATGCCTGCTTTTTTTTTTTTT
>JAOXJM010000019.1:57593556-57609808 GCA_026413425.1 Tringa solitaria
CATGAAGTGAATAACCCGAATGTAGTACACTATGACAGCTACAAAATCATGTATATAGCAACGCCCTTTCATAGTAAGTATCTGGAAAGAAAGAGCTCTTTATAACATACATTTTGATCTCAAATTTAATCTCAGTAGCATGATGACACAAACTATTTTATGCACTAACATTCCACTTCACAGGAAAAATGTGCTACCACTATTTCTCATTTCTATTTAAGGAATCTCTCACAGATATAAAACCTTTCAAAAACATAATTTTTTTTAATGTCAACTTCTGCAAAATAGTATTTTGATGAATTAAGATACTTATTGATCTACCCAAGATTGCTTACACTATAGCTGCAAAGTTTAGATTACAAGATTCATAAGAGATAATTATTTGTATGTAGACATGAGACATACTTTCTTACAAAACATTTTCAGCTACCCTAGAAGTTTTGGGAACATGTCAATGGTTTTGATTGGCATTTTGTTTGCATAAAGCTGTCAGAAAAGCAACTGGTGATTTCTGTTTTTCTTTCTTCTTTTCCTTCTCCCTCTTAATTCCACAGTTCAAGAAATCACCAAGATACAGAAAGCACAACTTCAAACTCTACCTGAGCCAGGCCAAGAATCTGAAACAAAATTTCTTACATTCTCAGATAATAACTTATCCACCAGCTACATAGAATATGCGACATTTGATCTTCCTCAGTTCTTTCTAGTTGGATCTGATTAATTTTGTACAAAATGCTTACACGTTAAGAGTGTGTTTCATTAGTTGTGAAAAACAGTGATGCATCATTAGAAGGGAGTGCGAAATCCAGCTTTGGAGTGATATAGAGCAGAAGCTTCCCTTTTTCTATTTTTCATATAAATACTCCAGACGAATAATCAGCAAGAAAAAGGAACATAGCATCACACAAATGTAACATTTATTTTCTTTCATGTCATTAAATAAAAAAAGAATATTTTTGTCTTTCAGGAGTTGAAAAAAATATCAATTCATTCACAAAGACATAGTCAAGGTGCCTGTTAAAAGACAGAAGGATTATGAATCCCAACAGCAATCACATGACTCTTCTCACTTGGACTAATACTTTTAACGTCCCTTAGACAAATTTCACACTGCTGTAGTTTAGTTCCCTCTTTTATATTCTACTGAGACTTCCAATTTTGTGAATCTAAACTTACACCAAAAAATAAAGAGCTGAGCTAAGCCCAAAATGGCTGAGTCCAGCTTGTGGCTTTGAAATGGCACTGAGCTTTACTCAGCTGTGTGCCACTCAAACAGAATCAGAGATGCATCTTGAGCAAGCCAGGAAATTTTAACGTTGTTCCCACTAAATAATTCTACACAGACTAAAAAAGTTAGTCTTTTAGTAACATTTAGTGACATACTTGGATATACCAACCTCAGGTAATAGGATCTATGTTTTAATAATCTGTTTGCAGGGTTGAAAAAATGATGATAGCATCTGCTAGATTTTAAGAAAAATATTTATGCTAGCTCAGAAGAATTTTTTCCATCTACAAGCTTTGAACAAGTGACTAAACAGTCAGCTAAACATCTTTAAAAAGAAGACAGAGCATTTTATACTAAGGTTACTCACAAAAAAGGTAGATCATATTAAGGCCTAATCCTGCACTTTCTGACGTCAATGTGACTCTTGCCATTGGCCTCAATGGGAAAAGAAGAGGGCCATTAAAATATAATTTTACTTTTAGTCAGTCTTAATTATACAATGATAGAATGATTCATTCAATTGTTCAATTCATAACATTTTAGCATTTATAAACATGATTAAAACAGCTTTGAAATAATAATTAAATTTTAGGGGCATCTTTTAAAATAACATTTACCTATTAACTCTCGTAACAAGCATTAGAAATAAACCTAAATGGCACACATTCAGTTTGGAAGCAAAAGGTGCGTCACTGCTAATGACACTGATACGTTGTATCAGTATGTTCTACAAAATCAAACGCTTTGATAGAATACTGATGAGGCTGACAAATTCTCCCCTGCTTTCCTAGCAATGCCTTCCATCCCATTAGCTGGTTTCCACTCCCCCACCCCTCCACCCCTCCCATCTTCCTATCTGTTTAGCACCTTGTAAAAAACTTACAAGTGGTAGATACCAAGACTAAGACCAAATTCTAGCATCAGAAACTCTTGTGTATGTAAAGAGAAGGATGCTCTCCCTTTTCCCAGTATTACTACCCACTCTAGGTCTCCACAATGAAAAATCCTTGATGACCATCAAGAACTTTGCAAAACATCTCTCTGAAATACTTACCCAAGGTTAGTTAGGTCTACTGACACCCTAACTTGCAAGGCTGGTTACCAGCCACAATTTGCATCCTCGCCACGCTACAGGATTAGCCTTCCATATTTCCCAGTATCTCAAGTTTGTCTCCTTGCTGACTATATTCAGAACAGATTCCAAATGGGTAATTCCATGTAAGAAAAGAAAATACGAAATAATAATAAATAAGAAAAGAATACAAAAAAAATCTCAGGTATTATCTGCAAAAAAGAAAAATCATGATAATTTAGTCTATCATCAAATATGTTTCTTCTCAAGAATATGGAAAGTTCTATTTAATTAGATATGTGCTGCATAATCCTAGTATGAATGTCTGCATTAGGCAATCTAATGAACTAACTTGAATTGATAATTGGCATTTACCCTGGAATCTTTACCAAAATCTGACACACCAAAAAATGTAAGAAAAAGGAATTTATCCCAGCTCTGTAGTACTGCAAGCAGATCTAAAGAGACCAATCAGGACTCAAATACATCCTGTCAATCAAGGGATCCTCAAGAGCCAAAAGACCAGTAGTATTCAGCAAAAACTATAACAAGGTGATGCAGGGCACCCTGAAGGAGGGGTTACATCAGCTAAAAGCCAATTTCATCACAGAAATGATAGGTACTATCTAATGATAAGAATAATTGACCAAATATTGTGAAATGCTTCATGCTCTAATAACTGCATATGGTAGAAAATTAATTTTGTTGTAGTGTTGGTATCCTGGAAGATGGTAGAGAACTGCTCACAAAGAAAAATATGACTATATTATCATAATAATGACATTCAATAAAGTAATATCACATGACTGCAAAGAACCAAATACCAGTCATGTGGGTTATAAAGCTCTTCAATAGCCTCTTCCTATACAGCACCAGGACTTTCCAAAATATTCTAACAATGCAATTTGAATCTCAAGTCTAGATCTTTCTGGATGCCAAGTAGGACTCACAGTGCAGTTATTCCCAGATCCCAAAACTGAAGGTCAGCAAAGCCCACAGAAAGCCCTCATAAGAAATCCAGAAAGTAGTTTAAAGATGAGGTTTTTACCTGTGAAGTAAGTTTCCATTCTTTAATTAAAAGTCTGGCTGTAAGTCAGTCACCTAACCTACCTATGTGGACGATTGGTTTAAGTGAGTCCACCACTCTAAGATACAACACACTCATGGTAAGCACTCCCTAAACTCTGAACAGTGTTTTTTCCCAAATATCTCAAGGTAAAATACAGAATGCCATTTACTATCTATTTACTTAGAAAGCAGAAGAAAAACTTGCCAAAAAATTGATTTACTGTATTTAAATATCTCTGCAGGGAAAGAAAGAAATATTCCCAAACATGCAAAACAAGCACGTACAGTTAAAGCATGGACATGCTTCAAGAGCACACAAACACACTTTTAGTTTTTATCTAACAACTTCTTAATGAAAAACACCTTCATATATCAGAATAAACGCATTGTACTACGGACAGCTCTTGAATAGCTAAGGAATATCCTGCACCACCGTATTAACATTCACAATAGGAAAATATGATGGAAACGTGAGGGAATAAAGAAACTCTCCACTTTCCTCATACTGGGACTATATTTACTCAAAAGAAACAGAAAATCTTTTAGAAGGTAAATCAGAGTTTGAGATCTGTTTTGTCATTTTTTAAGTTGTACTATTTGGTATTCATTCATCTTTTAGTACCTGTGGCAATAGGTAAGCAGTGAGCTGTGAATGCCGCTTTACCTAGAGATTAAAGATTTTCAGTGTGTTTGGACTGTTAGCATGAAACATGATTTGATAAGCTTTTTTATTTTCTTATGCATTCCATGCATTCACAGTAGTTTTATTTAACCAGTAACACCAAAAATGAAATGTTGATTTTGCACATTTATATTGTATTCCAAATTTCTAAGCAAATCATAGGTATGCAAATAAAAATTTAGAATATATGACACTCGCCATGTTCTAGCTTAAAAATGTAAAAAATAAGCTAAATCATATACTTGTTTAAATGAATTTCTGGTGATACATGATACAATCTTGATTAACAAAAGGAATGCCTAGCTATACAAACAGGCTCATCCCACATCCTGAAGTCTCTCATAGTGGTTTTACACACATATCTGCCTACTAAGCTGTAAACACCTGAATTACTCCCTAGAAGCAAGAAAAACCTTGTCCTCATCAAAGACTGGGCAGAATTTTGAACACCTTTTGTTGCCAACATATTGACATTTCTTGGCCACACTTCCTACCCCTAAAACCACACTGTAGTACCTGATTCTCAGCAGTTTCAATCCAAGTCACTCTAAAAGGATGGCAACAACTTTGTGCTGCTCTGTCTCCTCCAACACCCTGAAACTTTCAAGCAGGAATCAGTACTTGTTGTCAAGAGCTGTCCTAACTTAAAAGCAGCTATTCCCTACCAACTCCCTTGGCAAGCGCTGATGCCCACTCCACAGCACACGTCTCAGTAAGGCCTTCCCTTTCATGAAATCCAGCAGTCTTGGAATCTGTTGCACTTTACATACTATCCACCCTAACCTCATAAATATTTATAGAATCATAGAATATCTCAAGTTGGAAGGGACTTTGAAGGATCGTTAGTCCAACTCTCTGCTCCTCGCAGGACTCTGTAAAGAGCCATCCAGACATTCCCTGAACTCTGAGAGGCTTGGTGCCCTGACCACTTCCCTGGGGACCCTGTTCCAGTGACCAACCAGCCCTTCAGTGAAGAACCTTTTCCTAACACCCAATCTAAACTTACCCTGACAAAGCTTCATTCCATTTCCCCATGTCCTGTTGCTGGTCACTAGAGAGAGGAGGTCAGCACCTCCCCCTCTGCTACCCCTTGAGGAAGTTGTAGGCTGTGATGAGACCACCCCTCAGCCTTCTCTTTTCCAAGCTGAACAAACCAAGTGACCTCAGATGCTCCTGATAAGTCTTGCCCTTGAGGCCTTTCACCATCTTAGTTGCCCTCCTCTGGACACACTCTTATAGTTTGATGTTCTTATACTGAAGTGCCCAAAACTGCACATGGTACTTGAAGTGGGGCCGCATCAGAGATTTTATGAGAGTATTCGCCTATATATACACACACATATATACATACACATAAGAAAGATTTTACAAGATTATACACACACACGCGCGTGTATATGTATATGTATATGTATATGTATATGTATATGTATATGTATATATATACCCAGAGAACAATCAAGAGCTACTAGCTCTAACCAGTTCACTCTAGATAATTGGAGTTGTCCAAGGAGACTGTATTATCATGCCTGAAAAGAGAATTGCATGATCATGCATTCCCATCCCATGTTTATCATAGCTATCATGATATCTGTGAGCTGTCACAGAAGAGAGTCCAATTGATTCAGAAGAATTTGAGACTGACTGCCCATTAAGTCCATTTCCTCTTCTTTAAACAGGTCATTTCTGACTTACCCTTAGTCAAGGCTGACCAAATCTTACTGTTGAACTGTTGGAGCTTCATTCTGCTTCAGCCAAATTGGCTGCGACTCTGGATTGCCTGACTGCAAGCTGGAAACCCTTTGTTACAACACCCAGTCTCCCCTCTCTCTACTCCCAAAATGACTATCCAGTCTTATGGTCCTCATTCTCCTGTTTTCCATCCTTCCTTAGTTCATCCTTCCTTTCGGACACTCCTGGATTTTCCTTTTTTACAGCTTCATATTCTTTGAACTGTTTCCTATTCTCTTTCCCTTCCCTTCAATATAGTTTTGGCTCCTCAACTTTGGAAACAGAGCTTTCTTTGTCATTATACCAAATTGCCAGCAAAAGGGTTATTGTCAGTAAAGAACAGACAAATGCCCTATTTTTAATTGCAATGCCCTGCTCAAGCTCAGCCATCAAATGGGGAAAGCAGGCAAGGTAGGATGAGTTCTGTGCAGAAGCATTCTCCCTGATTTGTTCTTTGTTCTGTGGCCATGGTAGGTCTGGTCAGCTGAAGGAGCAGTGGGGACTGAAGCCTAATACCAACAAGGCTTCAGATTTTTCACCCTTGCAAACACCAGAAGCTTGTATGAGCTGCAATGCTCCAAAGATTTATAATTTGATTAATTGAGTGGATTTTCCAGAGGAGGGAAGTCTCTGATACTAAGTAAACATCAGGTCCCTCTTCCAAAGTCTGCAGGGGCCACAGCATTTCAAGCAAAACATTCTGCAAAACATTTAACACGGGGAAAGGAATATTTTTCTTCTTGTACTGTTCTGCAGACTAATTAACTATTTTGACCCACACAGAAGAGTTAGCCTTTGATGACTAATAAACATGGGAAAATTTCAACCTTAAAGTTACTGCTTTGTAAAATGTTATACGAAGTTATTGTTCTATGAATTATAAGATATTGTAGTAACAGAGGAGACTACTATTCCCACCTATAAAGAAACTTTCATCTGATTTTTCTGAGTGTAAAATTTAATGACCATGATAATGACAAACCATTATTTGTTTTGTTTTTATTTAATTCTGCTGCTTTGTGTAGATTAAATTGTAAATGTTGGCTTTGCAGTATACCACAACAGGGTCCTAGTTCATGAGAGGGACTTGATGGAAGTAACAAAACTGAATCATAATGATGACAAATGCCTGTTGTATTCAAACTTCTCTTTGGGTATGGATTACAAAGGAATGTATTACTTGAAGCTTCTCTTTCAGGTTCAAAATACTCAGTGTTAATAAAACTTCAGGGCCTGATACCACTTATTTTCCCATGACACATGCCAGAAAGAATATTACAGGAGACTACAAATTTCAGATCTTGAGTATCTTTTCAGCTGCTGGGTTTTCCTTTTCAAACAAAAGAAGCTTTACGAAGCAGTCCCTTAAAAAATTTTGAAGAATGTAATTAAAATGTAATACAAAGCAGCACTCTCTCATCTTTTGATGGCTGGCTATAGATCACATACTGAATACACACAAATTCATATTCACACTCATAGTGTGCATTTTGTAAATATTTCTCAACCTCCTTACAACCCAAACTTATGTAACACACTAACATTTAAGGAAATATGAAAGTAACAACATGGTTAGTGCACAAACTTGTGTGGATTTCCTTTAATGTATAACAACTGCAGAGTCATTGCTCAGCCATGCTGTAGTTTGAAACATGCTACACTGCCTGTTTGTCAAGCTACACTTGCAAGCAAAAGGGATACATTTTTCAGGTATCTGTACTTTGAGTTTTATTTTTATGACCTAGAATATATACTTACTGTCATTTCTCTTTTTAAATATCATGTATTTCTGTGTTTTGTTTGGATTAGAGTCTCCTTAGAGAAAGTAGAGGATGATGACAATAATAAATTTTGTGCCACTTGGTATCCACTTCAGAGAGTAATACAAAGACCTCACAAAGGAGGCATCATTAGTTAAACAGCAATCCTGTCCTCTGTGTTGTTGTAAATGGATGTTTGATTTTACAGCTCTGAAGCCCTTGGTTAACATTTAAGAATCATAAACTTTGCTATGAACTTTAACGTGTTGTGAGGAAATTACATGTATATGAGCAGAAATCAGAAGTTTAGAAAAATATTTGCTGTATGCTGAATGTATTTCTACAACTAGAAGTTCTTCTGAAATTACTAGGTACCACCCACCTCAGTTTATTCCAAATATCTAGCCAACCGATGGACCCTGCAGACAACATTTCTGTAAGTTGATCTTAATTACCATATGTACCGATTATAATGTCATTCACAAATAGACCACAATCCATCTTCCTATCATATTTAATGGATTTCTAGCAAGCAACCTAAAAGTACAGAACTGGTGATGAATTACACTAATGTCCCACACAGTATTTGCAGCTAAAGTTTAGTCATATTTCCATTATAAAATACCTTCCCTTTCTACTTACATCAGGCATAAACTATTAGATGTATAATTCGTGAATGTTAGCTTTTAAACAATAAGCATGCACTTATACAGCACCTAGCACACAATGAGATTTAGTAACAGATAGTATCAATATGAGAAGGATGAATTTTAAAACTTCCCAAAACCACTACTAGCTCCTGACCTAATCATTAAGTTGTCAGCCACACTTCCTCACAGGAGCAAGTATTTTTCAAGAACTACCTCTATCTATGATGATGACATTCTTCATATTCACCGAACATCTTTCCATCTTCCTTGCAGAACAATTTTCCCCCTCTTTTTGATGTAAGAAGATTAATGTACTCAAATACAGAACTGAAGCTAAGCTGTACTGAAGTTACACACCTAAGGGAGAAATCTGCAGAAATTGAGTAACGCCTAAGCAACATCCTCAGACAGAAGTCCCATTATTTCTAAAGCATCTGCTGTTTATAACATTTTGGAATATAGACATTTCTTGAAAGAACTGGGGCCATACATATTATCCTTATTGTAAATATCCCTCCTTTCCTCATGGGAAAGGAAATTAAAGATTACAAAATATAATAATAACTTCAAACATTAAATTTCAGTGAGAAAGATTCAAAAGGGAGCCAAACTGAAATAATCCAAACGAAAGGCCTACTGCTATAGCTTACTATCTTAGACTTAGCCTTAGGACACTTAACAATTTGTCTTGAATTCTGTAGTTTATGTATCATGGGATTAAGTCAACTGAGGTTTCTGTATTTGAAACTCAAATCTCGGTTAATTAATACACAATAAAAAGGTCATGTTAACATTTCTGGCTCAGTTGGCCCAGTTAGCACATATCTCTTGCAAAACAGGTTATATATGCAGCAGTTACAATCATATGAACATGCTGCATCTTCATTAAAAGCAGAGCTAATTTTTACAGAACAAGATGCTGGAAAAAAGCACTAGGATGCTAACATACTTAAAAATTAAAGTAGTATATCTACTTAAGTTTTAGTCTGCATTCATTCCAGATGGTTCTGTCACCAAAATAGTCCCAGCCAAAACAGATACATGGTAACTACTGGTAAAATAATTTTAAATATTCAGTGTGATACACTGAAGATCATGCAATTAATGATAGCATTTTTTGAGACAATAAATCAGAATGTTTAAAAAATATAGGGTTTAAAATGGGACATGAGGAGTTACAGCTTCTCTCTCCCCACATTGCCCTTCCTCCTTCATCGTTAAGCAGTTTTGCAAATGTCAGGTTTCTTTTTAGCCACACGGACAACTTTAAATCTAAAGTGTCAAAAAGGAAATGATTAAAAAGTAAATCATTGCACCCCAGTTTCATATAAGACTAGGTCTATCCATGTGAAACAAGTTTATCATGAACTCTTCTGACAGGATAAAGATGACTGATGAACTTCAGTAACCAAACTAACTGAAAAAAGATGTCTTAGTCTTGTGATCAGATTTCTGTTTTTGAAGGATTTCTACACACCTCTGTAGCTGAAATGTAATGGTGTTTAGAGAGGATGAGCCATTTACTTTTGGCATCAGGTTGTTATGGCACATTGCCAGCTGTCTCAAGAGAAAACTAAAAATCCAGTACATTAGGTACAGACAGTGTAGCTATTCTTGGGTTACCCTGGAGAACAGTCTGACTCCTCTGAAGTTGTGTCATTCCTTGATATGTTAGAGACTGTGCTAGGAAGCACCTCAGATTGGCCTCTTGAGCTTTTCTCCCTTTTACATTGCAGACTACGCAGTAACGTGGCAAATACCACTACTTAACATGTTATTTTTTATTGACACAACAACAATTTTTCCAGGTTTATAAACAATCAATTGGTATTATACATTATTTCTTTACTTCCAGGAAGTAGACTGATAGCAAGGTTAAAGTGAAAAGTTATTTCTGCAACTTTTAAAATATTATTGAAAAACCTACTATTGCATGTGAATTTCACTAATATTTTCATACAGAACCACCTGAATGAAATGAACTGCTACTACCCTGAGGATAACTAAGAATGGACAGCCTATACCATAAGTATGAATAGCCTGTATCAACCTATATGAAGACAGAATAGCATTACCAGTACACACAAAGTTAATGGAAGAAGCTGGTCAAATATATACATCAAAATGCAAAACTACTAGATACAAAATCTCCCACAAATGAACAATAGACAAAATGCTACCTACAGAACCTCTATATATGCTTCTAAAATAACTGCTGGTGCCAAGCATCTAACTTTTATACAGCTAACTTGTATATTGCACCTGCCTATTGAAGTCTTTGTCTTGCTTCCTAGTTCTCTTAGCAGATTCTTCCACAGAGATCTTTCCCCACAGCAAGAAACCAAAACATGAACAATATTCAGAATAATGATTTAGATATTTCCCAGTATATCCTACAGGAGAAAACAGAAAATATTTCTCATGTGGAGGAATATAAGTAGCAACTTATAGAGACGGTCTGCTTATGACACACCAGAATAAGGAATAAACAATCAGTGGAATGGGTTAGTTTTCTTGGTTAAGCATGATATATACAGGCAAAAAGAAGAATTTTAGCTAGCATAAGAAAGCGTGGATAGAGGTATGTATATATTTGAGATCATGTGCACATGGAACAAAATATCCAAGGACAGAGCTGTACAAACAAGCTTTAAGATGCTACAGAAAGATAGCCCTGGGGTGACTCCGCATGCAGTGTGCACATTTGAATGGGCAGGAGGGAAAAGGATTACCTAGTCCATACATACTGTTATTCTAAAAATGCTGCTTGGCATTTTTTGTAAAAGATGATGATATCGTGACAATTTTGCAAAGCTGTATTCCAGTTACAATTGCCACAATACAACATATCTTTATAAATGATAAACAGAACCTATTTATAGAAAATATTTGATAAGACTTGCATTGAAAACTGTATTACTTGTTGAAAATAACTATTGTCCACTTTAAAAAACCCCACAGCCTGTCACACATCAAAACCAATATTCACTGAAACAAAAATTGAGATAGAAAATTCATGCATTAGCCACAGAGTTCAAAACATCCAAGCACAGGCATCTATGTTTTTGTTTGCTTAGTAATTCTTACAGTTTCCCTTTACCTCAGATTATATCTTTATTTAAAAACATGCAAGTCAGTAATTGCTCTAATACACACACCACGTTTCTCTGCTTTCTCACCTAAGCAGTAAATGTTTCTAGTACCTGCCCAGTGCTTGGACTACATTTTATAACAACAACATTTATAAAGTAAAAAAAATAAAAAAGTCAGAAGGAGACAAATAATCTGTATGTACCTTTGATACACTTACTATAAGGCTGTGCAACAAACACCACCAGTAGATAAAGAAGCCCCACACATAGCTAGTAATATTTTTACAGGTAGCAAATACAAAGAGTACTTCCAGATAATAGGTAAACTAGCATTTAAAGCCATGTCTATTCATAGCAGCTGGTATGTCAATATTTTCCCAAACAGGGATGCTCCCCTGAACTATGTTTGCCTTCAACATGTGTGTTTATGTTAATCTGTGAACACATTACATGTAGACATTTAGTTTTCATAATTTTTTTCAACTGCTAAAAAAATCCTGAAAAAAGCTTGTTTTCTTCAATTCCAGATGAATTGCTATCTCAGTATAGATCATTTATTTGTAAGAAAAATGTTTCCTACAGTACTAGAAATCAGTCTTTTTCCTTGCTAGTTCAACAAACACTTGTCTAAATCATATGGCAGAAATCTGCTAAAGAATCAATGCATGTCTGGAAAACTGTTCCATTCATGGAAGTATCTCTTCACAATTACCAGACTGCTTATTTGATAAAATCATCATCCCTTTTTTCAGTTTAATACATCTGTATTCCCTAGAGACTATGAGATATAAAAGTGGTGAAATCAAAACACTGCTGACCAGTTAAGTTACCATTCCATTTAAAAGCTTTGTTTAAGGGGTTTAGGCTTTACCCTACCATAGACTGTGACAGTTTATGTTTTTTTAGTGTTTGTAAAAAAAGATGATCAACAACACAATAAAAATTCTTCAACAAAATATTTTAGGCAGTTGAAATGAAAAATGTTACAAAAAGGTTTTATACTTGATAAACTGTTTCCTTTTTTATCTTCTCTTCCAGTTTTCTTGTAGCTGCATAAGATTTTCTTGTAAAACTTAGAAAGGTGTGTTTAATATTCATGAATGTAATGCAGAAACACTCTTTAAAAAATATGATGATTCCAATCTATAGAAGACTTTGCTCATTATGTGCTAGGACTAAGAGATGATGTTAAACCATTTTGTTACATATGAGGTAGGTCAGGCTGTTGCCTTGTAGACAGTCCATGATATAGTATCGATGCAGAAGGTGCAGGATAGCTCTACAATTCTTCTGGTTTGCCTAACTAGGAAAGCTATAGCAAAATAATTCAGGGTATGAATTTAGTAATTGTACTTTATGCTTCACTAACTCCTTGAGTAGACAATTATCCTGCATCTTAAAGAATGCATAATCAGTCTTATCCCACACTAAGAGAACATAAAGCATTTAAAACTCCTTGAATAGCACGTGGAAAGTACTAGTAACAATAGAGGACATATACTTTCTATTATGTAAGGTACAAGAGATATAAATATCCCCAAACATCAAATTTTTATTCTTTTTTTTTTCTCCTAGGAAGAAGTAAAATAAAGGCAAAAGCAACAGCAGTCAATTTTGGAATCTCTTTCCCAGTAGGTAGGTAAAAAGACTGGGAAGACAATTTAAAAGCAAAGTAGGGTAGACTGCATGTTAAAGCACAACTTAATTTTTTCAGTCATGTCATATATTCTATGCCTGTTCCTCCCTCCCCTCCTCCACCTTCCTTTAAATATCTCTTGCTTCTCAAAACTTTTTTCTCAATCTCTGCCTTTATTTCTCCTTAAGGCTTGATTCTGCCCTTCTTTTGACCTACCCTGGTATATAAAGTCAAAAATTGCTCTGAACAGAGACAGCAAACTGAATCTTATTTTTCACTAACTTCTTGAGTAGACAGTTATTCTGCATCTCAAAAAATGCATAATTTGTCCTGCCTACCACAGGCAGTAAAACAAAATATAGGAAACTGTATCACCCACATGAAGAGAGGCTGAGCGGAAGTCAAACTTGCAGGAATGAACGGCCTGACTGAAAAATACTCACTGCATGAAGAAAAGCCTGGAAACTAAGCAAAATTTTCTACTTTGCATAGAGAAGAATCATGGCAGGCAGGCTTGAATTTTTATGGCACAGGGACTTCAGAACTGTGCTACCACTGCAATAGACAAGAAGATATAAAGACCTGAAGAAGAAAAAATTTCAGGGTTCTTCCATGACTTACCTTTCCTGCACCCCACAACCTTATCTTTCAAGTGTAAAAACCACAAAAACTTATTTCATCATTAATTTTGTAACATTTCTGCAGGAAGCCAAAGAGTTACAAAAAGGAGCCATCTTAGCCTAATAATTAATGCAGATCTTTGCAGGCAATAACAGATGTCAGTTTTCAAGACAATAGAGAAACACTTAGTCAGGATGGATGACTAGTTTTGCACCTGTATACTAGCTGACATCTGGGACTATGAAAATAGTACTTTCCAGGCACAAAATATCAAGGTCTTTCTCAGGAAAACAGTCTGCTTCTTTGTATCATGTGTTCTAATGCTTACTTATTTTGCTGGCTGAAAGATACTTGATAAGCTTCGAATAATTCTAGTCATCTATGATATCCCAAAGCAAAATTTCAGGAAGCCACTTTATACAAAGCAGAGAAAAGAAATCCCTCTCTCTGCTGCTTGTATTTTTCCATCCTGTCCTTTCTGACTAACGCATTTGCAAGACTTCTTACATTAGGCTGTGTCCATTTTTCTTTCTGAAGTGGCGACACTGCAGGTCAGCTTGCCTAGTTTGGAGTCTAAAGCAGACATGTATTTTATGCATAATTTTCCCTGTTTATTTGCTGCCAGACAGCTTGAGGCCTACCTGTGGCTACAGGACAGAAAAGATGTCTCCTGGACCTTGATAGCTACAGAATTATTTCCCAGGTTCCTTTCAATGGAGGGAGTTCCTCCTAATATTTCACATCTTCCTATACTAAGTTTTTCTTTGTTCATGAATCAAACTCAAAAGAAGCTTTTAGTTCTCTATTTAAACTATTAGAGTAACAGATCAATTTGTGAGCTTTCTGGATCACATCACTTTTATGTCCGTTTTTTATTTTCAATCTTCATTTTCCCTTTAAAATGTCACTCTGCCTACTTAAACTTTATAAGAGCAATCCATACTTTCATAATTACATAAAACAGCTCCAAGTATATTATGTAACCCTACCACAAATGCAGTTATTTTTCCCACCTAACTTAGTTTTATGTAATTTTAGCCTATCCTTTCTTCAGTAAGAACAATGAGTTGGTGCCAAGGATTCTAGACAGAGCAACAAATATTTTATCAATCAATATTGCTCTCTTGGTGCTCAGATGCTATTTGGATAGACAGGAGTGTTTTAAAATGTCTGTTAGCTAATTCCACTTTTAAACTGACAACTCTGATACTCACAAGAAGCTCACAAAACAGCTATCAAATACTGGATGACACAAAGAATACTTCTGAAATCTGCTTAAAAGTTGTATCTAAAGAGTTTGTACAGAACCCGCAAATACTGTATCTTGTTCAATCAGATTACTGATTTTCTAGTCACAAAATCCACATGTAAATATTTAAGGCAGAACTATGTACCTTTTATTCTATTAATTGTTTTCAAACAGAAACAAAACTCAACTTCAGATGCATTCCATCCTCACTCCCACAGCTATAACGTGAAAGCATTTGTTTGGCTTGCTCCTGCACTAAGGGAAGATGGAAAACAGGTACTTGGAAAAGGTAAATACAAGTACCAAACATTGAAAACTGAAATTAGACACAAGCATGGAGCTGGAAAGAACAACTTAAAAACTAAGTTTCTTTCTCATCACAAAGAAGCCATTTCTGAATAGGGGATTCTTCTGCTTCAAGAACAATTTAAAACTGAGGGCACAGGTCATACCTAAAAAACAAGTGGTTTAAAGCCACAAAAACTAAGACAATTTCCTGAAAATATGCAGGTAACAAAGGCAAATTAGAGAAACCCTAATTTGAAAACAATGAGGATAACAACAACAGAGAGCCAGAAGAAATGCTTACTCTATAAACTGCATATTTGCTAAACAAGAATGTATGGTAAAGCTGATGTTTGTAAAGCCACTGTAAACTGAAAATCAAGATGGACACCTATTAAAACTTCCAGTCTAAGGTTACAAAGACAGTAGAGATTCTCCGTATCTAGCCACAAAAAGTTACTTATTAAAATATGGAGCACACCTAAAATGGAAAGGTAGCTAAAGAGTTTATGAGTGTAAATGGTTGAAATTACAATAGTCACAAAGAATGAAAAAAACCTAAGAAAAGTGTCTGCCTTTCTGCAAATTTCTGACTCCTGTATCTCACCACTGCATGGCAATTGTCTTCCTGTCAGTATTTGTATCAGAGGGTCTAGAATAGTCTATTTATTTCAAAATACCCAAATCTTTTTTTTTCCTTAAGAAAAAAAAAACAACTTTGCTATAACACAGAGCTTTAAAACCAAATGAATACTGGCTCTACAATGCATCAGACAGCAAGAGGTTCCATGGCCTCAGAACACAGATCTGAGTCTTCGCAACTTTTCTTCTAAACCTTTAGAAACTCCCATCATACAAAGCATATGGTTCTAAGAAAAGCTTTTGAACATATGATGCATATGTGTCATTGTTGTGAATTGATGCCATTTTCTAGTTCTCAGTCTTCACCTATAAAAGAAAGAATTCAATCATAGTAGATATAAAGCTGATTTAAATGTTTAAATTAGAGGGGCAAGAGGGCGTGCTTATTAAAAGCACTCTTATGTACTACATTTCTGTTAGCAACAGAGAAGCCGAATGGGTTGAGAATTAACATTCCTGTACTGGGAATAAGAAGGATAAGGGCACAAGCCTGTGTGTGTATTCTTTTCCCGAAGCAAAGGGGTGGCCCAGGTGTC
>JAOXJM010000019.1:57681826-57692929 GCA_026413425.1 Tringa solitaria
GGGGGAGGTGGGAAACCCAAAACAAAACAACAACAAAAAAAAACCAACAAACCCCCCAAAACTCTAGGCATTAAATCCCTAGATAGTGTTCACTTATAAGTCATTACACTCACTAACACTTTATTTTTACAGTCTGATAAAGACGATGTCAGTGCTATCCATATGAAAAAAACTGTTTGTATGGAATAGAGAAACACATAAACAACAATAAAGAGTAACCCCCTCAAACCGTCCAAACTAAATGCTCACACATGAAGTGCTAGAGAAAATTAACTCCTGGCAAGGGGTTCAAAGAAAAGAGTTCCCACTATCTGAATAAGAGTCAAACTCTCAGAAATGGGACACTATAACCCTTCATGCTCACTTTCTGCACAATAGTTACATATTCCTGAAAACTGGCTGGCTTTAGAGCCAGAAGATTTTGTCCAGCTATACAAAGGAATAAAAAATTATTCAAAGGAAGAAATACATAGTTTTCTGATACCGCTCCACATTTCAAATGAGCTCACACACAACTTCCTGTGATCAATAAAAATAAGCTGAGATACTCAGGAATATAAACCAAAGAAATCTCATACAGCCAGACATTTATATAAAAGTTTGATGAATCTGCCTGAGGAAATTTAACACCACACGTAGCAGATAAAGGTGTTGGCTCCCAATATTCCTCCTGCAGCAAATGGAATACTCTTTCCTCTTGGAAAGAAATGGAATAAAGTATGCTTGCTGATAATTGTTTAAAAATCTGTATGAGCAGGAGGAACACCAGCAATTCTGTGTAGGTCTTTTCTACAAGAAAAATAGGAATAGAAGCTCCTGGCAAATTTCACAAAACACAAAAAGAAAATATGCAGAAGGTGGAAGCAGGGACAGGTAACGTGGGAGGAATACAGAAACATTGTCCAAGCATCCAGGGATGAGGTTAGGAAAGCCAAAGCCCAAATGGAATTGATTCCATGATCCCTGGCCAGGGATGTCAAAGACAACAGAAAGGGCTTCCTAATACTAGGTCCTGTTCAAGATCTTCATTAATGAGCTGGATGACTGGGCAAAGTGCATCCTTGGCAAGTCTGCTAATGAAATGAAATCATGAGGAGGGGCTGATATGCCAGAGTGTTGTGCTGCCATCCAGAGGCACCTGGACAGCTGAAGAAATGGGCTGACAACCCGCATGCAGTTCAACAAGGAGAAGTGAAAAGTCCTACACATGGTAAGGAACAACCTCAGCCACCAGTACAGGCCTGGGGCTGCCCACATGGAAAGCAGCTTGGAAAAAAATTACCTGGGAGTCCTGGTGGTCCCCAAACTGAACATGAGCCCAGCAATGTGCTCTTGCAGCAAAGAATGATAGTGGCCTGCATTAGGAGTGTTGCCAGCAAGCTGAGGGAGGTCATCCTTCCTCTCTACTCAGCAGTGGTTGAGGCCACACCTGGACTATTGTGTCCAGTTTTGATCTCTCCAGTACAAGAGAGACATGCACATACTGGAGACAGTTCAGCAAAGGGCCACTAAGATGATGATGGGCTGGAGCATCTCCCCTAAAGGGAAAGGCTGAGAGAGCTGGGGTTGTTCAGCGTGGAGATGGAGAAGAGAAGGCTCAGGGAGGATTGCAACAATGCGTATAAATAGCCTGAATGGACGGTACAAAGAAGAGGGAGCCAAGCTCTTTTTCGTGGTGCCCATTGACAGGACCAGAGGCAATGGGGACAGACTGAAACACAGGAGCTTCTTCCTGAACATTAGAAAACATTTTTTTTTCCTATGAGGGTGACCGAGCACTGGCATAGGTTTCCCAGAGAAGCTGTGGAGTTTCCTCCCTGGAAGATATTCAAAAGCCATTTGGCCATGGTCCAGGACAGCCTGCTTTAGATGATCTTGCTTGAACAGATGTTGGACCAGATGACCTGCAGAGGTCTCTGCAGACGTCTCCCATTCTGTGACTCTGTGACTGGGAGACATAAGACCCTCAGAGCAGATCCATACCACCTGCTCTCCCAGATGTTATCTAAGAGACTCGAAGCTGCAAAAGCCATAACTGAGTCATGCAGACTTTGGGGAGCTTAACCTGTTGCTCAGTCTAGGAGTCCTCCAATCGAATAAGAGAATTTACCTACAGCTGGTTGAGTTTACATGAGATGTACTATCTGTAAGCAAGGAGGAGAGGAGAGGAGAGGAGAGGAGAGGAGAGGAGAGGAGAGGAGAGGAGAGGAGAGAAGTTGGAAGGGACATACCAATGATCACGTTGTCCAACTGCCGGACTACTTCAGGGCTGACCAAAAGTGAAGGCATGTTATTAAAGGCATTCACCAAGTGCCTCTTAAAGCCTGATAGGATTGGTGCATCAACCACCTGGAAACCACGTCCAGTGTCTGACCACCTTCTCTGTAAATAAGTGTTTTTTAATGTCTGATGCAGCTCTGAACTACTCCCAGGTGTCCTGAGATTGGATCCCAGGGAACAGAGATCAGCACATCCGTCTCTGCTTCCCCTCCTCAGGAATCTGTAGGGAACAAAGGGGTCACATCTCAGCCTTCGTTTCTCCAGACTAGACATACCCAAGGTCCTCAGCTGCTCCTCACAAGGATATGCCTTCCAGCCAACAGTTTTGTTGCCCTCATCTGGACGAGTTCAAGGGCATTAACAACCTTTGTTCATCGTAGGGGCCAAAACAGCGCACAGTACTCAAGGTGAAGTCACACCAATGTTAAATACAGTGGGATAACCATCTCTTTTGACCAGATGAAGAAAACTGAGAGGCAGAGATGTTCATGCCTTTTGATTTTCTTCTACCACCATTAATTTAACCAATATGGTTCACATTTTCCACTTCCTGCTTTCCAGATATCAGACACAGAAGCAAGACACCATGAGAAATCATATATGGGAGACGGCAGTTATAAACAAACACATTCTCTTTCTGATTTTCATGCATGTTTCACTGTGGTTGACTTCAAATAACACCAGATTCAAACTCAGATTATGCATCTCTGAGACAGAGTGAAGTCCCTCCTATTTAACAGAAGATCAGGTTCATGATCACCCGAGAAACCTGAACATACAGAAGTCTATACGACCTGATGAGGTGCATCCCAGAGTCCTGAGGGAAGCGGCTGATGTAGTTGCCAAAACACTCTCCATTATATTTGAAAAGTTGTGGTAATCAGGTGAAGTTCCCCAGTGACTGAAAGAAGGGACACATTGCACCCATTTTAAAAAAGGGTAGAAAGGAGGATCCAAACTACCAACCTCTCAGCCTTACCTCTGGATCTGGGAAGACCATGGAACAGACCCTGCCAGAAGCTTTGCTAAGGTACATGGAGGACAGAGAGGCGATTCCAGAAAGCCAGCATGGCTTCACAAGGGCAAGTCCTGCCTGACCAATCACCTTCTATGATGGAGCTTCCTGTATTCCAGTGGATACAGGAAGAGATAGACATTATCTAGCTATACTTCTGTAAGGTCTTTGACACGGTCCCCCACAACATCCTTGTCTCTAAATTGGAGAGATAGCGATTTGATGGGTGGACTGCTTGGAGGATGAGGAATTGGTTGGATGGTTGCATCCAGATGGCAGTGGTCAACAGCTTTGTGTCCAGATCAGTGACAAGTGGTGTCCCTTACGGGTCCACACTGGGACCAGTACTGTTCAATATTTTCATCAATGACAAAGACAGTGGGATCAATTGCACTCTCAGCATGTTTACAGATGACACCAAGCTGAGTGGTGTGGATGATATGCTTGACAAACAGGATGCTATCCAGAGGGATCTGGACAGGCTTGAGAAATGGGCCCATGTGAACCTCATGAGGTTCAACAAGGCCAAGCATAAGGTCCTGCACCTTGGTTGGGGCAATCCCAGATATCAATTCAGCCTGGGGGATGAAGGGATTGACAGCAGTCCTGAGGAGAAGGACTTGGGGGTAGCGGTGGATGAAAAGCTGGATGTGAGCCAAAAATCTGTGCTCGCAGCCCAGAAAGCCAACCACATCCTGGGCTGCATCAAAAGAAGTATGACCTGCAGATTGAGAGAGGTGATTCTATCCCACTACTCCATTCTGATAAGACCCACCCTGCAGTACTACAGGCAGCTCTGGAGCCCTCAGCACAGGAAAGACACAGACCTGTTGGAGAGGGTTCAGAGGAGGGCCACAAAAATGATCAGAGGGCTGGAGCACCTCTGCTATGAGGACAGGCTGAGACAGTTGGGGTTCAGCCTGGAGAAAAGAAGGCTCCAGGGAGACCTTATTGTGACCTTTCGGTACTTTAAAAGGAGGTTTACAGGAAAGACAGGGACAAACTAGTATATGATTATGCAGTGAAGAGCAATGCGATTATTTTGCCAAACATGGCATCTCTTTAAAATCCCTCTGTGCTGAAGAGATAGTTGAAAGTATGCACAGAGTTCCAGTTGAAAATTCTGCAATGTCCAGATCAGAGGTAGTCCAAAGAGTCCCTCTAATTCATGTAGGATCTACTGAAATCCACCAGGACTTAATGCTTTGTAACACATTGACATAGTAGAAATGGGACACAATAGAAATAGAAATAATAGAAATAAACTGGCAGAAACTGCTGGTCCTCTCAACCTTTTGTTTATGGAAACACGTAACACAAAATGCCAGGAAGGTTTGCTGATGCACCGCTCAAAACCACTAAAGTACCATTTAAAGATCTGTTATGGTGATCAGGAAGAAATCTCCATGTTTTTTTTTCAATAATTAGACGTGCCTGCTTCTGAGATGTAGCAAGACATACATCATCACATAAATGCAGGGCACCTTGCATTGCAATATTAACCAAAAATCCTCAGTGTGGGATCCTACTGTCCTCAGTCCTCACAATGCAATTACTGAAATCCTATCTTCAAAAAGACACACCTTTGTTTACGAAGTCCAGATCTTCTTCTAACTTGAGAATGTTTAAGGCTGATCTTTGAGGGTTCACCGAGAACCCAATTTGCAGAATATTTGGAAGAATCTCTGCCACAGATTGGCAGAGATACACCTCAATAATTCCATAATTCCATTCTTCATCTGAGGCTTGCTGACCTTTCCTACAACTCTTGTTGTTCTTGAGTGTCAAAATAGAGATAACATAGAGCGACAGTACTCCTTAGGTACCATGAACTAAAAATATAGCTATCACACACTGTAGACCCAGAAAGCCTTGTATTCTTCTGAAAAAGAAACCTAGATGTCGACTAGAAGCAAATGAGTAAACCAGCAAAAATATGTGGTCACTAGACAAAAACACTGTTTGGAACAGTAGAACACAAGCTAAATATATAATCAAAGGTAGTTAAAAGCCTATCTACAAAAAACTTTTTGTCATGTCCTCAGAGCACACATGTATTTGTTTTGTCAGTGAAAGAAAAGCCTGATGCACTCAAAACTGAACTGGCATTATGTGAAAGACCTGGCATTTTTTTAGAAAGTTTTCTTCTTGTGCCCTAAAGTAACTATGGAGAAGCCATGCAGAAGTCAGTGAAAGTGCTTCTTGATTTTTTTTGGAGGGGGTTGTTTGTTTCTTTAAAAAGTCTTATTATGTAGATACTATGTGAAAAAAATCCTGAGATCCTAAGGTAGGATGAAGATATAAACCTGCTAAAGAAAACAAAAAATTCCTTTAGGTGCTTCCCAAATGCATACCTGTGAGTCACAGATTTAGTTAGCATTACAAGAGTTCGATGTATAAGCGATCACAGAATAGTTTTACCTGGGTAATACTGGATACACCTTTTATCCCATAACTGCAGATGTAAATAGTTGGACACTTGCATCCAAACCAGCTTGGTCACTGCTTTATTATTAATTCAAAAGCATTGTAAAATAAATGAAGAACTGAAAGGGTTAACGTCTTGGTTTGTCACTATCATAAATTGCCCTGACGCAACCACTGTTCCAATATTTAAAAAAATAAATAATGTAAAATCTTGTGGTGGTTGTCATCTCAGTCATAAAATTTAAAATGTAATAAAAGTCTACAAAGCACAGCCGAAAATCACGAGAAGTTCCATAGCACCATTTTATTCCAATACATTTTTAACTTTTAATGAGATGTTGATCTCTTCTATCTCTTGTTAAAAGAAGGAACAGGGAGACACTTCAGCACACAGTTGATGATGATTCCAACAATGAGCTTCAGAATATGAAGTCATACATTTAGAAAAACATTTTTTTCATTTTATATTATTTAAGGGACAAAAAATACAACGATTATTTTCACAAAATGCATAATCAAGTAATACCAGAGCAACATTATCGCAACCATGTTTAATTAATATACTTTAAAAGATACATTTTCCTATCTGGTATTTAAAAAGATAGGATCAGTTCACCTAGGGAGTTTTCCTGGATAAATTGCATCTGTTCTTTACCATAAAACTAAAAGCTATTTTGAAAAAACCCACTTACTGATATAATGAAACATGAACGCAAGACCTACTTTTCCATTACATGACAGTTATCACATGTGATGTTTGCTGTGTGACAAATATTTTAACTGATAACTAGATTTGCAACCAGCTGGGATTAACTCAGGCCTTGATCCTCTGGAATTGATGCAGTTTCTCAGTTTTCAGTGGAGTCCTACAGAGATGTTACCATCTGGTACTGGAAAACCATGAGCTGGAAGAACTTTAGGAGCTGGTAGTAAAACCTACCATGTATTATAAGACTGCCTGTCAACCACAGACACACAAGCCTTCTGCCTTCTAATATACGCAACCTAAGGCACAACCTAGCAACCATTTACAATCAAGAGCAGCTTCTGAATAAAAATAGATTGGGACATCATCAAAGAGGCTGATGTATTTTGGAATTACTTTGGGATTGTCAGACAGGACAGAGAAAAATAGAATCAGAGTATCCTTAGGTATTACAATTAGTATTTTCAGTCTCCTGTGCCAAAAGAAACACTGCATTCATTGAGATGCTACTATTTATTTCATTTAATGCTTCTCCTAATTTTGTCCAAGGTTTCTTTTGAGTAGTCCATTTTTTACAGTACCTTCTGTCTTGCACTGTAATTTAGAACGTAGTCAAAAGAATGACTACAACAGAAACTTTTATAACAATTTAGCCAGACTGCAGTTGCATAGCTTTTCAATGACTCTTACTTTAGACCTTCGAACACCATCATTTTTCTCTTGTTTGTCAAGATCACACAAGCCTAGAGACAGATTTTGGGTGAAAAAGTAAGAATTCTGTATTTTTTCAAAACTAGCAATAATTCCATCTGACAGCGAGAAACTAGAATTAAGACCTAAAAAGGCACACCTTAAATGGAATTATAACTAATACGCAGCCTTCATTTACTATGGAAGCAAGACACCAAGGAATGGGTCTAAACTGTGGTACTGGCAATGTAAACAAGCATTACAAAAAGCTCATGTCATGACTGTTATGGCACGATCTCACACACTTTTAAGTACAATTCGGTATCATAATTCTTTAATGAATCTCTTAAGGAAAAAGGGGACACCAAAACTGGGTCTTCCACACAGAACTTTTCCAAGATCAGGGTTGATAGGTAGCCTTAATCAAATTTATTGAAAGATTTTAAGATAGCAAGTGTTAGATCTATGAAATGATCAAAGGCCCTCAAAAGCACTGATACATCTGTGATGCTTGTTTAAATAGTTCAATTTGTACAAGAGTGTGAAAGAAATCAGGCAGTGATGCATATGGATGATTACCAACATGGACAAATAAATATATCCTAAAATACAGACTGTGACTACATAATGAGATTAATTTGAATTTCAGGTGTACTAACTACTAAAAATCAATGTTTCTAACTATATTTCACAAATCCCTTTTCCAAATGTATTAGCCCAGTTTTGCTGGAAGAGCAATCTAAACAGATAACCTGACTGTGTCACATACTCATTATGTGACTAACTGAGCTAGCATCACTGCGATAAGCTACCAATGGTAAGATCCACAACATCAAGATACTCCGATGAGTTTATTTTCCAAACAGTGAGCAACACAGAATCTACAGGAATACACATGATGGAGGGGACCAATAAATTCAGCAGAGAGAGTGCTGTAATTTTTTAATTGTAAAAGTTACAGGAGATTGAAGAATACTGCTACTGAGAAGGATAAAAAGAATATCAGACAAGGGGAGAATTCTGAGTGTGAAAAATTGAATGTGTGAAAGTGAACAGGAAGAAGCTGGAAAAGTATAAAAATACAAACCTGATTTCAGTATGTGAATGTTAATCAATCCAGGGAAGTTTATTTAAAATAATACTCAAGAAAAACTCTTTAGCTCAAAACAGCAATTAGTCATGAAATATACAAAGACCAGAAAGTTCTGGAGGTTGTCACAACAGCACCTTTATGCACCAAATTTAGAGAAGGGAAATCAAGAAGACACTAAGTATAAGCAATAGCAGGACAAGTATAAGGGAAGCAATCATGACATCAGATACCTAAGGTCAGTAAAAAGTGTAGAAAGGATGACAGGAAAGCTCATAGCCTGCAGCTAATCCAATGGCAACATGAGTCAAAGTTGTAGCTTTGGGAAGGTACATGCACCACAGAATTTCCCATGTGAGTATAAAAAGATTTATGCAACTGCACTATGTACTGACATAGAAATCTCTCTATCTCTTGTTTTCAAAGAAACTGTAAATACTAACAGGCATCTCAGCGCATAAATATTTTGTCTTTTTTTTTGGTGGTGGTGGTGGTTGTACATGTACACGGAAAGAAATTATTCAGGGCAAGCATTACACAGAAATGGTGAAGGATATTATAGCTCTATGAACCATTTAGAACTGTAGTTAAGCCATTTATAAGCTGCACTAACAGGTCTGATTTTGACTTCTAACAATCTTGGTCTCCACTGTGGAAACAGTATGTGACCTGTAGAAGAAGAATTTATCAAGACAGGTGAATTCTAGGTATAAAACGTGCAAAGAGAAGACAAAGGAAACTACACACTCTACTTACTCTAGAGTAAGTGGCTTGTTCGTTGTCAGAGCATTTCAGCTAGAGTATGTGATAAAGGTGTTTACTTTCAATCATCTCACTGTTTTTTTCAGGGGTGCAATTTATTCCTGCTCTCTGCAGCACGCTTGATATTTATTTACATAATTCACAGCTCAATATGCTTTTTAGAGGGAAAAAAACCCCAACATCAGCAAATTCCAAGACTTGGAAAGATGAAAAAAATTTGCATCAATAGCTGCAAAGTAGAGTAAAAATATATAGAGTAAAAAAATCTGGGAGAGGAACTGAAGCAAAACAATTATTAGACCCTTATAATGCTTTCTGGAGACAGCAGTTTAATATGATGATTCTGGTAACATCAGTGAATAACCTGTCTTGTTCCTATGCTTTATCTCCTTATCACTTTCCCTGAAAGGATTTACAATCAAATTACGCAGCTGGGCTTACAGTTCTCCTCTGTCTGTCATCACCCCCTTTTACTTTTATCATCTTTTGTTGCTAATGTACTTGTGACAGGGAAGAGAGAAGAAAATCCAGCTTAGAGTCGATAAGCAGAAAATTCTTTATTTTCAAACATGGAATTTTGAAACCAGGTATTTATCAAGCCCTATCAGATCACAAAAGCAAGAAAAGTTTGGCTGCTTCAACCACCACATTTTCCATGGGAATCATAAAGATAGCAGCCAAGATACAGACACAAAACTCCAACTAGAACACCAGGATACCAGCACCAGACACAATAATTTTGTCTGGCTTTCTTGAGAAACTCCTCAACAGATTGGTTCAGTTCTTATTGAAATCATGCATGATTTCTGGTTTCTCACATGGATCCGAAGTCAAGCTGTCACAGGGGCCCAGCCTGCCTACCTTACTCCTTCCAAAGAGGTCAGGGAAAAACAAATTTCATTAACCTGAGCTCTCCTTGTCTGCCTGTCCACAGGCTGCTGCCTGTCCACACAGAGCCTCTCTGCAGGGCTGACTGCGGTCCTGGCATTACTCTGGTCAGCACAGCTGGTCTGCAGCTGGCAGATCAGATCAGAGCACGTGCACTTGGCAGCACTGCCCTATCATTGAAACACTGAATAAAAAGCACAGGTTTCTATGGGCACAAGCGAAATAACTACTGACAGTTCCTCTAAGTCTTTACAGGTTTTGTCCCCTTCACAGGTAGCTGTGACGGACTGAAACACTGAAACACACAGCTGATGTGCACAGGTTTCAGGACATATATATCTAGTTACGCATCTAGTAGGTTTCCATTTTTTGTGTACAGACCTTTCTCCTGAAAATATTTTCTCACGGATGTGTGTGGGGGAGAGTCCTTTGCAGCCACAACTTTGCATCCTAATTGCAGAAGTTAATATGAATATGAGCCAAAAGAGTCAGCAATCCAGCACTGTCAGCACAGATGAAAGTCTAGAATGCCTCTAGACAGACCTTCTTCCTTCTGCACATCCCTCTTCCCCATTTGAACATAAAATAAGCTTAATGTTATTTTAACTAAGACTTTCTTGTAAAGGTAAAGGGGTCTTATTCCAAGTAGGAAAGGTAAAATAACACTGTGTAAAAAGCAATGTGCTCCAAATCCTTCAAGTATCTAAATCTATAAAATGTCCCAGAAGGCCTTGGAAACCTTCTTCTAATCTTAAATTTTTGATTGTCAGGCTCTTTGCCAAGTATATTCCAGCTTATTCACAAAGACAGTCTCAGCAAAGTTCTATTTAGTTGTAGTTAGCAAAGTTGTTATTTTATTTTTATGCCATTAGGCCCCTTCTCAGGAAGATTTTTATTTAAGAAATCTAGCTTAAAATAAAAATGGGCTGTGATCCTTATACAATGGATTTAAACCATCATCTCATGATAAGACAATAAAAAGAATATTTAGAATTTGAATCACCACAAATATTTCTATTTATTTATCTGTGTACTTCTTCAGAATTGCTTCTTTCTTGCAAGCCATATTGCAACTTCATAGGAAAAGTTAGAGGCTACACTCTAACTGTAAATGTTTTGCAGTCAATGTTTTTCTTCTCTCTCTTTTATGAGAATGTTTTCTCTCAGTTTATTCCAGCAGCTGGTGAGTCTTAAAAGGTGTTTAATGAGCTAGATCTGCATTAATTTTCAGAATTATAAGAAATT
>JAOXJM010000019.1:57712107-57725478 GCA_026413425.1 Tringa solitaria
TTCTTTTATTTTCTTTTCTTTTCTTTATTTTTCTTTTTTTTTTTTTTTTTTAAAGAAAAAGTAGGAAAGTATTGCCAGCAGCAGGGGAAGGGCGGAGGAGGGATGACATCACATATAGAGAACTGCCTCTGCCTTTGGAAAGAACGTTTTCAATGGTGCTGCAGCAGCCGCAGACTACAGACCACAGTCGGATTCACTGCAACCTCAGAAACCTGGTCCTGTGCACAACTTCCAACATCACTCTTAAACTCTACCGCTAGCACAGGCTCACAATCATCTGTTAAATGCCATTGGCAAGATAAACTAGACTCTTATCAGATGAAATCTGAAGGGGAAGAAAGGGACAGACAAGAAATAAGACAGAGTAGAAGAAGGTAATTGGTACTGGGGGAGACAGGGAAGGAATGAGAGGAGTCCTGCACCTGAGGCACAGGAATCCCAGGCACAAATAAAGGTTGGGCGGAGAATGGGTACGCTCACAGCTCAGAAAGTCAAACACATCCTGGGCTGAATCCAAAGAAGCATGGCCAGCAGGCCAAGGGAGGTGATTCTGCCCCTCTACTCCACTCTGGTGAGACCCCATCTGGAGTACTGCATCCAGCTTTGGAGTCCTCAACACAAGAAGGACATGGCCCTGCTGTTGCAGATCCAGAGGAGGGCCATGAAGATTATCAGAGGGGGCTGCAGCACCTCTCCTATGAGGACAGGCTGAGAGAGTTGGGGTTGTTCAGCCTGGAGAAGAGAAGACTCGGGAGAGACCTTATAACAGCCTTCCAGTACCTAAAGGGTGCCTACAAGAAAGCTGGAGGGGGACTTTTTACAAGAGTGTATAGTGATAGGATGAGGTGTAATGGGTTCAAACTGAAAGAGGGTAGATCCAGACTAGGTATCTAGGAGAATTTTCTCACTATAAGGTCCTTTTCAACCTAAACTATCATATAATTCATTCTATGAGAGCAGAAACCAACTTTTTCTCACTCTGCTGTAAGCAATAACATTAATGACGATGATGTCAATGTCTTACATTCCTCGAGGACCTTCTTTAGGTCCTGCTTGGTTGATAAATTTTACAGAATCAATAGATAATGGTCTGTCCAAACACATCATGACAAACCTTGAAAAAAACAGGACCCATCAGGGAAGATGTCTGCTACGTTGAAGCTCACTTAATCTACTTTCACTTTTCTTAACTAAATAATCAAAACACAAATTATCTTTAATAGCATCAGTATAAGAATTGTAGAATGGATCAGGTTGGCAGGGACCTCTGGAGGTCATCCGGTCCAACCTCCCGGTCAAGCAGGGCCACTTGGAGCCCTTGTGTCCAAGGCTGGAGACTCCACAGCCTTCCTGGGTAACCTGTGCCAACTGCTTGGTCATCCTCACAGGGAAAGTGTTTCCTGATATTCAGGAGGTACCTCTTGTGTTTCAGTCCATTTCATTGCCTCTGGTCCTGTCACTGGGCACCACTAAAAAAAGCCTGGCTCTATCTTCTCTGCACCCTCCCTTCAGGTATTTATATATATTGATAAGATCCCCCGAGCTTTCTTTCTTCTCCAGGCCAAACAGTCCCAGCTCTCTCAGCCTTTCCTTTTTAGGAGAGTTGCTCCAGTCCCTTCATCATCTTAGCAGCCTTTTGCTAAACTGTCTTCATGTGTTTCTTGTACTGGAGAGCCCAATAATGAACACAGTACTCCAGGTGTGGCACAATGCCAGAGAATGCTCTACAGATTACAAAAATGGTTTCCAGTGAAAAATCCAGGCTATAATTAATAAGCAGGCAGGGTGTTTCCTGTCTTCTCCGTGTGTATTAGAATTGGAATCCTGGAAACACTCAGGCACAGCGAAGGCTAGCTGTACAAGCTGGCTAAGTCCCAGCTCCTTTCTGGCACACAGAGGTAGGCACATACCAGTTTCTTCCTCGCTCCAAAAGATTAAAAACTAGATGCATGGATTGAAGGAAGTCTTAGACCACTTCACCACGATTCTGAAAATCAATAGATCATAACCACAAAGCATGCAAAGAAGTCAATTAGACTCCAATCCAAACATGTCACTGTTAACCCTATTTATTTAATTATTTTCTTTGCATCATTCACTTGTTCACTGCCTCTACACTACAGGCATCACCATGATCATCACTTTCAGTTCAAGTTACTGCTTATTTTCCCCATTACATTATTACTACCAATTACAGAACAACCTAGTCATTCGTTCTGTCAGCTTAACTCTGATTTCCATCACCATCTTCCTCTTGAAGCTTACTACAACTTTTCACAACTATATTAAATTCTCATGTTCTTTCCAAGACAGTTCTTGCTGGTTAATCTTGAATTCTAAACACACAAAAATAACTACATTTAACATCATAGAAAATTCAGCATACACCAGCCTTCTTTGGTTTTAACAGAAGAAAAAGAGAGGGATCATTGAGTTAATCTGATCAGTATTGAAGACAACTAGCACTTAGCATTTAACACATTTCCTTTTCATATGATGGCATGGATCCACCAGTAATATGGGTCTTAGGCTCACCTACACACAAAAAAACCACTAAAAATACTTGTGAAATTATTTTTCTTTTGAGGTTGTAACCCATGCAGCAAGGAATAGCCTAAAGCAAATTTACAACATGGGTACTGTGCTTTTAAATGGTTTTTATAATGGACATACTGATAGACTCTAAACAATACAGTCACTGCAGTAAATCATTAAGACAGCCCTCCCTTCTTCTCTCCTTTTTTCAACTACTGTGTCTATTCTGACTGCATGGTGAATTATAGGTTGTAACCTCAGAATCCAACAGTAACTACAATAAGGGCTACATCTTCTTCACTGAACATAAATAGGTTGCAGTTTTTATTTTTCTGTACTACTTCAAATTCTAATACTGCAAATATTTTATCTGTACAGAAATTACATATATACAAAACCTTTCAGTTTTCATGATGCACTTCAGATTCAGATTTATAACACACTGTCATTTTCATGCCTTCAGGGAACATTGCACCTTCTTAATTTCTGTAAGGAATGTCATATGGAAAACAGTCTAATCACATTTGTGTCATGTCTGCCATTTTTAATTATTAGCAATCAAGCCTAAGCAATTTCTCCTTTGGTTTAACCAGTGCATACCTATCTTCCAAAATTTTTTTCATGCCACAACTCATAAAATTGTTTAGGCTGATGCTAGTCTCTTGCACTAAATTAATAACTAATCACTAGAGAGATTTATAATCTCGAGTTTTTTACGTGAGAATTGTCAGACTTAATCATCCTCCTCATATTTTCACTATTTACAGAGCTTCATTTATCATACATTTCAGCAGTGTGACAACAGTGTACTATTTTCCACACTTTTCAAGTATGTAAAGTAAGATAAAAGGGTATCAAATCATGACAACACCTTGAAAGTTTTACTCTTTCTGATCCATCCATTTCCACCAGAAAATGATTCCCAAAAAACTATTTCTTTTAATACCACTCATAGAGAGAAGTCAAATTATTGGGTTAAAACCTCAATAAATGGTCAGTTACATTTAACTATAGAAAACATATTTTGATTTTTATCATTGGTTAAACTTTGCAGATAGAATGAGCATGATCTGTCCAATCAAATATTTGCAAGTATAATTTCTTTGATAAAAATGCCAAAGCAACTGTTTTCCCACTTTGGGAAAAGAAAGAGCATGAGAAACAGCAGTAAAACCACCAAGGCTAGGGAAGGAGGTGGAGGAACTCCACTGCACTAGAGCAAATAGCTACACTTCAGCTCATGGAGGAGCCCATGCCAGAGCAGACAGATACTCCTAAAGGAGCTGTGGAGTAGAGGAATAATTTGAGAAGGAAGGAGCAGCAGAAAGTAATCACCAGGTACTGACTGTAACACCCCTCTTCCCATCCTCCTTTATTGCTTAGGGCAGCAGAGGACTCCGGAGTGAAGACATAAAGTTAAGCCTGGGAAAGAGGCAGGAAAGGTGGTGTTTTTAGCGTTCGCCATTTTGTTTTTCACTACCCAAATCTATTTTAAGTAGGAATAAATTAGAACTTATTTTCCCTAACTCAAATCTCTTTTGGCATCAGCAGTAACTGGTAAGTTATCTGTCGTTATCTCAACCCTTGAGCTTTTTCATTCTAATTTTTTCCCATTATTTTTTTTATCCCTCTGGTCCTGCTGAAAAGGGAATGAGTGGCTACATGGGTGTTTGGCTGTTAGACAAGGCCAAAACAGAAAAGAATAAAAGAATAAAACTGGAGTTATTTATGAAAGAATAGTAGCTAACAGACACAACAGTAGTCTTGTTTGGTTGTTGGTTTTTTTTGTCTTGTTTTGTTTTCTGTATGTTTAGGTCAAGACACTACCAAACAATATTTCAGTAGAGTAATAATCAGACCAAGATGATGGCACCTCTGGGAAAGCATAATTAAGAAAATGAAAAAATGCTGCACAGCAGAGTGAGTGAGAGAGGAGTGAGGACAGAATGAGAGAAATGGCCTTGCAGACACCAAGGTCAGAGAAGGAGGGGAAGGAGGTGTTCCAGGCGCTACAGCAGATTCCTCAGAAGGTGAAGCAGGCTGTCCCCCTGCAGCCCATGGAGGTCCACATTGGAGCAGATATCCACACTGCAACCTGTGGAGGGCTCCATGCTGCAGCAGATGGAGATGCCCTGAGGGAAGCTGTAAGCCCATGGAGAGAAGCCCATGCAGGAGCATGTTTTCCAACAGAAACTGTGGTCTGTGGGGGACCCATGCTTGGAGGAGTTTGTTCCTTATGGACTGTACCTCATGGAAAGGAACCACATTGGTGAAACTGTGAGAAAGACTCAAACTAGAGCAGCCCATGAAGGAGAGTAGCCATTGGAGAGCTATGGTGAGCTACCAAGCCACTCTCTCACTCCTCTTTCTCACCAGAACAGGGGGAGAAGATAAGATGGAAAAACCTCATCAGTCAAAATAAGGTTGGGGAGATAGCTCACCAAGTACCATCATGGGCAAAACAGACAGAGAAACACATTCAATTTATAGCCAATTAAAGAGAGCAGGATAATGAGAAATGAGAAAAAAATTAAAGACACCCCCAACCCGGATTTTTTCTGGGCTCAACATCACTCCCAATCTTTACCTCCTCCCCACAAAACAGCACAAGTGGATGGGAAATAGGGGTTGCATTCAGTTCATAATGCTTATTCTCTGTGGCTCCTTCTTCCTCATGCTCCTCCCCTGCTCCAACTTGGGATCCCTCTGTCCCTGTTTGAGGTGAAACAGAACCAACTTTCTGTTCAGTAATTTTACAGCTTAGCTGGGCCTCTTCTAACTCTCTGAAATTAACAGCATATTGTGGAGAAAACTGTTTGCTTGTAGAGTGGTAAGACCAATGTTTGTACTTTGTGCCAGAGAAACGGTATGCAGAGAGGTTCTTCCTTATACTTATTGCTGTAACAACAAAGGTCAGCTTATTTCATTATTTGCCCCACTGGAGAGTCAGAAACAAAAAAGCATAAAGGGGTCCCACCTGCAAGGAAGAGCAGACAGGACAGGTAGCCCAAAACTGACCAACAGGAGTATTCCATCCCATCTGCCCCATGCTCAGTATAAAAGCTGAGAGATCAAAGGGTCAGGTCTCTTTCTCCAACGGCCTACATCCAAAGAGGACCCTGTCTGTCCATCTGCCTTTGATCCCAATACGTGTGTTCCTGGCTCCAGAGCTGGAATCCAATTCCCATCCATCGCTGAGTCCAGTCTGGGATTTCCCCAGTGCCTGCTGGTGACACCATCCTGGGAGCTTGATATGGTTTTATATATGTTGTATCTCTTTCATTATTTTCTTTTTATTTCGTTATTAATATTTCATTAAAGTAGTTTAGTTCCTTCTAAACTTGTAAATCTCTTTATCTCTCCCCCTCTACTCCTGGAGTGAGAACGTGCGGGGAGAGCATCTGTTGCTGTCATAGGCCAATTCGGCCTAAACCTCGACAGATTTATTGGCACCCAAACAGGGACGCATGAATGGAGATCAACCAGAACTCTGATAGGTTGCCTGAATAGTTTGAATTCCAGCTTCCTCAGGGAGAACAGAAAGCTCACATCATGTCATTCCTATGTGATATATCGTATTTTTAGAGAGCTTTATATGAAGTTAATTGATGCAATGGAGTTTAACTGGTCGAATACTTTAAATGGTTTATTTATTCTTTGTGTTTGGATGCTGTGGGTAGAGCATGTTATTTTGTTGTGGATTTGCCTTCAGATATATAATGTGATTACTTGGACAATGGTTGTACCTGCATGTTTCAGGCATCATGTGATGAATTGTGTTACTAATTACACTTTTGGTTTTACTTGGGGAAAGTTTACTTTGCCCTTTAATGATTATGCCAAAGTGACACCACTGGAACTAGGGGACGGAAAACCTTTGGGCTGTTTAGAGAATGAATGATATTATCATTTGATTGCAATTTTGCTGTTGGTTTTCCCGAATGTGTTGCAGGGGTGTTTTTTTCTGTTAAATATCAGTGCAGGAATGAGTATTATGTGATACATTATATTGCTACTCAGATCCCCCAGGTGAAATCAAAGATGGCAGAAACTCAAACAACTGCCCAAGCTGCACTAGCCCCGGTCCCGGCAAAAACCACAGCACAGACACAAATGGTTGCCCCCCCCTGCAATCCTCCCCAGCCACCAGTACCAGCCAGGCCCACACCCCCACCCATACCTGCAAAAACCACGACACCAGCCCCGGTTCTGGCACAAGCTGTGCCCTGGCACATCCCAGCACCAGTCACACTCAGCACCCTGCAGTAAAAGTTACTCTGCTGCCTGCATCCCCCCCAACCTGTATCACCAGCCCCTTCCCTGACCATAGCAGCACCAGCTGCTCCAACATGGAGCACTGTTGCTGCTCCAATTCCATCAGAACTGGCACAAGTTGCCCCGGTGACCAGGAAGCAGAAAAGAGAGTCAACTCATTCCCCTGGACCCTTATGACAAAAACCTGCCCCAAGTCAGACAGCACAGGAGAGGATTCCCCTGATGAAGATTCAGGAGAGGGTCCTTCTCAGGTAGAGATCAAGGAGAGGGGTCCTTCTTACACAGCATCAACACAGGATGAGGGCTCAGATGTAGAGCTAATTGTTAAATCTTTCTCTATGAAGGATTTGCAAAATATGAGGAAGGACTTCAGTTGTCATGACAGGGAATCACTCCTTGTTGCTCTGATGCTGGGACAACGGAGCTGATACCATTGACTTAGAAGTATAAACACTGGTCTTATCACTCTACAAGTGAGCAGTTTTCTTCACCATATGCTGTTAATTTCACAGCATTAGAAGAGGCCTAGCTAAGATGTAAAATTACTGAACAGAAAGCTGGTTCTGTTTTACCTCAATGTGGGACACCCTCCCACGGGAGATGTTTTCATGACGTTCTACAATATGTGTCCTTCCCCACAGGCTGCAGTTCTTCATTAACTTCTCCAGCATGGGTTCCTGCCACAGGGTACAGTCCTTCAGGAATTAACTGCTGCAGCATGGGGCCCCCACAGGTTTTCTGCCAGAAAACATGCTCCTACATGGGCTCTGGTCCATGGGTCATAGTTCCTGCCAGGAGGCTGCTCCAGCCTGGGCTCTCCAGAGTATCACAGCTTCCTTTAGGGCACATCTACCTGTACTGGCATGGGTTCATCCATGGGCTACAGGGAGGATATTTGCTCCTTCATAGACCTCCATGGGCTGCAGGGGGACAACCTGCGTCATAGAATCATAGAATGGTTAGAGTTGGAAAGGACCTTAAAGACCATCAAGTTCCAAACCCCTGCCATGTGCAGGGACACCTCCCACTAGAACAGGTTGCTCAAAGCCCCTTCCATCTTGGCCTTGAACACTTCCAGGGATGGGGCATCCACAGCTTCTCTGGGCAACATGTTCCAGTGCTATTTCATTCAAACCCTTCCCTTGAATCTTTTGCAGTGTGGCTGAGCAATAATACTGATTTGAAAATGTGTGTGTTTCTTCAAACTAATCTTTCCTCTCTCCCTTTCCTATTTTCAGATATGTTTAAAACCTGAGAACAAGAAAGCTGGATATTTTTGGAGCCAAATTTACAGGGGGGGGGGCGGTGTTTTAATCAAAAGTATGATATCTTGGAATTTCAGTGCACTCTAAGGGATAGCAGAAGCTGGATTGGGTAGTGCTGAATTAAAGCGCAAGCTCTATTGTCTTCTGATCAATCAGATCCATTAAAGAATCCAGAGACTGACAAAAAAAAGAGAAGTCATCCAGAGAGCAGCACTGTAAATGCAGCACTCATGATGCTGTAAGTACAAAGCCTGTGGGTAGAGCTGCAGAAAAAGAAATGGAGGCAAACACAGCACATAAAGAAATTGCATGTTTATTGACTGTACCATATTGTATACCAATGTGCAATAAGGTATTTTTTCCAGGAATGCTAAGTATGATATAAAATAAAAAGTAATACTGAATGGTTTGATAGATGTGAAACAAATGTTTACTGAGATAAAGGATAGTAGCGAAGGGTAGTATATTACATTGCTATTTTAATAGCCTATCAATGATGGGATATACTAAGGCCATAGAATGCATTTGCTTGTGGATGCTTAATCTTTTTCTTTTTTCAGGGAAGAGAATATAGCTGGATGACTCCTGACTGTACCTGTCAGTACTTAAATGTAAACCTTTTCTAAGTATCAGTAACATAACTCCATCCTTGACCTTTCTGTACATTTTTCATTTAATCTTTTTGCAGGAGAAAGGGGTGGGAGGGAGTGACAGGAGAGAACAGAAATGGAAGGGAAGGAGAACAGAAAATGAGATGGTCTATTTCACAGATATTAATTGAGAAACCAGATCTTTTTCCTGTTTCTGCCACTAAACTGAAGCATGACTTTGGGCAAGTCAGCTAATGTTTTGGGTCCCAATATGTGGGAGTCTGTATTTTGAGGATCAGTTTTCTCTAGCCACAAGAAATACAGAAGGGATGTAAATATGTTAAAATTCTTATTTGTAAGTGGTTTAAACTGGAGTGTCTCTAATGGCTGCTCTTGTAGATTGAAATGAAACTCTTTTAGGTTCTAATTCAGCAAAGTCTTGAATTACATTGCTGTCTTCAAGCAAAAGTTGGATTCAGCAGGTCCATGTCTAAAATTGCAGGTATGCCCAAATGAATGGCTGAATGACAGCCTCACTAATGGCAGTAGCCTGGACACACAGTCTTTGAGTATTGGCAAATATTAGTCACCTAAAATATTACCACTAAGGTAAATGACAAATAATGTTTGATTCCCATAATCTCTACTGTCCAAAGTAGTATATGAGCTAATTTTGAAGTACTTAAGAGCTCCAGGATTTAGTGAGTCACATTTTTAATAGTTTTTTTTTTTTTTTTTTAATTAAAGCACTTGGTTCTACCTTGCATGTGAAAAAATAAAAACAAAACCCCAATACCATGCAAATCCATTTTATGATTCATATTTACAGCAATACCAGCAAGGACGAAAAGACTGCAAAAAATGAAAGACACAATGAGACATGATGAATAAGATTTTTAAAAGCTTTGCCAGAGTAAAGAAAAACTGAAAATCCTGCACTTCATACTTAACTATATAATATTGGCTCAGGTGTTGGAATTACTTTTACAATATATCTGTGATATTGTTACTAGAAAAAATATGGCTGTTCTTTTTCTCAGAATCTGCATTACCATGGTAGCTTTCTCTGTTATGCATATAGGACTGTTCTGAATTTAAGAGATCTGAAATTGGCTGAGGATGAATATGCAGATGTAGTCTGCAAACACTTTGCTTGTGACTTCTACAGGAGGTCACAGCAAAAGAGAATATCTGATCAATCACCCTGTCCCAAACCAGCCACAGGAAATCATTGCTTCTGGTATGTCAGGGCTTGACAGATGTCTGTCTGATCATTGTGTATTACTATTCAAATGTCTTTGAAATTTTCAAGATACAGACATAAGAAGCAACACAAAATGTTTGACAAAGTGACACTGTTTTGTAAGATACAGAATAACTGAGGGACATGAGACGAGCCTCCAATATGCTTAATTTTTTCTTGAAGGTTTGACTTTTCCACATGTTAATACTTCAACCTGTTACCTGCAAGCCAACAGAGTGAGGCAGTATTGGCCACACAGAACAAACTTGGAAAGCAAAGCACAGCAGCAAAGATCCATATCTGACTTTACGAGACATGATCCTAATTTTTAAGGAACTGGCTCTGTAGCTTATCTACATCTGGACAAATGATTTCAATGCTTCAGCCGCTGGTTTTAGACACCTCTTTCCATCCTAATGGATGGTGTGGCTGCTGTTCAGAACCTTTGCAACCAAATGTAATTTTCTAAGTCTAGGTAGAAGACTGGTCTTAACGTGCAGGATGGTTCTGACTTTTGTAATAACAGTAACTATGGTGTCGGAGTGACTGTATTACACAACAGGCTTCATGACTTCAAAGCCCCTAGATTTGCTGTTTTGCCACTTAGCATCCCAAGAGCCCTTTTTAACAGTAGGTACTAATCTCAGTTTTGCACCTTAGAGAACTCAATACGCAGGAGGCCTAAGAAAATGTCTTAACATTGTCCATTGACAGTAGAAAAACTGAAATACATTTTTTTCCTCCATTAAACAGCTTGCAGTTTAAACTCAAAATACAAACACCTCTTAATGACTGTGAAGGAAATACTGTAACTCAGAGCTTGATTTTCTGTAACTTGAAAGATAATGCTATAAGTTATTGGGCCCACCAGAAGCCGGGAAGCTGGTTATTTTTGTGTTTACACTTTCCCTCACTCCCTATGACATTTATTTAGTTAGGTAAATTCATAAAGGAGAAATTTGGTTCAGGATATATTTCTTTTAAATACCAAGGAACAAACTATATAAGTTTACAGGCACTTTTAATAGTCTTTCTGTCCTGTTGGCCAGTGGGCTTAAAATGGATGTGACAGGAAGAAATAACTGCTTTTTTTTTTTACAGTCTCCAATGGGAGTCTTTTGCAGTGTGACGCAGAAGAGTAATATTAATCTAAATAGCAAGGCCTATATTAAAAAATTAAATTACTCTTGCTGTTAGTAGGCCTGATGTGTATAGACAATTTTTCTCCTTAATGAATATTCTTAGATACGTTTGATCCCTCCTTTCCCACTGTCCCCTCTTACATACCATTGGGAACAGCTTATGGCTAGAATAAGAATTTGAATGAATTCTTGTTTGCCATCACTAAAAGCCTTGCAGATTTTTCCATTATTCTCTTTCCCCCTTGTCCCTTTTCTACTTGCACCAAATGCTGGTTTGTGAAGAACCTTCCTAGCATGCTCAATCCGTTCTGCATAATGATTGAACTTATTAGTTAGGGTATAATTTCAAGTGAAAGAGTCCTGAGGAAAGCTTACTTTTTGAGATCTGTAGAGGCTTGGGGAAAGAATAGGGCCTGGTGTGATCAAGCAGGGGTATCAAAGCAAACAGTGAGAACTCAGACCCAGCATACTTTGCAACTTTATGTAAGTTTAAACTTAAATAAATACTGAAACAACAACAAAAAGAAGCAGAGGCCTGAAAGACAGCTTTCCTGGCTGAGTAGAAACCTTTCCCAATAGGGGCAAAGTATGATCGATGCAGTGATGGCTATCTGAAAAAAAAAAACAATTATGGCAAATCTGAACTTCTGGTGACCCCTTTACTAAGAAGGTGTTCAATGCCTTTGTTTAAAATTGTGAACTCCACAGAATCTGCATAGCTATAACTGTACATTTTTTAATCTGGAAAAAAGCTTATACATTACCGTAAAATGGTAACGTGGCAATGTATAAACTTCATTTCCAGATGTTCAGACATCTAAGTATTTTTCCAAATCACTTTCAAACACCTGCATAGTAGAATTAAATGAGTATAATAGAGGAGAAAGTAATTTAATTTCAGGTATTGAGATTGTAATTTAATGGGAAAAAAACCCCACAACATTTGAAAGGGCATCACTATTCCCTGGCTCTATTATAGAGCAATTACTGAGAGAGGACATCTTGTGGCAGTCAGTGGTTGAGTAAGTGCATATGCCTGTAAAAAGAGTTAAGGTAGCTGTTGCTTTGGAATAAAAGTACTGAGAGCCCTATGGTGCTTTTCTCTAAAAAGATGAGATTACAGTTTGGTCTAGTTAATTTGTAATTAAAATATAAATTATCATTGTAAAACCTGCCACTGTTTTCTATTTGGGCTTGTTTTCCTAAAATTTAACTTTTTTTATCAACATTAGGTTCTTAAAATAATTTTTAATTTTAAAATAAAATTTAAAGTAATTTTTGCAAGGTCAGGAATAATTCCTGTTTGACCGAGAATTCACAAGGATGGTTTTGATCATGTTTAACTTTTTTGGTAAACATTATATATTGTTACCCAAACATCCTTTGTTTATATTTTCTGTACCATTTTTTCCCAGTTCAACACAGAAATACCTAAGTTCAAGATAATCAACATTTAAGTTGTGGCTTTTGTTTTGAGAGTCCTTCATAATGATCCTCTGGTAAGATCATGGCTAGTTCAGACTGGGAAGGTACTGTTTTCCTAACAGGTTTTTGAGTTAGCATTTAAGATCATAAGATGTTGACGTACATGAGGTTCTCCTTAAAGCGCTCCTTCACCCAGGCATGCAATATTTCAAGCTTATACATGTAATGCTGAAACTTCAGTAGCCTAAAATTTATGTCTCATTTTGTAGACAGGTCTGGGGCCATCTATAACATTTAACTTCATCCTATGATCAGTTTTACTCATATTTTGTCTAAAAAAAAATCATTGACATAACTTGTGATGCAGATACGTACTCCCTTACAAAGGAAAGTCCCATTAGCTGCAGTTGTAGAAGAAATGCTGAAGGATGAGAATCTTATTGTAGTTACAGGAAAAGAACACTCCTAGGAGTCTTGAGGATATTCACAGTATACAGCGGCAAAACAAAATTGAGGAGTTCATATTGTAAATGTGTTTTGAGAACTGGATCACGGCAGGAATGTTTGCTGGGAAGCTCTGAATCTCAGTCTTACTCATCAGCTTATGAAAAATGATGGTATTTAAAAAGCCCAAGTGTTTTTTAAAGATATGTAAGGCCAGAAAATCAATTTGTGAATCATGATAAGTAATGGTAAGTACCATCAGCCCAGTACTTTGTTGGAATTTCATTTTTTTTATACCTACATTAACAGCAGGGATGATAATCTCAAATTCACACTTTTGATTCAAAACTCGATTTCCTCAAGTTATATATCTATAGAACCCAGAAAGAGCACTACTTCTCAGGTTGTTTTGATGTGAGAAATTAATCCAAACAAACAGATTAGCATTGCAC
>JAOXJM010000019.1:57725578-57744822 GCA_026413425.1 Tringa solitaria
GTCCCATGGACTTATGCACCTTCAGGTTCCTTAGGTGGTCTCGAACCTGATCTTCGTGTACTGAGGGCTCTGAGAATGAAGAACTGCCCATTTTTGCCTTCCATGACTTTGGCAGTGTGCTTAGAGCCCTTGTCGGTGAAGACTGAGGCAAAGAAGTTGTTCAGTAGCTCAGTCTTATCCATATCCTGGGTGGCCAGGTCTCCCGTTTCCTTCCGGAGAGGGCCCACAAATTACCTAGTCTTGACTTTATCCATGACATATCTATAGAAGTTCTTCTTATTGTCTTTGACATCCCTGGCTAGATTTAGTTCTGTCTGGGCTTTTGCTTGCCTGATCTGGTTCCTGGCCACTCGGAGAGTTTCTCCATATTCTGCCCAGTCTACCCGTCCTTGCTTCCACCCTTTATAGGCCTCCTTTTTGGTATTGAGCTTGTCCAGCAGTTCCTTGCTCATCTACGCAGGCCTTCTGGCTACTTTGCCTGACTTCTTTTTCGAGACGCACCTCTCCTGAGCTTGGAGGAGGTGATCCTTGAGTCATGGTCTTTGTCATCATGGTCCTCACCACAGGCTGTAGAGAAATCTCTGCTCCGGCACCTGGTGTTCCTCCTTTTGTACTAACTTTGATGTCTGTTTCTCTCACATATTTTCACTCTTCTGCCTCCTGTTGCACATTGTTTTTTGCCCTTCTCAAATATGTTATCACACCGCTGAGTGCCTCAGCTTTGGCCAGCAGTGGGTCTGTTTTGGAGCCAGTTGGAACTGGCACTGAACAACACTAGATCAGCTTCTGGCATCTTCTCACAGAACCCACCCCTGCGGTCCCCCGATTCCCAAAACCTTGCCACATAGACTCAGTATAAAAGCCCATGCTGGAATAGAGGAAAAGTGTGTGAATGGAGCTGCAGAGATTAAGTCTTATGAACTGACTGTAACCCCTGCTCCCCACCACCCTGTGCTGCTTCAGGGGGAGGATGAAGAGAACTGAATTTGAACCTGGTAAGAAGGGGAAGGTGAAGGAAGGTGGTTTATTTTTGCCCTGTTTTTCCCCTCACTCCTCCTCCACTTTTAATTGGCAAGAAATTAATCTTCCCCAAGTCAAGTCAAGTCTATTTTGCCCATGACAGTATGTGGTAGCAATGCCCCTGTCTTTATGCCAGCCCATGAGCTTTTCCATCTTTTCTCCTTCTATCCTGTTGGGGGAGGAGGACTGACAGAGCAGCTCGGTAGGCATCTGGCAGCCAGCCAACTCCACACAACCCACTACTCTGAATTAATCAAAACAGATTATTTTTTCACGTTTTTTTCCACAATCACTAAAAAAAAAAAAAAAAGATCCAGAATTTAAAGTAGATAATTCACCGAAGCATGCCAATTATTTTTTCTTTGTCCAACTTCTACGCTTTATTTGAAATGTAAAAAAATCTGACAGTGACAGTCAGCCTCGAATCAATTTAAAAACACATCTGCAGGGTGAAGCAAATTTTCTAACAAATTTAATTAAAAAGTATGACATTCAAAAGAATAAGTAATTTTAAAGGTAAAATTAATTTGTGTTACATTATATAACTTTTTATGGAGTTCAATTTTTCTCGTAGTTGACTAAACACCTGATAAATCCACAGAGCACTCAAAGGAGATCATCTTTCAGATAACACTGGAGAGAATAAATTAAATTAGAATTAAGAAATGCCAGTATTCACTTAGAATGATTCATGATAAATATCATATCAAAGTACAGTTACTTTTCTGGAAGGCTCTACTATATACCCAAGTCCAGATTATACAAAATGACAGCAGTAAGTGTCAGTGCTCCTGAAGCACATTTCCACTTCAGTCAGATCAAAGGTGATGAATTCTAAGATGCTACATTAGCATTTGTAGTCACCACAGGTAAAATGAACATTTTTGCCTGTGCAAAATTATAGGCAAGTTAAAGATTTATACATTTTTATTTTAGAACTAACTTTATTCAAATAATTTCCACATCAAATAATGCAGACACTTAGACTTTCAGGAAAAGATTCATTTTATTATTTTTCTTGAAAATGATTCCAGCATTCACTATTTCTGCATTTCATTAAAAATATACTGTAAGAACTGAGCTGCTATTTTGATGCTTGTCTGCTAATGAAATGCTGAGGTATTCACATAGACCAGCAGCTCTGGGACTAAACATAGTGAGCTAATCACCTGCTGAGACTATCTTCAGCACTGTATCCTCTACCCACAACACATCCGGATCACAGCAGATGCTCCCAAGACTGATTACATGGGTTCACATGAACTCATGGCAGGCAGTCAACACAAATTTTTTAAACACTTCTCTAGCATATGGAAGACCATGTTAACAATTTACTCTGCTAAGTAACAATGCAGAAACCCCCATATGCTCTATGCCAACAAGAATGATAGCAAATCCTGAGAAAACGATGCTGCATTACTGACCCAGCAGAATAAAGCAGATGGAGCCTCTTCAAAGGACAGAATGCTCTTTTCTCATGACTGCGCGCTCCACAAACAGTTTGATTTTCAGGCTTATGGTGTTGCTTCCAATCATTTACCATGTTTCCTCTGAATTTCTTCCATATTTTGACTTTCTGATCACCACCCTTGTCAAAAGTTTGTATTTCCAAGTTTCTCCACCTTGGATTCCAACCAGAATCCTCACCAAGAAGTCTTAAGCATTACAGTATGGGGAGACTGCCCCATTGCAACATTTACTCTGGTTTATCTACAGTGATATTGCATGAAAGCACTGGAGAAGGACAGCAGTTTTCTCAGAAATAATTAGACCAAATCCAAGTTTCTCACCTGTGCTGAAAGCTCAGGGAGATGCACATAACGTTTATTTTCCCCCACATCACTAATCAGATGTCTGATGCCGGTAAGCGATACCAGTACAAGGTCAGCAACCAACATTACTGCCTCCAAGCCACAACCGTAGCTTGCTCTCAACAATCTCCAGATGCTCTGCAAATCTCAGCAGCTGCTAACAAAGTCATCCCCAATTGGTATGTGATAAATTATGTGAAAAAATACAGCTCTTGATACAAAACTACAAGAACACTTGGCACCACCTGCAGAGAAAGGACCAAAGCTCTCGAATGGTTTGGAAACTATCATCCTGTGACTGCAAAACCAATCATTAATTTTGTTATGCAGGTGGAACATTATCCCAGATGACTGGCAGTGCTATGGCATCAAAAAATCTCACTGTAGCTCTAGATAAAGTTCTTTACCTTATCTGCACTATTCCTTATTTTATATTCCATATAAACCATGATGTTTATTAGGAGAATCAAACATTCTCAATAGAAATATTACTAAGGGAGGGTTTTAGTAAGAAGGATGACTTAAGTAAGCAGAAATACTCTGAAGACTTCACAGTCACTGCACAGCTTTCAGATGTCTATCTCTAGGAGAATTATGTAATACAGAAGTTGGAGTGAATTGCAACTCAAAGTCCACAATGATAAGATTAAAAAAAACCTTTCGATTAACTGCTGCTTTCTCCTTGATCATTCATGGATAAAAGACACAGCAGATGCTCCTCAAACTATTAGAAAAATCACATGGCCCTGAAAACTTCGCCAGTACATCATACTATATTTTCCTGAATCCCTCATGAGATTTATTTCTAGATGCCACTATTTTTATTGTATCAACTGAAATTCAAAAGAACAAATGTAGTGACCATGAAGACAATTTCAAGGTGATCAGTTTACTTAAATCAAGCCTCAAAGTATGTTATTCACATGACCACGTACAGAGAACTCATTTTTACTCCTTTCCAATTGCAAAGACCTGAGATAATCTACTCATGTTGCATACTAAAGGGATTTACAAGTTTTGTTTTGTTCATATTTGAAAGAAATAGCAGGACTGTTCCTATAGTGTACTTAATCAACATGGTAAATAGTATATGAAGCTTTTGAAGGAGCTGTAACACAGAAGAAATCATTATGTTAGATTGCTTTAATAAGTCCTGTTTTGATCTTGCTTAACTCTTAACTTTTAGAAACTTTCTTACAAGTCATTGTAAGAACCTATTTTTCTTTCATTTTAAAACCAATATCAAGAGTATCCCAACTAAATAAACTGAACAAATTTTTTGCCTTACGTAAAAATAAGTTATTTTTTGTTGCCCTACATAAGCCTTTTAGATGCATACTTTCAAGAACAAAAATAGCTTTAATTAAAATGGAGGAATAATAGTTCTTTTTAATTCTTTCATGTGCAAACAAATCACAGCACCAAAAATCTTAGCAAGTGCCTGCCGTGCAGAGATCTTGCACTCTGTTTCGGTTCCTTTTAGTCACTTAGCAAGAAATGTAATGGTCACAGCATTACATCTAACACTGTGTCACAAGCAAGAGAGCTCTATAAACGTTCTGGGGTCATAGTCCTGCTTATGGAAAGAATTTTTATGGATTTCTGGAAACAATAAAGAAATCTACAATAAAGTTTTAAAACCAATGATTTACTTCAGCTGTAAAACCTACCAATAATCAAGTACCTTTAAGAGATAATTCCCAGATACATCTTTAAGCTATACCGGTATTTTTGAGAACCTTCTAGTTTTCTTTCACCCTTGATTCCACACAAAGGAATGGAGGAAAACAGTTTTCTGAGGCTTTAAATGAAAGAAAATAACCCCAACCCTCAATCATTCTAGACAGAACAAAAAAGCGTCTTGTTAAGTTTGAAAAATGTCTGGAATATAAGCCCCATGTAGTTGGATCTCACAAGTAAGCAGGCTTGATAATGGAGGTTGGGGCCGGGTGAGGTGGTAGAAATTATTTTAACACAAAGAGTCAGGTAAAACATTAGACTGCTACTATTTCACATAGGTTGGAAACAATGATAAATAAAAGGTTTACTCAAAGGCATCAGATGCAGAACCTTCTCTGACATCCCCTCTGACTATAAACCATCAAATAACATCAAATAAAAAAAATAAAAAAATAAAATAAAGTTCTTGCCCTAAATCATTAGTAAAATAATTTACTTAGTTTAAACTAACTAGGGTTTTTACCCAAGGTAAGCACCTGAACAGATCTGTGAACTTCTGAAGGATCACTCATATCCTCAGAGTGAATATACTCATAATACTCTGTTGAACCAGTCTACATTGATTAAAGGCCAGTGGTGTATCACATTCTTTTTATATAATTTTCAGCAATTTGTAATTCAGCATTTAGGATGAGTAGGGGAAATGACTTTATTCAGTTAAGACTAGTATTTAGAGCTTCATCTCACTTGTAAAATGCGAAAAATACTTGAATTGCCAAATGACTGCCTATGAGTAAGATTTAACAAAGGCATTATTTTCTAAATTCTCTGTTTGCTTTTAACAAGAATCTATTTTAAATAGCTAAACTTAAATTTGTGTTCAGAAGTTTTAGTTACTGGTTGCATATTGAAAAGGTACTGCAGGTATGATCAGAAATAAACACAAAATGGAAAGAACTATGGAGACAAAAGTTACCAATCTGAAAGTTTACATACAACAGAAGCTTATCTGTCATTGCTGGAAAGGGTTTCCTTTTGTTTTTAAGTTTCATAACTCTTAACTACATTCAATATGGAGCTTTAGAGTCATAGGCATATAATTAAAAGATATATTTCATATTCTAGTAATTCTAGTAAAGTATTTTCAAGAAGAGTTTGACATCAGTTTGGATCCCACTCAGAAGATTGTCCTACTCTAAACATTCATGCAGAAAGGTATACCATTTCTAGGCACTTTAATTAAAACCTGAAAAGCATCTGTCTTTTAAATTTACAATTTTCTTCTTACAATTTTTTCTGACATCTTCTAAAATTTTTCATTGCAGTAGCCTTATTCTGCATATGAAAATAAGGCCCTATAGACAGAGAGATCTGAGGCAACTTAATGCTTTCAAAACCAGTGAAGTTACATTAAGGGTCTGACTTAAACCTACAAAACCAAACAACATTCTTAAAGGCTAAAAGGAGTAAAAGTTCAGTGGTAGTTCCTACTCAACACATTTAAATTTTAGCATTTTTAGAATATTATACTTTCACCAAAGTCTAAGCTCATTTACACTTTAGCACATTCTTAAAGACTTCAGAAAATCTTGAAAGAGACTATGTTAGAAATAGCCATAGGAAGTACATAGGATGTGGCAAAACCACATCATTCTGGTGTATATGAAACTGTTTTAGAGCACCCTCTGTTAAAAATGTCTCTTTTGTTTAAAGCACTAGGTATAATAAACCAAGCTAATAAAGGTTTTTCAACATGTTCTTTCCTGTGCACCTTGAGGTAGTGGCTTTGCTCAATTTTTTCATTTTAAAAGGCACCTTCTGCTTTTTAAATTCTCAGTATTTTTCTTTTTCCATCTGATCTACAATGTAACTATACATCACCTAATTATAAAATAGATTACATGATCAAAAGGGCATAATATAGCAGGCTAGGAGGTATTCCAGTCAAAAGGAAAAGCCTAAGGTAATACCCCAGTTATTCTTTCAGTCTTGTTCTGGAGAGTTTTTTTGCCAAAAAATGAAGGACTTATTGTTTTCTAAAAAAACCAATGAATTCCAGTACTTAGCCCACAAGCAATTTAAATTTCCTTATGTAGTAAAAAATATGCTTCATTGTTTGTATGCATGTAAAACTGTTTAAATACTGGCTACCTACTGAAAGAGTCATAATTGCAATTGTACATTTTGATCACATGTGGTAAAGAGCACATTATCATGAACTCTATAGGAAACAGGTAAGTGCTGCCCTCCAGTTATAACTAAACTTTTCTCCACCACAGAAATATACAAAGACTCTGTAAAATATGTCTAGATGATTTACCCAAAACAAACAAGAACAAACACTCAGAAACCACTGCATGTTTTTATTCATCTTCTCCAACCACTTGCTTTTATTTATATTCTCCAAACCCTGAGTCATGAGGAATTATTGTCAACTAATACAACTAGTTAAATTTGCTTTATACTGGTCTTAGATGCTATAATGAGGTTACCTGTCATTAATGATCCAGTTCAGACACAGATTGAGGGAATTAAGGTTTTTGCATCTCTTTACTATTTCCATCACGGTTTCATTGTCCAGTTCTGTGATATGACGTAGATCCAAGCTGGAAAGATTTCTTAGCTATTGAGACAAATACGACAGAAAAAAAGAATCTGAAATTTGTTCACATACGTAACTGTTATAAAAGCTACTAAACTTTTTGGAATCATGTATAATATGTGCAAGCTAGTCAAGAAAGATGAGATTACCATATTTTTCACAAAAAAGGAAATATAACAGAGATATTCATAATACCCAACTTTAGCAAATTTGGAATTCAGGCGCTCAGGTGCTCTATGAAATCAAGACATGTTCACTCGTGGTCCAGTATATCTACAATAGAGGTCTAGGCCTTCCTCCTTTTAAAGTAGTGTAATGGAGTGAAAGATACCAAGGTAGCAAGATAGGAACTCATTTAATTATAAGAAAAATAGGGCATGGAAGGAAGGGGAGACAGAAAATTTGTGCTTAGATTCAAATGCATGTGATTAAAGAATCCAGAGTCTAAAGCTTTCAAACTAAGTAAATAATACATACTCCCTAGAAAGTACAGTATTTATACCGTAGTCCCACCTGCACAGTCATCAATAATGTCTTGGATGTTCTACACAACAAAAGTTGGAGTCACACAACAATATGATTAAGATTTATGCACAGAGTAATTTGATTTATTACTATTGTTAATCACTATAGGTAAATTCAAAGGCAAATAAACCCCTCTTACTACTTTTCTGAGCTACGGCTTCAAAGAAGAAAATTTTTATAGATTTTTGCAGTATCCTTAAACAACGGATCAGTTTAGTAGTAATAACCTCCAAGTGCTGTTTGCTTTTTAAGATGTCTGAAATAATCTCTGTTACACTCGGGAAAAGTAATTGCATTAGGTAATACTGACACTTTAATTAAATTTGCCTTTCCTGTAAGAGAGAAAAAATAATCCTATTCAGTGATTTAAGCCACTAAGGATTTGATTAAGTAAAGGCATACAACTGAGATCATATAATCGGTCCACTTCAGTAGTTAATTATAAGTCAATGTATTTAAGGGAAAAGAAAGAAAAGGAAAAAGAGGACTTCAAATGTAGGTGGTCTTCTACAGAAACTGGTGTTCTGGTGTTTTGTTCCAGAAGTTTTTAACAATCCAAACTAATGCTGAAGATAAACCACATACTGCTTCCAAAAGTTCTGCAGAACAAGCACAAAATTAAGGAATCTGACGTCCAAGAAACAACTGTCGGGTATGTCTATAGGAAGTAGAACAATAATATTCCTTTTATGAGGATACTACCACAAGTATACTGTGGAGGTGCTTGTTGTAATCCCATTCTGATATGAATTAAATCCCAGTTCTGATATGAACTTCTGATAATCTAATTTGCCAGTTAGGGACAAAAGCACATAATGATTGACAATGTGACGGTAAAATGGACAGATTTTACAAGCTCTATCTCTCTGCATTTCCTACATACTGCTCTAGCAGGAATGTTAATAGACATACCTTCTATGCACCCAAAAAAAGCTCACAATCAATTCCTTATGTTTTCTGCATAAATTACATGGGGAAGCTTAGGGCAACTTGAAGTTTCCTTACCTCCATATAGCTATTCACAGTAATACATCAGTTTTTGTACCATGTTGGCGATAACATGGCCAATGCCTATGACATAAAAATAAACCTACTGGACAATTCTACAAACATTTACTAGTAGACCTTAAAGACAAGTAGAAAATCTTACCACTAAAAAAGACAGAATACTTATACTAAAACATGCTTTCACAACAACATACTCTTATGAGCAGGTGACAATATTGGTGATTCTTTTGTCATTATTATTGCTTACAGAGCAAGAACTATAAACTTAAAGATCAATCAATGCATAGAGATCAGTGTTTCTTTTATATTTATAAGTATCTAAGAAACATGGCTTAAAATTAGGAAAGAAAGAATTTGTTATTTCTCAGGAAAAAGATTGCATTGCATTGCTAGACTCAAGAACTAAACCAAATTCCTAGTATCCCTATTGACCAAATTAATAGGGTTTCCAAGGTAGATTTTATCCTTTACTATCACATGAGAATGATCATGTTCTTCATTGTTTCTTTCCTTCATACCAATAATGGTCTATCACTATATTCAATATTCAGTAATTCAAGCATCACTTGCCTTTTTTACTGTCATGTTCATTCATTTTAAACAGCCCACCTGATACCTGACCTACTTAGTAGGTTAATTCTTCTTTTTATCAGGCAGAATGTACTCGATCCAGAAAACCTTACTGTCTTTGAAGTTTGAAGACACTGCTTCAGATTGATACAAACTCTTCAAGTAGAATTTGATCTATACAATCTCCTATTGCCATTTCAGATGAGTGAATGACTTTCAAGAGCTGCAGAACTCCTACATTCCTTTAACTACTGGACTTTCTGACATGATTTTTTATTGATCCAAACATGACAGGTGAAAAAAATACCCCTTTACCTATTTAAATCAGAGGTATCAACATCTTGTTACTGGGCAGAGAATTGTTATAAATGTGTATATAACTATTTTTCATTAAAAAATGGGATGGATACTTGAAATGACAAATATCCTATTTTATATTTTACCTGAAAAAGTAATTTTAAGGAGTCAATATTATAATGCTGAATTCTTTATTAATCACTAATATTATTTTAAAAAATGGCAAGAAAAAATATGTAAGTTTTATATTCTACCTCACATCTAAAATTGCTACAATATAAAAAAAAAAAATTAAACTTCTCTGAAGCGGACAATTGGACAGTTGGGATGTTCAAATCTTCAGTGCATGCATAAATCTCGAGATTAAAATAGCGTACCTATAATTAGCATTTTTCCACAGAAAAAGGATATTCTCTTATTTTAATATTCAATCTTGGACACCCAGATGTATAAAGTTTTTCCTTTTGCTTTTTTAAATTAAAACCAATTTTCTTCATGCAGCAATATCACTTCATTGAGCAATTTCAGGGACATTCCTCAACAAATATTCACAATTTCTTCAACTCTTAATTTTACAGCTCTATAAAGAATGTTCAGCATGAGCAGAATTTAAAGTTTGAACTCAGCTCAAGAAGACAAAGTATTTTAACTGAAAAAGGAATATTTAATGTGACAATAAAACAGACAATGCAAATAGTAGACAGAGGGCTTAAAATATGAAATAGAAAATAAAAGAATTAAGAGAGAGCAAGAACAGTTAAACTAATTTTGTGTGCTACAAAGATACAGAAGCTTGCTGAAATTACTGAATATTGACTCAGTGTTAAAATTGTATGAGATAGTATTATAATAATAGCATTTAAATTTCAGAGGGAGTCTAGTTAGAATAATTAGATTAGAAGGAAACAGGATGTTGGTCCCTTCCTCTCAGCCCCACTAACACACAGAATTGACAGCCCAGTATCTAAAGGTTTTGTGAGGAGATTGCCTGTTAAATTGTACTGAAAGGGAATTATTCCACTGGGAGTGACAGATGCAAAAGAATCACTTAGATCACAAAACGGTATTGGACAAAGGAAGTTTGACAAACAGAGATTCAGGTCTTTAAAAAATATAATAATTTTTTAAAAACTAGGTACTACTATTTTTAAGAAATTGCCTACTACTTTTAGATCTCAAAAATTTTAAATTATGATAAAATCATTTTTGTTCAATACTTTTGTTGGCTGGTTAAAATGAAATTTTGGAAGGTTGATATATTTAAAGATTCAGAGATTATCATACTATTTGTGTGCCTGAATGTTATGGAGCTAGTAAGACTTCTCTCTTGATTACTGCAACTTAGAATATTAAAACATGCCCAATGTTAATCAAGAAGTTAGAGCATTTGAAAACTATCATAACAACAACAGAGGTAGAAAATATGCCTGATTTGAGACTGTTCAAGCTCAGGATAAATTTCATATCCTTCAGATGATAAAAAATTCCTATTACCATTGAGATCACAGGTAATTTTTTAGTGTGGATGAATCAACTGCTGTGAATATTTAGCTGCTATTGTAGGGGACTACTAATGAGTATACAATTCTTCTTCCCCCCCCTTTTTTCGTTTGTTCTTCACAAGCTTCCACAATTTCTATAGAGATATGTTTCCTTAAAAATTTTAGAATAGCATGCAATAATTTAGCTTGGAAAAGACCTTTAAGATCAAGTCCTACCATAAAACTAACACTGTCAAGTCCACCACTAAACAATTCATATAAGATCAATCCTCTTCAGATGTAAAACCAAATTATTTCCGAAAGTGCTTACAAGGCCTTAATGAGTTTTAAATTCACATCTTTTACTAATTAAGCTTAATTTTCTTGACACTCTCTGTATATACATGTCTTTAGGGAATAAAGTGCTCTCTGATTTAAGCCCCATGATACAAATGTATGATCACAGGAAATAAAAAAATAGCAAGCCGAAAAAAATGTAAATCACATTCTTTTTATTATTATATCAATAGAATCTATGAACTATTTTTTAAAAAGTCACATATATTAATTTTTACTTAAGTGTTAAAGTAACTGAACTATATTATTGAGATACACTGTGTTCCTAAAACAGTAATCACACACAGTTTAAAGAATTGGAAAGTGATGTAATAGTTACAGAGGAGATTACTTTCCTGTACACTGATTTAATGTTCTGCACATTCACAAGTTTTAATTTTACTTCTTAAAGTTAAATATTGCAGAACATGGAGCTCCCCTTGCTCAAATAAGAAATACACATTGAGAATCTGCTTTATGAGCAGAGATTTAATTTCCACCACTTACAAAAAAAGTTTGTTTTGAAGAGTATTTGTAAAAAAACAAGCCTGAGAAAAAAAGGGAGTGAAAATACATGCTAAAGAAACAAGTTCATTCAATAGGTTCCTTTGTTTTGTAATGTACCACAGCAAAACACAATACGAAAGTGACTCACATTTGTATTCAAGCTGCTGCTCCTTCCAAGATGACTAATAATAATTTGGGTTTTGATTTATTGCATGCATACTTTTACAAGTTATGCTACAAAAATAAATATATTGCCCTCCATTCTAACATTAAGACCCATTGCAGAGGAGCTACTTGCACACAAATATAAACTGCATATATAGTATCCATGTTATAAAACTTATTTCCAGTTTATAAAGCCTAAAAGTTGCTGTTGAATTACATTATCTCTGAGTCATAGTTCACCTTCTCTTTATTCACAAGTATCTCTAATGAACCTACTTTTTTTTTGAAAGTTTCACTCCACAGAGAACTGAAATCCCTTCAAACATGCAGTGAGTCTTCTCTGCTATGCCTTTCTTACTTCATTGCAACTCAAAAGAAATTGCAGTTGAGTACAACTATCAAATTCTTAAACATTATGAAAAGAATCTCTTAGAAGGGACACAGTTAACTTCATTCAACAAAATGGTCAGCCTTAGTTTGACAAGATGCAAAAATGTTCTCTTACACAATATATAGCACCACATCATTTAAAGTATGAAGCCAATTGTCATGAAGAATCTCCCAGTATCACTATGTTCAGATATGCTTACTTAATGACTTTTTACCATGATTGGAAGACTAACATTTAAAAGGAAATCTTATTAAATATAAACAGATTCAAATTAATCATATGCCATCTCATGAAATATAGTTCATTATATAAATTGATTAAAAAACTGTTTTCCCTAGAACTAGCCAAAGAAGAGCAATCATGTTATTAGTTAAGATAGTTTTAATATTAGATGGTATGCTGAAATATTACCATAAAGAAAAAGCATAAAAAGAGCACTTCATGTCAAAACAAATCAATTAAAGAAAGGGACTACACAGTACCTCAGTTTAGAAGGGCTCTCGCAAAATCAATCTTGTCATGTGCATGTTATCATTATATATCTGTCAAGCTGATAATGTCTGCACTGAATGAGCCCTAAATATTTGCTCTATAAATCTGAATTTTGATTGACTTCATACTGGCCACCAACTTGGACACAGTTATGACTAAGTTAGATTGGACATGACATAACTTTCAGGTAACAATTATGACACAAAGAAAGAATAAAGATCACATTATTCCAAAAATAGTTCTTGGATAAACTGACTTAATGGTGATCAGTACAATTAGATGGAACTCTCTTCTATCAAAATGCTGTCCAAGGATTCACACATACTTAGACGAATATGTCTCTAATAAATTTTACCAGACATCCTGTCAGAAGTACATGGTGTAGAAGCACACTTATACTGCTAAAAAGCAATTACTCTTGCATATATAACAGAAATCAAAGGAATAAGCCAAGGAAGTGGCTTGGAAATAAAACTATATCTAGATGCTGAGATTTGCTGATGTCAGCTGTTAAAATTCTATTAGAAGTGCAACAATTAAACTGCTGAGAGGCAATTACAACAAGAGGGGAAGAAAATACCTCCACTTTTGGGGCCAAAGACATAAAATCACTACTTAGCTAGTTAGTATATAGTTTCTTATTCACACTCAGTTAATGAATAAAAATTACCCATCTGATTATTGCATTTTTAATGCCATTACCTAACATGCATAGGTACTTTGCATGTTTGCATAGACCTGTGCGCTTGCAGGACAAGAAGAAAGTGAAAAGGAAAAAAATAACCAGCTATAAACTCTTGAGACATAAGAATGTGAGGAAAGAAAGAAGGAAGACAACAAGAAAAACCAAATCAGATAGGGAAAGACAGGTAAATAATGAAACAAGTGAGAAAAAAGACAAAACAAGGAAACAATAGCTGGGGATGTACTGAAAACGTTTGTTTCAACTGGGAATCTAACTGTGAATTGTATATACACTGGGAGAAAGGGGAAGGAGGGGCAGGTGTATGTACTTGCCGTGATTCTCATCTTGCCCAGTAATTATTGTATTTTTTGTAGTTTATAATAACTTCAAGGAAAAAGGGACTAGTATGATAGCATGGTTTTTCATGAGAAGTATATTTTTTTGAATGTCACTATGTTCAGTAGAAAAATAATAAAAATAAACCCTGAATGTTTCTTCTTTTTCTAAAATATACATCATTTTCACTACCATATCCCATAATTAGTTATTAAAAAAGCTCTGTGATTCAGCAGCACCGTAATTCAGAATTTTCAAGTGCCAGTATTTTTAAAGAAAGCTAACATGGCTAGGGGGAAAATACAGTAATAATAAACCACTCAATTTTTATACATCCATCAGCCTCAAAGCAATTTTACAATGCAGGCCAGTGCTGTTATCTCCAGTTTGCATATAGGAAGCAGAAGGGCAGAAAAGAACTAGCTCTGCACAGCCTTGTGGGACACACTCACAGGCCATGTAGAGCAAAGAACAGATTCCACATTCTCTAAGAACATGGAACTGGAATTGTTACTAAGCACTTATGAAGTACCAATTAAGAAATCAACAGAAAATTGACCATAAGAAATATATGACAGGTAGAAAAAAAAAACCACATGCCGTCAACAGATGAATTCTGGAAAACACAGATGCAGCAGTTAAAGATCATGTTACTACTCCTCAGATATTTGTTTTAACTCCCTGCTGGAGCTTATTTCCTCCATGTACTGGATGCTTCGGTACAATTCAGAATTTTAGTTAAATTGCCTGCTGTACTATGAGGAAGTAACACCTGCCAGAGGAGCCAGGTGGAAATTGGCTGAAGTCACTGCAGCAAGATTAACCAGATATCACCTGTCAACAGCTTGGGTAAAGAAGTCTGAAATCCAATACAATTTCCCAGTCACTGTATGACTGGGAAAATCTACTACTTGCTCTTTTTCCTCTCATCATCGTACTTGGCTGAATTATAAATATAAATATAAATATAAATATAAATATAAATAAATATAAAAAAAAACCCAACCTTGTTATTGTGCACAGAAAGTCACTCATGAAAGAATACTTAGCAAATCTTATAGAAGACATCATATCATAGAATCCTAGAACAGTTTGGGTTGGAAAAGACCCTTACAGGTCATCTAGCCCAACCTCCCCTGCAATGAGCAGGGACATCTCCAACTAGATTAGGATGCTCACAGCCCCACCCAACCTGAACTTGAATGTTTCCAGGGATGGGGCATCTACCATATCTCTGGGCAACTTGTTCCAGTGTTTCACCATTCTTGTTGTAAAAAATTTCTTCCTACTCTCTAGTCTGAATCTCCCAGTTTAAAACCATTACCCTTGCCCTGTCACTACAGGCCCTGCTAAAAAGTCTGTCTGCATCTTTCTTACAAGCTCCCTGTAAGCACCAAAATGCTGCAATAAGGTCTCCTTGGAGCTTTTACTTCTCCAGGCTGAACAATACCTAATGCTCAGTGTTATCACATCACTGTCTTTGCAGTATTAATAGCCTAATGAAAGTTTGTATAGATATAGCTTGAGGGAAGAAAACTGAAATCCCCAAGTCCCAACAAAAAGCACATAAAACAATTAATTATCCCATATGATAAAATGAAGACGAAGGAAAATGTGAGCCCTCTCCTGAAGGAAACAGGAGACCTTGTTACTCAGGATATGGACAAGGCTGAGGTACTCAACAACTTTTTTACCTTGGTCATCTCTTGCAAGGGCTCTAGAAAGGCTGCCCAAGTTGCAGAAGGCAAAGGTAGGGACTAGGAGAATGAGGAATCGCTCGCTGTAGCAGAAGACTAGGTTCAAGATCATCTATGGAACCTAAAGGTGCACAGGTCCATAGGACATGATGAGATTCATCCATGGGTCCTAAGGGATCTTCAGATGAAATTGCAGATGAAGTTGCTAAGCCACTATCCATCATATTTGAGAAACTGTGGCAGTCTGGTGAAGTTCCCACTGACTGGACAAGGGGAAACAACTCCCATTTTTAAAGAGGGAGTAAAGGAAGGCCCAAGGAATTACAGGCTGGTCAGTCTCACCTCTGTGCCTAGCAAGATCATGGAGCAGGTTCTCTGGGAAACCATGCTATGGCACATGGAAAATAAGGAGATGATTGGTGACAGCCAGCATGCATTTACTAAAAAGAAATAGTGCCTGACAAAGTTTGTAGCCTTCTACAGTGGTGTTACTGAGTTCATGCATAAGAGCAGAGCAACTGACATCGCCTACCTGGACTTGTGCAAAGCATTTGACACTGTCCCACATGACATCTTGGTCTCTAAATTGGAAAGACACGGATTTGATGGATGGACCACTAGGTGGATAAGGAATTGGCTGGATGGTCGCACTGAAAGAGTTGCAGTTAAGAGCTTGATGTCCAAGTGGAGACCAGTGATGAGTGGCGTTCCTGAGGGGTTGGTATTGGGACCAGTGCTGTTTAACAACTTTGTTAGTGACACGGACAATGGGACTGAATGTACTCTCAACAAGTTTATTGATGACACCAAGCTGTGTGGTGCAGTTGACACGTTGGAGGGAAGGGATGCCATCCAGAGGGACCTAGACAGGCTTAAGAGGTGGGCCTGTGAAAACCTCATGGAGTTCAACCAATCCAAGTGCAAGGTCCTGCACCTGGGAAATGGCAATCCCAGGCACAAATATAGGCTGAGCAGAGGATAGATTGAGAACAGCCCTGAGAATACAGACTTGGTGGTGTTGATTGATGAGAAGCTCAACATGACCCAGCCATGTATGCTAGCAGCCCAGAAAGCCAACTGTATCCTGGGCTGCATCAGAAGAAGCATGGCCAACAGGTTAAGGAAGGTGATTCTGCCCCTCTGCTCTTGTGAGACGCCACCTGGAGTACTGCGTCCACCTCTGGAGCCCCCAACATAAGAAGGGCATGGAACTGGTGGAACGGGTCCAAAGCAAGGCTACAAAGATGATTAGAGGGCTGGAGCACCTTTCCTATGAGGATAGGCTGAGAGAGTTAGGGTTGTGCAGTCTGGAGAATAGAGGAATCCAGAGAGATCTTATAGCAGCCTTGCAGTACCTAAAGGGGGCCTAAAGGAGAGATGGGGAGGGATTCTTTATGAGGGAGTGTAGTGAAGGATACCAGTTTTAAACTGAAAGAGGGGAGATTTAAAATAGATATTAGGATGAAATTTTTATTATGAGGATGGTGAGGCACTGCAACAGGTTGCCCAGGGAAGTTGTGGATGCCCCTTCCCTGGAAGGTCAGGTTGGACGGGGCTTTGAGCAACCTGGTCTAGCGGTAAGTATCCCTGGGTTGGAATAGATGATCTTTAAAGTCTCCTCCAATTCTAACCACTCTATAATTGTATGATACGCAGAGTCCTTTCTAAATTGCATTCTTTGAGGTGCTATAACTTTACTGTGCAAATTACTTTCTCTGGCTTATTTCTTTTTGTATGTGTTCCCAAATGTTTTCAATTCTTCTGTATCTTCAGCTACTGAGCTACCTTAAAATTATGAAAATATTTTACAGATATGTTCTGTATAACAACAAGAGGGCTGCACAGCTGTATATGCTTCAGGCATGTTCTGTTTTCATTAAATACGCTCTCCACTTGCTACTTCAATATCTCTTTAACCATTTTTATGTTTACCAGAACCTTTCTTACTCAATGCCTGTTTCTACAGTCATTTTTACCAGTTATAATAAGTTCCATTTTCCCATTTGAATTTTGTTTTAAAATTCTTAGCTATAAATACTAATTTATCTAATCCAGATGCATTTTTCCTCTGCCCTACCTGATGTTTGTACGATCCCCAAATTTACTTTCTGTTATGAATTTTAATTAACACACTGTTTGTCTACCTCATCCAAGTTATTTTTTTATTGAATGGTTCCACTATTTTCTGCAGCTTCACTCAAGTTAATTCTCCCACACATCAATCCTCTTACATAAAATATAAATGAAAATAAATACAAGGTATCTTTACACTATCTATGTTAAAATACAAAGATGCATATATACAAAGTGTATATCTGTAGGGGATATACTGTTGCAGTAAGGTGTCAAAATCTCTTGCAATAAGAATTTTGCACTTCTAATTATGGAAGTTTGTTTTGTTTGCAGTGGAATCTAGTATAATTAAGCTTTTAAAAGACTTTTGCCCCTAACAGTATTATTATTTCTGAGAAAAAGTATCACCCCTCAAATATATTTTTTCTGCAGTGATTTTACATAAGGAAAGCTGAATGTGTCTGATCAAATAATGCAAAGTTCATTTATATTGTCGTGTTTCTATTCCTATTATTCGTCATACGTATAAACTTATCCTGGCTGATACCTATGGTTTAGCAATAGCCAAACACACTAATGACTAGCTAAAAGTAGTTACAATACTTACATTGGTGAGGTGAATGACTCCTTTTGATGTAACAGAGCAGCCCATAAAACCAACATACTGCAGCTCAGGACAATGTTCAGCAAAAGCTTTTACTGACTGATCTGTCACCTACAGAAAAGATATACAGGAAATAGTTGAATAGGTGATATGAGCACATTATTAATACAGTTTAACCAGTTTCTCGGTAACATTTGCAAGCTGCTCATTAATACTTTTATTACTATTGTCAGTACTATTATTTGTTTCAGGAATTTGAGAGAAAACATTGGGTATGCACACATATCTGTATATCCACATGAAAAGGAAGAAAAAAATATCATCTTTGGCAGAGCTGGATCATCTTCTTGGGGAAGAAACAGAAGAAAAGAGAGAATGCTGGTCACAAATTCATATCTTATTGTCATCCTGTTTATCTGCAAATAACCCAAGAGACCATTCTAACCACTATTCTCATGAACTATATACAAACATGAAAATGCTAACAAATTTATGTTATTGCCATCCTGCAGACTCATGCCATATACATTCTGCACAGAATCTGAATTGTGTGATATCTTGAGTTTATAGTCCTTTTCTAAACATTTTTACTAAAAAAAGCACCTGATGATTTTAACTTGATAATACAAATAACTTCAAACTGGGAGGGCTGGCCGACACTCCAGAGGGCTGTGCTGCCATCCAGCGTGACCTGGACAAGCTGGAGAGGTGGGCAGAGAAGAACCTAATGAGGTTCAACAAGGGCAAATGTAGCGTCCTGCACCTGGGGAGGATGAACGCCAGGCACAAATATAGGTTAGGGGTGGATCTTCTGGAAACCACTGCTGAGGAAAAAGATCTGGGAGTCCTGGTGGACTGCAAACTTTCCATGAGCCAGCAATGTGCCATTGTGGCCAAGAGGGCCAATGAAATCCTGGGCTGCATAGGGAGAAGTGTGGCCAGCAGGTCAAGGGAGGTCATTCTC
>JAOXJM010000019.1:57763844-57777831 GCA_026413425.1 Tringa solitaria
CCTTTAATAATATCAGTGTATATTTGAAGTTAGCATGTATTTGGGCAAATAAAATGCCTCTCTTTTTAATTATTTCATAATAAACAATCTATCATTCAATTCTTTATTGTAATTTAAATAAAATCTCTTGTGGGTCAAGATAAATGAATTTTAATACAAAAAATCAAGAGGTGCACATGGAAGCAAAGCAAAAAGAGGAATTCTTTCACTATTTCCCATTGGCAGGCACTGTCCAGTGACTTCCTGGAAAGCACAACCACAGCATGTGCAGCAGTTGCTTGGGAGGACAAACTCCATACCTACAAATGTCCCTGCATTCTCCCTCTTACCTTCAGCTTTATTGCTGAGCTTGTCACCGTACAGTATGGAAAAACCTTTTGGGTCAGTTTTGTCACCTGTCCCAGCTCTGTTCTCTCCCAACCTCTTACCCATCCCCTTTTGGGGAGGACAGGGTCAGACATAAAGCCTTAATGCTGTGCAAGCAGCTGTTCAGCAAAGGCCAGAACACAGGTGTGTTACTGAGACTGTTCAGCACAAACGCAAATCTCAGCACCACATTGGCTGCCATGAAGAAAGTTAACTCCATCCCACCTACAGTCCCATAGCAGGCTGCAGCGGCAACCCACTGGGGTCAGCCACCCACCTCCCCTTTTCTATTAAGAGTATCCAAACATTAGAGCTGATTACCACAAACATTATTTGTAAGAGTTAGCAATGAAAATGGCCTACTGACCTTTTAGTTTCCATGCTTTCCTCTAGACCCTAAAATTTAATGCATGTTTCTATTACAAACTCTGAAAACATTCAAAGTAACATTCCTAAAACATGAAGTGTTATTTAGCATTGATGAATTCTATAAAAAGCGGTGGTGCAACATTCTTTCTAGCCCTGAAATACCTTAAGGACCTCAACACCTATTATTTTTAAATCACTGAAACTTCTGTAGTATGATTAATGATTAATTTCAGGGTTTTTCCTGGTATTTATCTGCTTAGCAGAGTTTAAGGCAATAAACTGTACAATTGATCTGGAACCTTTGACAGCTTGTCACTCAACTGTCACAGTTTTCTGATTTGTGTCAAAATTTGTTTGCTCGTACCCTGACAGATGACAAGAGGGTTTGAAGAGTTATGCCTACAGCAAAATGAAGCTCTAATAGGGAAAATACATACTTTTGAATCCTTACAGTAAAGATTTGTGAGCATGCTAATACTAAATGTTATACCTGTTGCCATAGGTAACTCAAAGCATGTAGTTCAGTAACACCTGTCACACACTTTTACCTTATCATCAAACATAATCATCAAGCTGCCATCATCTTACCTTCAACTATACCTCTTGTCAAAGAAATATTCTGCATTTCTGGAAGCTCCTATCAAAATTTGAGTATTTGTTCTGAACTATGTCATCCTCTCTTTCTTATGCATGTGAAGTTAAGAGCCATTTTCTATCTAATGCATTGTTTTCTAACCGTAAACATAAATCCATTTAAGCTGATGTGGAACCTCACTGGGAGAAACAGTTGGGGGGAACAACTCAAGAACTGTAATTAAGGTACCCATGTTATGCACTCTCTGAAGTCACTCACTCTGCAGTATTTCAAAAGAGAAAACAGCTTTTTCTTACCTTAGCTGTGCTTATAAAACATAGATTTAAAGCAATTTTATTCAAGGAAAATATAACCTGTCCAAAATAGTGGCACCCTACTCCTGGGACATATTTTCTGTTTCTAGAAAAGTAATATTTTTTTCCTTAAGATTTTTTTTTTCATCCTTCTTCTTTTTATTCTTATAAAATATTTTCATTCTTTTCAAGAATAAACTCAGGGAGAGAAAGTGTCATGCAACAAATAATTTTCTCAGAATGATTCTGTAAAAAAACAAATATTTCAAATCTTTTGAGTTAACCATCAAATAGGATTTATTTGAATTACAGATATTTTATTATTTATTTGCAAGAAAAATCTTGTGTCTACAAGAACATAAAGACAATCAATCAATCGTCCTAGAATACCTATTATTTTCCTAAAAATCTAAATTCATATACCTGTGTCACAGAATAAGATAATTTGTTATTCTGGCAATAAGTTAGATTGTATTACTATTTTTAAGTGTCTTGTAACTTCAGTCAATGGAATTTAAACTCTTTCCCCAAAAGTGACACAGAAATAAAACATTTCCATTACAACAGCAACTATCACCTCTTCATGAAGCATTCTATCTTGCAAAATGGTACATTAAGAAAAAACTTAATGAAACCCTTGATTCCTTCCTAGACCTGCTTATGAACCACCAAATCCCAGCTTACAGCATATTAGCAATATAGAAATGTTGACTCCTGAAGCTTTTACAACGGTAAAGTTTTTTAATTCTATTGAAGATGATCTGAAAGATAGATTATTCTGAAATTATTCCTAAACTGGGACATGTTTAGCTTTGTCTGCTTATCATTATTCTCCCTTTATAATAATAAATTATTAAAATCACAAAAAAATTCACTTAATAGCACAAAATAAGTTGGAAAATTCTTTGTTTAAAAAACTTCATCCCTATCATTCAGCAGCGAATTTTTCATACTTTCTTCTCCAAACTGTTACAGAAGTGAAGCTGAAACTTTCTTGTCACGGTTGTTCCCAACCTGGTCACCCTAACTGCTGGATCCTTTAGACTTAATCATCTCCCCACTTTCTCCTTAGTTCTACAGCAATTTTCTTAAAAATTACTTGGTCAAAGTTTGTGAAGCACTTACATATGTGACTGAGCAAGAGATTAAAAGTTCTGCCTTCAGAACAGCACATGAACTGGTGAGCAAACAGTAAAACATGACCAGTGTCCACAATTTGAAAAATAAGTGAAAACACTGGCTAAAATGCCACTAATATAAGCAATATCCATTTTATGTTTGAACAAAATGATGTTCTGAAGCAAGAAATTGAAGATATAATATTTAAATTAAAAACTGTATCGTAGTACACACGTCAAGAAGGCTAAGGAAGGTTACACACACAACCTTAAATCAGGTTTTCCTAATTTTTGACCAGTCAATTTTGCCACTAAAGATACAATTCAACTATAAACACATTACACAGCCAAAGCACGCAGTCATTTTAAGCATTGATGTAACTCTGTAAAGAATCCTACCATGTTATTTGTCAGCTTCACATAGAGGAAGTACATTGCAGAGCAGTGAAATAACTAGCATCACCTAACACTCTCACTACATACAAGAACAACAGCATGGTTTAAGAGATGCATAATTTTCCTTACATTATTTCAAATGTCTTCCTAGCGACACCTGTCTGATCTTTCTAATAGTATGGTAAAGTGAAACTTAAAAGGATTCTTCAGAGATGCTCATTCATGTTGCCAAATAATCACTGATAGATGGTCAAAGTTTTCACCCTTAATATTATAAATGAATACATCGTCACTTTTGAAACACAGGTAAACAAGCTAAACGCACATGAGAGTTTGAAAAACACCATTTGTTAATGAAATTGTCTTCTAAGAGTTTACAACAGTAATTTTCCCACTTCCAATATTTTTCATAGCCGCCTCATATTTATACTGTGCTAGACTGGCAAGTTAACACTTCCTTTAATCTCCGCCTCAGATACTGCCTTGTTACATGTGATATGTTTAATTAAAAACGTGCACATTTTACCATGGCAACTTTTGCAGCATAGCAGAAGCAAAACATGACACAGTCAATTGTTTTCAATATAGAAAGAATTTACTTAACTTAGTTGTATTTTAACCAAAACAACAGAATATACTGACACAGAAAATATTTAGAAACCTCAATAAAAATGCTTTCGAAAACATTTCTTGATTCTAAGATTTTCCACTGTGAATGTTACATTTAATACAGTACCTTCATTTCTCCTTCATCCCCCAAATCTTACTTAGAATGGCAGGATCAGAATGGTTGATAGAACACCATTAAAAGCCTTGAATCAAGAAAGCTGCTCTCAAAGAGAGAACACCGAGTTACAGTTTTCTAAAACTAAAAATGAAGATTTTCAGCAGCTTCACAGAAGCAATCTAAGCAGATAAAATTTCAAATTAATATAAATTGTGCCGTTTACTCGTTACCTCAAACTTCTTTGCTTTCTTTGCTTCCTAATTTTGATGTTCTTGAACATGCTTTTAAAATGCCTTGGAAAGGTTAGGAAAAAGTGACAAACAAGTTCTACTTAATCAGGTATAACACTACATCTCCACTTCTTCCCTCCTGTGACAGACAAATTTATCCCCTGGTTTCTACACCACAATGCACTCAAGGTTGGGAAGGTGGGAGGGTGAGGTGGGTGAGAAGGGGCAGCAGCAAGTAACCCAGGCAGTTACACTGCAGAAAATATTCTAGAATATACTTCAGGAGAAAATCCAGAATGCAAACATTTACATAGTGAAATAACTACAAGAAGCCACCGGAATTGAATTCAGGATTAAAAAAACTCCCTACTATTCCTTCATTCATTTGGAATAATGACATAATAACACTTTTTAACTAAAAAAAGAAATTAATTCAATGTTGACAGAAGTCGGACAAAGGCAGGAACATGAAACTTTTAGAACATGAAACACCGTATGATGTCAAATTTCCAGATGAGCTAAGGTTATTTGGAAAATAAATTACACAATAGCAGAATGATTCAGAAGTGACATGACCAAAATAACAACTGCATCTTTCATTGCAGGAAGAAGCTATTTGAATATTGCCAGTCTAATATTCCTAACTAGTGCAGAAGATACACTGAATGTACATTTCTTTTTGTAAATATTTAATACCAATATTATTGATAGTTGTTCTCCATCTATGTGTATCCAACTGAAAACCTGGCTTTACCTCCTGAAATATACTGTAGAATACAGAGAGAATTTCCAAAGACAGAACAAAAATATATCACAGCATTCAACTCCCTTGATCCTGACTCAGCTATATACCATGCTGCACCAGATCTCCAAAGCTCGAGAGAGCAGGCATGCATCTGATGGTAGCTACATTATTTGGTAGTTTCCATAAAAGCCACAGCACATTAGTGGCAGCTAACCTTATGAACCATAAAACAGCACCTTTCACTCTTGCTCAGTAATCATGACGTAAAGACAACCAAAAATTCAGCACTAGAGCAATAACAGATCTCTGTGTACTAGTCATCTTCTCACAGAACTCTTAGAATACAAAAACCTGTTACATGATTTTCACTTGAACCAATGTTTTAGTAGGAACTATTCAAGTCCCTGTCATTATTCTGTTACAGTTACAGTTAGCTCTATGGTTACAGAATAGGAAGTATATATGCAATCCTCTAGTTGTAAAAGACGCAAGTGGAAGAAAATGAATTCTTAGAATATAAATCTATTTATAATATTCTGAAAAAGATCGCATTAATTACAGACACTCGCCATCAAAATATGATTAAAAAAACATTCTATGAGAAGGCAAAAGAAGCTTTAATTTTCACGGGCCTGAGGATCTGAGGTATCAGAAAAAGTATGGGTTTCATGAAGCTTTTCATTGTTTATTATTGATCCACTTCAAGAGGATTAACTACTCCACATTTATAGAGTACTTCAGAAATGCAGAGAATTGTATAAGAGCTAGGTATTATCATTCAAAGCATTCTGGCCAATAAGCTAAAGACAAGATCCTGTCCTTTTCTAAAAAATCAAATGCATTAAAAAGAGGATTTTCAAAATTATTGGACTGCTGTTCCTGGAAGGAAGATCTTAAATTTTTTTTAAGTCCTGGAGAGGTTTTTCATTACGTTTTTATTACATAAAACACTTCTACAGAACAGCAGCATATTTAAATAGACATACTTTATATGTTTTAGTCTAATCAGAATAACCTAAACCTGAAAATTATTTTTTTTCCAAACCACCTGTCAAAGCACATTGGATGAACAACATCAAATAAATCTCACTTGACCAAAGTTACTGAGGGTTACTCACAAAATGACAGTTTTACCTATATATAAAATAAAAGAGTAATGAACACTGTAACAGTTTTCCTTTAAGATCAGAATATCAATCATTACAGAAAAGATTAAGAATTCCTGTATCTATCCCACCAGCACACCAAAAAAAAAAATTGTCTCCCATTACAATTTTATAATTAAAAACACTCTCCATCCAGAGAACTGAGTTTAACAACTTACTCTAACTGTAGCAGAAGCACCTACACACATAATTTTCCTTTCATTTTTCCTTTGTCAGATACACAGAAATGCAATAATTAAACATTCTAATTCTCAGTTCCAGCAAGCTATAATTGAAGACCCTGTTTTTATATTAAAAATTATTATATATTTAAGAGCAGATGAGCCCCCTACAGTTTCAATTCAGATCAATGTTCTTACAAAGCAGCTTGTCAACCACAAATACAACTATAAATTCCCCAGCTTACATTCTTTCTAATGTTTGGCTGGTTTGTTTATGTTACCTCCAGTCTTTCCTGTACTTCATATTACAAATGTCAAAGAACGCAGTAGTTAATTCAGTAAAATAATACAGAGGGGAAGAGGGATTCGTCCAATAATATTGTTACCTTCATGAAAAGTATCATTTGTATATAGATCAGTTTCTGCTGCTCACATTTCCTCAAAGATTTCCAAAGACTTTCCTAGAAGGCTTTCTCATTGTACAGGATAATACTTCTCACTTTGTCTGCAAATTGTGCTTGCTACATAAGTACTTTCAAGTTTTGTGGGTTTTTTTGTTGTTTGTATTCTAAAACAGTCATTTTTACCCAAAAGGTAAAGGCTACCAGACTTGATGGAAGAACTTTCAGAGTTCCTCATCTCCTCAGTTGTTTCACACTCTTTACAACATAAGCCTCTAGCAAAGTCTTCCAAATAGGGCAGTATCACTGAAATTTCTCTAAAAATGTTTGCATTTCTGTATCTTCATGATCCATTGAAAAGGTCAATATCCTTTGCTAATTAGCCTTAAAAATGGACAACAAATTTCTCATTGATTTGTCTTCATTGTAAACACCCCTCCCCAAAACTGCCAGATGAACTATTCAGACACAATTCCATGACAATACACCATAGTACATGAACTGACAATCACATTCTTGCAAATTGCAACTACTTTTTTCCTATTCTTTTTATCACATCATCTTTCATGCTCCTTTATTAAAATAGTTCTCAGTATACTTATTTTATATATAAATTAAAGTTAATACTTGAAAATATATACAAATTTTAGTGCTATTTCCATTCTTGTTAATAACTATTTAATCACTGATATGTAGAGCTCCTGTCCATTTACACACAAAGTCTGGAAGAAATAAAATCCATGGTTTTTATTTTCAAAATTATTCCCTATTTTTTGGAAAAATGACTCAATTTATCAAGCACTGCAGTCTGACTATAATTATTCCATCTCCACCAGTAAAATAAAATAAAATATTGCTACACAGCAGATGAATGGACATTCTAAGTATTTGTCTCACTGGAATGAGTAACAGGCTGCACTAGCAATAGTACAACAGCAAGAGGATGATCAGACACTGGAACAGGTTGCCCAGAAGACCTGTGGAATCTCCATCCTTGCAGGTATTCAAAAATCACCTGGACAAGATCTGAACAACTTGCTCTAGCTTTGTTCAGAAGGCTGGACTATATAACTTCTGGAAGTCCATTCCAATCTATATGATTTTATGACAGGCTATTCTAGAACTTGAATGAGTAGATTTTATTTCCTTAATTTTAAACATTGCCAAATATTTTAGCTTATAGTTTAACAGCTATTCTGACTCCCAGCTAAATTAATATATTTTCAATCGTCAAACTTGAACAATTCACATAATACCTTCCACAAGGCTTAAGTCTCAACACTGAAGCAGACTGAAAACACTAACTGTTCTTCAAACAGTTCATGAGGTAGCTCTTATTAGCAATGTTGTGTTAATGGGGAAAATCGATGCACATAGGAGTTTGGTGATTTACCCAAAAAGACAAGGAAAGCTTGTCCTATTTGGAAAACTCCAGTGTTAAAGTATGTAGAAAAGCTTATCACAGGGACAGAACAAACATTTCCTCTCTCTTGACATTCTCCAAGCTTTTAGTCAGCTCCTGCTGGCAGTGAAGAAAATCACTTTGAATTCCAAGTCAAATATATATATATATTGCCTATATATTTCCCCACTTCTTTTCAGTCCTAAACTCGTCTTAGGCACAGGGTTCCCTGATAAAATAGTAAAATAATATTTTGATAGGTAGCACCTGAAAATATGAATGCTATTTTAAAATATATTTATGTCTTTCAAGTGGTAAATGAACAAAAGCAGCAAGGAAAGGCAGAATAAAATTAATTATAATCAAATTTCAAACCGTTAGCATGAGTTGGTATGCAACAACAAGCTTTCCTAATTAATGAGTGCAAAAAGCTAAAATGAGCTACATTTTTCCAGCAAAGTGCTGGTTTTCTTTTTATCAAGAGCCACATGTTTTGCAAATCAAGAGTACAGAATAAGCTCATTTCAAGGTCAAAATGATGCATGTTTAAATTTTGTTAGTTGTAAATATAGTATTACTATCAAAAGCCGACAAAGTCATACATCATTATGTACACTCTGACAAGGTTCCCCAATATCAATTCAGAATGACAGATAGATTAATCACATTCTAGTTTGACAAACTGCATTGAAAAATGTGACTCATAAGTACAAAATTCGAGAGCTCAGTCATCTACATCAGATAATAAAGATTCAAAGACCTCTTTTCATCAGTGTCATTTGATTAGACCCTCTTTAAAAAGGAGCCCTTTTCTTGTGATGAGGTGCTTACTTTTATGTACCTTTTTTTTTTCCTTTTTCCTCTAGATTTATTATTATCCATATACTGACATAAAAATGGTGAATAGTAAGGTGGCAATCTGTTTTGTTTTATTTGAGCTATAAATAGAGCAAATGGAGCTACTCCCTTTCAGCATTATATGGATCATACAGTGTAACACTAGTCAAGAACCAAAAAAAAAACAAAACACCCGCTATACAAAAAAACATACCATGAAATAATCATATAAGGATATATTTTATATTGTACAGCCTGACCTGTAGTATTAAACAGTTCTTTTCAGCTACACTGAGTCACTTTTACCTAAACAAAAGTAAACATATTTTAAATAAATTTCTCAAAATAGTAAACCTAATGTGCAATACTACACTACAGCACAAAAGAGAAAGAAAGACCTAAAAAAAAGCTACACAAATAAAGCTACTCTAATGTTCACAGCAGCAAGAAGATAGTCTATATTATCACAGGAACAAAACGCCTATTACACCTACAGGAAAAAGAAATGGTGTAAATAAGTCTTTTGTTGCTAATGATCTCAAGATGCATGAAACCACCCAAAGTATCATGCTATCGTTTCCCTCATTAACACACCCTAACCAATCTTCACAACACATTGCTAACTAATGAGCACACAAAATGTTTTCCAGCTATAACAATTCTACATTAGATACTTTAGCATAAACAGCTGATTTAATACAAAGGTATCGAGCATCAAACCTAAACTGCTTGAACAATGCCCCTCAAGAATATTTCTGCAACCTGTAAGATAAGAAATAGTCTGATACTCTTTCTATTGGTACCTGATACAGCATACAATTATTTTTAGTATTTCATGAATACTACTATTTAAATTGATAAATTACAGAATAAGCACTATTAACAAGCAAACTGTGTGACAACAGCATATAGAAACGGCAGGTAAGAAACTACCTCTGCAATTTCAAAGTACAGCAATGACTATTCTACAGAGCCACAGCACTGTTGATAATAATTAAAACTACTACTTATTTAATAGATTGCATTTATTATGTATTAAATTACAATTCTGATGAACGACTGCAAAATGGCTAATCACATACAGATCTCAAGAATAAAATCAAATTTATTAAGCTTGTATTACTATTATTTTTGTCTTCTGTTACTGTTCAGAACATTTGGAGTAATTTTAAAAGAAAAATATTCTTTAATGATAACTGAATAATACTACATAGTAATTAATTAGCTGCAATTTTTATTCAAAGTTGTTTTTTTTTAAAAAGTACTATTTCCATTAATTTAAAAATATTTTCTTTGTTACACATGCAATCTACAGTACTTAAGAGATAGCTAGCTGCGAAAGGGTACTGTATACCATGTCTTCAATTTAGAAGGAGATATAAAGGCTTGTAACAGCCTTGTTTTCAGTTATTGAATTGTATGCACAAATGAACATACCACTTGCACTTATCCCCAAACGATTTCTATACCATAATTTATTAGAAAATAAATGTCAAATTCTCTTTCTATTTCTCAGAATTTGCCACATGCACAAAGCTTAAAATTAAGGTATACACAGATCCTTCTCCCCTCATGTGCATGCCTAGATATTGAACAGTTGATGGGAATTCAATAACGCACTCACAATTTTCCATGTAGAGGTTTTTTCCTGTCTTTAAAAACCATTGCAGAACACTTAAAAATTAACTTAATTTATGTCTGAAAATGCTAAATAGTTTCTGTATAAACAGATTTACATTAACTTATAAATTTAATTATACATTTAACTGTATAAAGACAGAACAATTTGCTGTTATGCAAAATCATTGTCACAATCGTAACACCTCTTGTCAGAAGATGTCAGAAGGTTCTTAAATTCAGGACTTAAATGCACACATATATAAAATATTTTGAAGTAAATGAGTATTTTTACAATCTTTTTTTCGTAGGTTTTAGCGCAAGTATTATACACAGACTTATAATTGCAGTATTATTTTACAAATATTAAATTTGTTTTAAGACAGTTATTGTAATAGCACGCTGGAACGATTTTGGTTTATCCTATGAACAGAAAAGCAGAACAACATGCTGTTGAATAGATGCTGTTAAACATACCAATATTCAGAATACCAGTCAATGCTCACTTGCACTAAAAGCACATGGATTATGATGCTGCAATTTTTATCTTACTCACTTCACAAAATGCACTAATAAGCACACTGAGGAAAACACAGCTTTTCATTAACTTCTCCAACATTCCAGTTAAAAACAGAAAGAAATTCTCTATTGTTGTCACATAACCACATTGCCAGATAGTACTGACATAACCTTCAAATTGTGTAAACACAATAGCCTAAATGTCTTCATTAAAATAAATAAATAAAAATTTATTTTTTTTTAAAAAGGAAAAATTGAACACTATCTAGAACATGTTTCGTACCGATAAGCAAAAGAACATTCAAATAAGTTATTTCACAATTAAAATGTTTTAGTTAAATTTTAAAAACAAGTACTTTGATAAATTTACCATAGCCTTTAGAGTCCCTGCACAAAAAAAAAACCTCAACAAAATAACAAGTCTTTAGAATAGTATTTTCTTGAATGATAAATAAAAAGTATTTTCTAGTTAAAGCTGAAAATTAAGAACTATGAATGCTACTTCCTTAATAAAAGCTTGAACCTAAAAGGCTGTACTTGCAGAGGTTTAATTAAAATATTAATTCTTCAAATGGTTAAATAGTGTCTCAAAAAGTAATTCAAAATACAGAAACCCCACAGGGAAAGTGGACACAGGACATTTCTATCCATTATTGCTTTGCTATTCAGTTAACATATTTTTGCATTCAGCTTCAAACTACTGTTTCTGAACTAGTAAATGTAATAAAGATAGTTACATATGTCCTTTTTGAAGGATTTAATTTAGTTGTTCTTTACTTTGTAGATACTTGTGGTGTCAAAAATAATAAAGCAAATATTTCTTCCTTGAATTTAGTTAGTTATGTTCATTAGACTTACGAGAACTACAAAAGAACAGCCGGGTCCATGTTAGATACATCCATAATTATTTAAGTGTAGAGCAGAGTTACAGAATAACAAAAAGCCATTAAATGCATAAACAGGGCTAATGTAAGTCCCAGGGAAACATATAAGAAAAAAATCCTAACTATAGATGATTATACACTTCTATTAAATTCATGTTTAATATTGAAATTATAGAATAAGAATGAAAGTAAAATTCTGGGGATATGGATTTAATCATCACAAGTGAGCAATATGCCAAGTGAGACCTTACTAACATGTTGAAGAAAAAGTATTGCCTCTCACAAAACAGCAGCAGAAGGGGAGACATGACTACCATATCAAATGTTTTCTTTGATTTTCTTCATTTTAAATACAGACTTTATTCATATGTCTTGAAAATATGAAACATAATGGTAACCCAGTAATATGAAAATGAACGTACAGTAAATGAAACAATATCTAAGACCCTACTCCAACCTTCTGCTACATCATACATAAAAAACAAACAACATGCTTTGGTCATACTTTACCATGAACTTCTACAAAAGCTTGTCTGATAGTGCAAAAATGACTGGTATAAATTTGTAATAGTAATTAGATATATTAATGAGGCAATGAGCTAGTCATATATGAGGCAGAAGAAATCAGCAACCTGGAAATAACCTAAGTTCTGTATGACTAGCATTCTATCATTATACTTTGTTGCGAAGTTTATTACATTTTTTCATGAGTGAAAACAGAAGAGATGGATGAGGAAAAAAGCAGTATTAGATTTCAGAGAATTTGACAAGCAAGTCACCTTTTAAAAATTCATCTGGCAGATCACACACGTCTCCCATCCACAACTACTTTTTCTTTCTGGAGGAGTAGTAGTTGCAACAAGATTGTTCCATCCCTCACATTACTTAACTCATGCTCAAAGTAAAATTAAAATGATCAATTTCCACTTTCCCAACTGTCTTCACATTATAGCTTGGTATTTTGCTGTTCTCAATCAATCCGTAAAAACCTCCTTACTTGTGTTTCAGCAGTGAAAGACTAACCAGCAGATGACTGGTCATCTAAATTGATGTAGAAAAAAGGATAGTGGATGAAAACAATCTACACCACTTATCTACATTAGCTATTTTCTATTTTTTTAAACCATCAAAGATCTGTATTGAAGATTACAAATTCAGATGCTAATGGAAGTCATTGCTGCCAAAGTATGCATAGACTGTATTTATCAGGTTTAAAGTTAAAACTGCAAATAAATGAGTCAATGCACAGCACAATTTTTTATTTTTTTAGTACCTACTGCCTCTTACTTTTTAGGAATTTACAAAAAAAATTCTTTTATATTATTTTAAACTCTTCCACATTTATCATAGTTTCATGCAATAAATCCAGTTCAAGTTGCAACAAATATTAAAAGATAGTCTTAAATATAAGGGACAACAAACACCATGATCAAAATAGCAAATGCAGACTGCACACACATGACCTGGTATTTACCATGCTCAGACACCATCTGAGACTTAAAATGCCTTTTTTTTTTTTTTGCATTTAAAAAAAATAAAGAAATTCCTATGGGATGTTGATGATAGTTAATATTAAGCTAGATACTAGCATGTTATTCATCTTAAGAATCAAAGTTAATTGGATGCAATTGATACCCAAAATATGTGTCAAATTTCTGACTTGGTTTATTAGGAGTAGAACTTTATATACTACATAGTTCAGGCAGACCAAAAAGAATTAGCAGCTTCTTTTACCACAATGGAGTTTTTTGTTGAGTGAAAAACAACCTGATCTAAAAAAGAGGTATTCTTTCCCTTCACAACAGTAAACAAAGACTTAAATATAACGTAAAAACAAGTCATTTAGAACTCATGTTAGCATGTCAAGTGCAGAAATTTTTTTCATTTTCAGACCTAATGCTCTCCTTTTTAATTTCAATTTCCTTTTTTTTTTTATAAATCATTTTTTGTGATGTTCACTAATACCTGCTTTGCAAGTTAAGGGGATCTCTAAATTGTAAATGATTTTGCCACTTCAAAAATATAGCTAATAAAAATAAGAAAGAAGACCAAAATAAATATTTGAAGAAACTTCTTTCAAAAATGAACATAACAAGCTACCCGACAAAATTATTACAAGAGGGTCAACCACCACATGGCCTTGACACGAAACACCATTAAA
>JAOXJM010000019.1:57781867-57794827 GCA_026413425.1 Tringa solitaria
TTACACATTACACCTGAACGTGTCATGTTTATCACATGTGTGTTCACTAGATGTGAAATAATAAATCCGTTAAGGGAACAAAAATTATAGACAAAATATAATAGGGTTCTTCTAAATTTTTACACCAAAGTGATTGCTATGAGGCCTCAGATGGCACCACCAAAGTTGTGTGATATTTTACTGCTCACAGGAACTTAAAGACTGTGAGTGCCACTTTATTTGACAATAACAATATCAGAAATAATAAAGTAAAGAAGTCACACATGCATAGCAAATTCTTTCCCATTTATCTAGATTACAACAGGATGAAAACCATATGCAACTTCCTCTTTGAACAGAAAAATATATTTTGAATTTTCTTTTTTGGTGGATTTGTATTTATTTCTCTGTAGCTCAGAGAAGAAGAGAATAAACCAACTGAACATGCTTTTCTCCAAAAGATACGTGAATACAAGTCACTGATGACAATTATCATATGTTTGAAAATTATTTTGACTTTAAACTGCATGGTCACTTGAAATGGAATACTCTGAGGTCCATTAATGTAAAAATTAAAGAGATGCATGAAAGCCAAACTATTACACAATCAAGAACAAAAGGCCTGCCACAACGGTACAGAAGAATCTCAGAATACCAGTATTTTTTTAGGTACAGCAACAGCGCAAATATTGTTTCTGTTAATTTGGCACTATGATTCAAATGCTCACAGAGCTGCACAGACATTTCAATTTTGCTTAGTCAATACTGAACTACGGAAAGCTTTTCCAACTGATAATAAAACTGCTGGAGTTTTTTTAAGCAACTTTCATTTTGTTTTCATTCCAAGCTATCAACGGAGATGATAATGGGCCGGTTTACTCCCTGAAATATTTCACAACATACAAACAGTCACAATTCCAGATGTAACAAAAAACACTACAACGCATACTCATTAGGAGACCAAAAAAAGAAAACAGAGTTGGTGAAGATTTAGGTTATAGATATCAGCAAAATGCATTATGTAATTGTTAATTAGAGAATAATTTCCAGTAGTTGATTTGATTAAGATGTATTTTCAATAAGAAACACTCTACAAGATGTATATGGATGCTTCTTATTTTGAGAGTGGAACCCCAAATTTATATTCGAAATGTGACCATTATGCCTCCTAATGAAATAAACTTTTTTTGTTGTTACTGTTGCTGTATAAAGACAGCCATCCATAACAAAAGCTCTTGCAAAATACCTTTAACAGAACAAAAAGGATGCAGAAATGAGGAAGTTAGCTTAAGTTCCAGTAAGTTTGTTTAATAAAATACAATAATTTACATAATTATGTCATGAAACACCATGACAAACCAAAGCTAAAAGTTTTGCAAGTATGTAGATATACAGATAAATATATTTCACAAGTGGAATGCTATTTGTGGAACACCAAGTACAGCATATTATCATCACACTTGAAATGTTAATACATAATCACTTATAGTTACTTTATAGCTAGCTAGACCTTATATTCTGAATTATAGTAAAACTCTTCACCCATAAAAAAAATTATGTATTTGTATACACTTCTACATCTCCATTCATGTTTAAAGGAATTTTGATAAATTTATGAAATTTACAATGGAATGAAGAAACTAAGCCCAAGACATGCCTTAATGAGCACATTAACAAAAATCTAAATCCTGCAGTTCTGAGCAAATCCACATGCTATTAATTCATTAAAGAGCCTAGAAAAAAATAACAGAATTATAACAATTTCTCATTTTCTTCAAGAAACTAAAATAAAATACTAATGTTGTTTTTTTTCCTCAGTCATCAAAACGCAACGCCATTGAAAAATTCATCAGTGAGACACAGAGCTGGAAACAGAAAACCCACATTTTGCTTCAAACAAGGGTCTTTCAAAGATTTTTTGGCTGTGAAGTCCATGTCAGCATTACATAGCAAAGCACCTTTAATTGTCCTGAAGGAACAGGAAATAAAACTCTTCCCTCTCCACTTCAGCCTCCATCCTCAGTCATTCACCACACATCAAAGGGAATCAACGCAACCTGACACACAAGGACTATTCCCCTCAGTGATCCGGCAGGTGCTGAGGCCAGACAGAAAGCCTGTTTTCCACAGCCCTTTACCTTGTTTGATCGCTGGTTACTTTTGATCTGACACTGCCCTCACGCTAGTAATGACTTCCCCCTCGCAGAACCCACCTCACATCTGTCACCCAGAATAAAGGGTATCACACTGCGCCCTGACAAGGCCTATGGCCATGAGATATGCTGCCAGCGAAAGGCTCCCCAGCTCCCACCATTTCCAATTCAGTTCCCTTTGTTCTGCTGGGTACCGGGGCCAGGGCATCAGTGACAACAGAAAGGATTATACACCAGCTGTGAAGCTGAGCCTTCATGAATTTATATCTTTTCATCTCGGCTTCATCGTCTCCTTAAATGCGGTGAACTTCATGGTGGTTACTATGAAATACACGTCCAACAAATGTTATGGAAAGTTTGTTTAAATCCTCTTTCCCTGGAAAAGAAAAGCGAGTGAATGTCCTCTAGTTAAACTGTGCAGCACTTTTTTCCCCCCTAACTATTATTATTAAAGTTTTCCAACTGATGTTGTAGGAGGTCACTAAAGGCCAGCTGGCTGGTAGCAGTGAAAGGGCAGAGAAAGTGAGTGGGGAAGGATATGATTTTTGTTTTATTGACAAGTGTGTGAAAGTTAAATGAGTGAGTCCTTTACATCCATTTTTTCTTTGGAACTATTGTGTCCTTTAACAGCAGGTAAAGAAAAGAAGAGGAGGATTTTGAATCAGATCATGTTACTTCGAGAATATATTAAAAAAGGTAGTACTACATAAGATAAAATGGATTCTATTTTAGCATTTAAGTACAAGTATTTTAATGGTGGTCATGAAATTCAGTGTGGTAACAAACTGAAACAGGATGAAAGATATAAAAGCTTTTTCGAAGTCCAGTTAAAGAACTGAAACTCACATCTCAAAAGATCCAATCTCACTTTTCCACTACTATGTAAACATAGTTTGCATGACATCGGTCAGAGTCTATTCTTAAGGATTACACATTTGACAACCGAAATAAAAGGGTCTTGACTTCCATAGAGTGTTGCATACTCATATTTTGAAATTAATAGGAACTGGCCATACTAAGAGTCTTTGGAAATAACTTTTTGAGGACCTAAGTGTGAGTTTAGGAACCCAATTATTTAAACTGCTCAGATTCCAAAACTGAAATCAGATATTCTAAAGAGCTGTAGGTCTAATTAACATTTACATGATTAAAAAACAGTAGCTCCTGTCACTATATAAATTTTAACTAAGTTCGGTTGAAAATTCAATTCATTTTTCCAATTATTTCCTCTTAAAAAATAATTGAATGCTAGAATCTAAATGTTGATGCTTGAAAAGCTGGAACAGTATCTGTCGAGCCTGCTGAACTTCACGTGGTAAGATGATCATGCACAGCAATAGTGCATCATAACCTGCTGACATCTCCGCATGCATCCTAGAATAATCCTGAAATGAAATGAAAGAGTGCATAGAAAATGAGGTCTCTGCTCAGCCCCTTTCCATCAAGAAGCTCTAGGCCACTATAGTAACATCATCATGATTTACAGAATCCTGAAGTCCATTCTTGCTAAATCAGACAAAAAAACCCAACAGGTAAAGGAAGACAACAACTGACCGTATTTAAGGAAGCTGGTTACCTTAAAATGATCCTCAGAGGTTTTAATACAACCATGGTTTCTTGACAAAATTCAGCATAAAAATCAGATTTTGCCTCACAATTTAAGCCTATATGTCACTGTCTATTCCTACATCACCTTTGTTGCGAACAGGAATTTTTTAAGCTAAAAAGTTGGTTACTGGATGAATATAATAGATACAAATAGATCTTCAGAACAAAATAATACAGGGAGGGCAAGTATACAAAACTGTGAGAATTAAATTAGAAGAGATCTCACTGTCCGATTTGAATTAACACATGATGCTACAGGGTTTAAAAGAAAATCATGAGGAGGACAAAAATATTCGCAAGACCCACGGAAAAGAAAACAAGAAGTATCTGCCATACTTCTTAGCTTATCCAAACAGACTATAACAAAATGCAAATGAATCAAACTGCTGAAACGTCTTTGCATATGGCAACCTATGTGAAATTTTAAACATAGCCTAGAAGGCAAGTAGTTCAACTACTCTGAATTTAAAAAAACTCAGACAATGGGAAAAGGAACAAAACCTATTTAGCCATCTTGAAAGATAATCAAAGCAATAATTAGAAAGACAGCAGGCATTTAGAGACTGCTAGATACTTTTCCACAAACAGTTGAAAAGTTCATTGAAATTATAACTTTCATGGGAATAGACGATCAACGGCAAGAAGGAGAGATGTGTTTTCCCTGTCAAACAACATAAAGAACATTGTACAGTTTCTGCCGCCTGGACGTTGAGGTACATTTACAGTGACTGGGCATAAAGTTGTATCAATACAGGATTTATTTCAGGCTAATCTTTACTTTCGACTAAATGGAAGCTGTCTGAACGAGGTCAGCACAATGCCAAGTCTGAGCCTGTCTTACACGTAAGCCAGGCCTACACACTTGGTGCTGCACTAGCGGCGTGCACGCAGTAACAGTAGTGCCTACAACGCTTGTGCACCTGCCGCAGCCACTCGGGGAGTGAGGGGGCTACAGCAGGGAGAGAGTTAAAAAAAAAAAAAAAAAAAAAAAAAAAGAAAAAAAGGCCAACCAAAAAACACACACAACACTCCCACCACCCCAGCCGCTTGTCCTCTACAGATCAAATCCTACTGAGTAACTGTTTTGAGCAAAGCGGAACAGATCCTACTGTCGGCTCGGTGCGTTTGACTTGGGGATTCTGGCTGGCAATTTTGTTTCCCCTCTTCAGAGAAGTCTTAAGGTTCTTGTTCTGAGGGGAAACAGCAATCTTTTTTAAATTTTATTTTTTTTGTACTAGGTGGAGGGAGGATGCCATTCTTAATGGCATCAGACAGATTTAAAGCTAACCAAACTGACCTTGAACAAACTTGGTGTCTATAAAAACTGAAAATAAACTGTGAAGGTATACCAGACAAAGAGAAAAGTGCTCAACAGAAGGAATGCTTGAGGGGGAAAAAGAAAAAAATAAAAAAACCAATCACTTCAGTAAACTTAAAAGGATCTCAGTAACACTGAATAACAGCAAGGTGAAAATTATGGAGTCACATCATAATTGTAATCTACTACTTGAATTTGAAAAGGAATTAAGGTCTGCAGAGACAGAAGCCCTTCGCCTCCTTCAAACAGTTTGCAAGACAGAATAATAAAAGAATATCGAAAATCTGAGAGAAATAATAACTTTCAATAAACATTTTCGATACAGACCACTTGCACTATATAGAAAAGAGTGAGTTACTAAAAGAAAAAAACATGCTATTTGTTAACAATGGAGAAATGCTGAAGAAAAAATATGGATATACAAAAATCTAGTTATATAAAGAAATTAAAAAAATCCCCTACTTCATATAAAAGGTTGTTGGTTTTTTTAAACTAAGGTCAGCATTTAACGCTGCTACTGTTAAATCAAAATTCTCAATCAAGAAAAGAGCACAATTTTTCCTTTTTTGTGAAACTTTGGAATCCTGTTTTTGTTTGTTTGGCTGGGGAGCAGGGAGAGTTTTGAAAAAGGTAAGAGACTCTAAAACCACCCTACAATCCAACTTTGATTACAATAACAAATAAATAGTTCCCCTGAAATACACAAGAATTAGTTAGGGGAAAATTCCTCCTTTCTGCTTCAGCACAAAACAGTCTACCTTGGCCAGAAAAATCACACTTGTAATAACAGGAATAAAATACTCAGGCTGAATTATCAGTCTCAGTCCACCAGAACTCACACATTGTTACTGACTCATAAAATTCACCAAATAATATTGTGTGTTGGGCCTTTAAAAAAAAAAAAAAAAAAACAAAAACCAAAAGAAAATGACAATTTTGACATAGTACAGTTCTTCACCCTATACAGATGCATACAATTAAGTAAATTTTAAAATAACAAATCTAAGCATTTTATAACTTGATACTGAGATTATTCACATGCTATAAAGTTTGTGTTTAGAAGGAAGTAAAGAAGCAACAACGTGAACACTGCATGACAAAATGCCTTCAACTCCAATAGTAATTCAAGAACTATACGAAGAGCAGCTTCTGGTTAAAGCTTCACTCTCTGTGTAAGTCACATATAAAGAGTCTAAGAACTGATTTTGGCACTTACAGGCTCAGAAATTCACACAGAAACAGTTTCAAAACCGACTGATAAAAATTTTGGTTTAGTTGATAAAAATCAGTGTTAATATAATAGCCTGGGTTTCATCCAGACATCAGAGTACATGTAAATTAAGTTAAAAGTTCCCAAAATTATAAATGCGCCATCAGCACTGAGTGTGTGGGTACTAGCCAGCTCTTAGCCTTTACTCAACACATTAATCCTTTTTAAATAGTTTTGTAGTACTGAAATCCATTGCTAAATGCTCATAAAATACACATAGTAGCATAGGATAAAACACAAAAATATTTGTGTCATTTTATACCTGCAATCTATACAGTAGAAGTCTACTTATCGCAAAAACACTCCAGCTCAGCAGTGATTTAATTTTCCATACTGTGCTGTACAGCTGTCTGAAACTTCACTTTTCAAGATGAATCCAAAACCATTTTTCCTAATTCCTATCAGCAAGACTCAAGTGTTTTAAGATGTGATTCCCCCTCCAATCTTTTTAATTTTGAGGTAACCATGTGTCATGAAACATGTTCAAAAATTGTTTCTCAGGCTAGTATGATGCTCACAATCTATACCTTTTATTCCACACCCATATATTACTTTGGTAACTTTTTTAAGATAAGATCATGAGGAGTAAGAATTAGTAATCCTCTGTGATAAAAATAGCTTACGTTTACTCTCAGAAATAACACTAATAACACTGATGACTTAAACTTGTCTCAAAAATGGCAAATAAAAAAAAAAAGTTGTTTTGGGGGCAATTTGACCACCATTCTGCATTCTTTTCCACCAGAGAAAAGCCAGAACAGGCTGTAACATAGGATATGTTTGGAGAGCAGCATCACTTATAAGAAAGTAAGACAACTGACCTATCCTCTGATTAGGCCTAGCCTCAACTTTAAGGGGAGCCACAGAAAAAAAATAGTAATGAAGTTTAGAACACCCCTTATAAAGCCTCTTTTCAATATCACAGAATATCTGACTTCTGGGAAAGCAAGCGCAGTTTATTTGTCTTGAGGACTTGACCAGGAAGGCTTTACCAGAACTTTTCTCATTCTTTTAAATCCCCAGGCTATATTCTCTAGTTGATCAAAAAAAAAAAAAAAACCCAACAAAAAAAACCCACCAAACCAAAAAACCCCAACCAACCAAAAAAACTCAAATCACACACCACAAAAAACACACACCCCAAACCCCAAACCCAACCAAACAAAAAAATCCCACTACCAAGCAACTTTATGCTTGATTTTTCCAACACAAAAGCCTGGATCTTAAAGTTGCCAAAAAAGGAGTTTCATGGTACTACACTGATCTGTTCTTCAGCATTCCTGCACGAATTTTTGCTACAGGGATGGAAAGCCTCTCAGGGAGAAGTGGGACCTCTTTTTAAAGTATTGCACCACATGAGAGATTGTCAAGGGCCTCCCAGTTTCCTCATTTTTCCATGTTCCTCGCATAAAACCACCAACGTACAAAACATAGATGAGGAAAAACAAACTAACAAAAAAACAACACAATACCACAATTTCCTGCTTTTAATTGATCCTACACTTAGAGCAGACCCTAGCATCTAGGAAAAGAAATTTCAGGTAGCCTTACTAAATCTTTTCAGACCCTAACCTGGTAACGTTCATATTGTGCCATATAGCTCTATAAGCATTTAGCTAAGCAACTGGTCTATATGCATTTAGGTAAGTAATCCAGAAAATAATAATGTTAGTTTCTTCTCGAACCTTGGCTTGAACACAGGCAAGCTGTAGTTTTCAGAGAACAATAAAAGAGCAAAAGCTCATCCTTTATACTGTGGTGGCTTTCCCTGCTAATTCATTCAGAAAAACAGAATTTTCAGGATTAATAAGTTGACACTCATACAGATTTCTTACTTTTTTTCTGAAAAACGAGAACTTTTCTAAGCAAAATATTTGTACACACACATACTTTCTAACTAGAAGGGAAATTTCTGTCCAAAAGTAACCACGGAGGGAATGTTATATGAAACTAAAAACATAAGGTCTTAAAATGGAAATTGATGTACTATATTTATGTAGGTAATACAAACTGCACAGACATTAATATTAAATGAATTGGCAGTTCTTCAATAATATTGTTTTCAAAATCAACAACTGCTTTCAAAAAAATGTTGATTTTGTGGTGTATAAGAGACTAGTAATTACTCCTTACACCCACAAGTGTAACTTTTTTGCACAAGCTTAAACCAAGAAAACCATAATCAAATGTCTTCTGAATACAACCAAAAACAGGTTAACCAGTAATAACAGTAATAATTATATCCTTGTTCCATGTAGTTCAGCAAAGAAAATGATTTACAGTGCTCACCTAAAAATAAAAATGATCTAATTTCAACTTCTAGAAATTAGAGAAATTGATTGTTACTTTTTTAGCCAAATTTGTCAAAAAAAACATTCCTGGAGAATTAGATAGATGGAAGAGGATCGCACTCTCCTGTGATGAACACTAACTATTGCAGAAGTCAGTTGTCCTAATAAACACAGTCACAGTCTACCAATGATTCCAGCATCACAGATTTGATACATAAACAACGACACCATTAACACTTACCAGATAAAATGAACAATTTACTTTGGCACAAAGTCTTAAGGCAAGGTATCTTAATCTTTATCTGCCTGTTGCCTTTTGTTACGCATGAAAATTTACCTCCTCTCAAAGCAGCATTTCCTACAAATACTGGCCATAGAAAGATATAAAGCATGTTTAATTCAAGAAGAATCTATTAAAATTTCTTTTTGAACTACTGCACAAAAATATTTTTGCTTGCCAATTCTCTTTAAAAATATAAACCCAATAATATTAGAGAATGAAATATTTTAATTCTTGTTCTTCAAATAATATGCTAAAAATGGTGGAGAATTTTTACATATACTATACTACAAAAATTCCTGCACAGCTAGTAGCATCTGAACACAAACCAAATGCAATCAGAGATACTCTTCACATCAAAAAATGCTTATACCACCGCAAACACCAAGTTTTCAACTGGATTTAATGTACATTTAGTATCTTTAATATTCTTTAGCACTTCTATCACCTTGTTCATCTTCAAACTTAAAAGCCAGTACTAAGTGACAAATAGAAATTGTTCTGCAGACACAGAAATATCTGTGCCTTATGAATCATGAAATCAGTGTCACACGATACCATTTTTATGCATTACTAAGTAAATAGCTTAAAATCAACAAAACCGGTCAAAATACGTATCTAGATTTAGCTGCTACTTGTTGCAACGCTTATTTAAAATGTACTTGGAATTTTACTTAAAAGTATCTGTAGTTTGAGAAAATGAGCTTGAAGTATTTGTTTCAATCTTCTAGTTGTGTCTAATTTGACGTACAAACTGTAATATCATCATCTTCACAGGGGCAGAGCAAATTACTAGCAAACCCCAAGTTAACGTAAAAAAAAAAAAACTTAACATAGCGACTTTTTGCATTATCTCACCCAAGTTTTGTTTTAAGATGTAGATTCACAGATATATTAGAGCTGCTCCTACAGTCCAAGATACATGGAAGTAGCCATTCACTCAGTGGTAAAAGCAGCAAGAAAACACACCAAAACAGGAGCATCTCACCCACTTGAGTATATCTTACTTTGTCCTTTACTGGGTCCACATAGTAATGCAGCTAAACTGTCACTTGCACAAAAGCAACAAGCCACTGTCTAATTATCTGAAACGTCTGCAATTACCTTCAGAGTCAAAGAAGTTTTGAACTTCCATATTACTCCACACAAAACAGAAATGAGGAATACAGAGGACAGACCTTCACGGGACATCACATCCATACCAGCTATAATCACATGAACTTTGTTACGTTGTGCAAAAAACGATTACTTCCTCCAAAGCACAATCATGCTGTTTTCAGCTTGTATAATAGCTTAAATATCAAAATAGTATCATTCGAGTTTAAAATACACTGTCCAGATATCTTTTTCTTCCAGCAAGAAAAAAACCACAAAAAACAATCAACCACTTATCTCTACAGGCACCTTATTTCACTGAGGACTAGTATCACAACTGAAAAACAAAAGGTCAGATGTAGCAACCCTTCCATAATAGTTTATTTGCAACACCTTTCCCAAGTGAGATAAAACTTCTATGGTAGAAAAAAAACCCAAAAAGGCAAAGAATGTCTACAAGATGTACATTCTGTAAACAACTTTAGCTCAAATATATATTATTTCTACCTCCTTAAATCCACTGCAATACTAATTTCCTACTGAAATGTGTTGCAAATTCTTCAAAATCTGGAGAAATTATCATCTATGAGAAAGAGGAACAGTATAGTGCTTTTCAGACTGTACAGTGCTAGGAGTCACTTAAAAAGAAGAAAACCAAACAAGACATTAGCACAAGAATGACTCTTACAGGAAGAAGAGATTTTCCAAAATATTCTGAGACGTAGTAGACACTGCTTATACATAGTAGCATTTTATTTTGGTTTTAGTATTCTGGTATCTATAAAATACAGATTTCTGAAGTATCCACCATTATGCTATTTTCAGAAATGCCTAAAACCACAGAAATTCTCAACCACTATTTCATTCTAGAAATTCACATCTCCATGAAAGAATAACTATATTTAAACAGATTTATGTAGTATGTGTTGAAATCATCCAATTTCAAGAATACAAACCTCTTACTCATAAGTATTCTCTATATACTTAACTAGTCCTTTGTAGCTTCAAGAAGCTACACAAGATTAACAGCTATCAACCTCCCCCCAAAAATCAGACAACTAACTTCAGTGCACCGAAAACACATACTGTAAATAGTAAATCAAAGTATTAAAAAAGCATTACTATGATTTTAAAGAAAACTGTACAACTGCTTTCATAAATAATCCTCTTTTCAAAACTGTGAAACGTCTCCAAACATGAGCAGATTTGGAAACACCACAAAAGGGAACTGCACGGATGCAAAGAGCCGCAAAGCTGACATTCTGTGCAAAATAAACACCTTTTTTGTAACAACCACACTCCTGTTGCAGGGGCCGGCTGCAGTAAACTGGATAGCCCTACCTCTGGTGCAAAAGTCACAGGGCACCAGAAGCGTAATGCCTCCAGACGCACCAAGGCCTGGAAACAAATCCTTTGGGCACATGACATTTGCGTTGATGAGGGAGACAAGAACAGAGGCACAGCTAGGCTGCAGCACTGCCTGACCGCGTGTTGGTCACTGTAGAAATGTAATCTTTGGAAACTGTCAGCGAAAGCCTTCTGGAAAACTGCAGTTCCTGTTGCAGCCTCACTCACATCACAGTAGGCCCATTGGCTTATATTTAACAAAAAGAGTAGTTTGTTGGTTTTTTTGTTTTTTTTCTTTTGGGAGGGAGAAAAATACTTTTTAAGAACCTATTACTTTTAGGGTTTGGGTTTTTGTTGTTGTTGTTGTTGTTGTTGTTGTTTTTTACGGGGAAGATCTCAGAATTCATAGTATTGCTTAATGAAACAGTAAAACTACCTTAACAGTTCACAGCTGCCCATTCCTGCCCACCCTTAAGAGTGCTCCTGCCCTGACATCAGCCACACTGACAAACACATCACCTTCTCAAGCTCACTGCAGTGAGCTCAGCTCACCCACCCAGCAGAAAACTACTCATCTTTACTGCTCCCCCACAGCACAGGCTGACATCGCCCAGGTCAGAACAGTGGAAGCATCTTTTCCAACTAAAAAGATTCTAAGATTCTATGATCAAGTTATACAAGCTAGCTAGCCTTTTTTTTTTTTTTTTAAACCCTAAACAGTGAGATAAGTTCATCTGAGACCATGTATTTGCATGTGTTTGTCTCATTCTCAATTAACCACTCTGAAACAAACTTACTTATTGTATAGATTAGCCGTCCAAATACCAATGTTGTCCTATGACATTTAAGCACCAGTTAGATAACACTAACAGTAGCACCCACTTTTTGTTTAGCCTTCAAAACGTTATTAGTTTTCCATTTTGGCTTGTACACAGTTGAGAAATTTTCTCTATATTTAAGCCAAAAAATATTAAAAAATAAATACTTCCCATTCACATTTGATCTTTTTCACCACAACTTTCTAACCTAGATTTTTTTTCAAGTTTACATTTTCATAGTTTTGGCAGAAAAAAATCTTAAACCATTCTCAACAATTTTACCAAACTGGTAGGAGGCAGAACACCAGCACAATCTTCCACTGTTGTAGTTTTAACCCCAGTCAGCAGCTATAACTACACAGCCACTTGCTCACTACGCCCAGTGGGATGTGGGGGAGAACTGTAAGGCTAACAGTAAAAAAACTCATGGGGTGAGATAAGGACAGTTTAACAGGTAAAGCAAAAGCTCTGTGTGAAACAAAGCAAAATAAGGAATTCATTCACTCCTATCAGCAGGAAGGTATTAGGCCATTTCCTGAAAAGTGTGGCTTCATCACACCAACGGTTACTTGAGAAGACAAACTTTGGAAGCCTGAACGTCCCCTTTTCCTCCTCCTTCCCCCTGTTTTATTGCTGAGCATAACACCATGTGGCAAGAGATATCCCCGGGGTCAGCTGTGTCCCCCACAGCTCCTTGTGTACCCCCAGCCTGCTCGCTGGCAGGGCATAGAATCACAGAATCATTTAGGTTGGAAAAGACCCTCGGGATCATCAAGTCCAACCATCTACCCTACTCTACAA
>JAOXJM010000019.1:57794927-57820381 GCA_026413425.1 Tringa solitaria
GGGACCTTCCAGTCAGCCAGTGCTTGATCCAGCAGATTGTATGCTCATCCAGGCCGTGTGAAGCCAGTTTTTCCATGAGAATGGAAAAACTGGCTTCACAAGAGAAGCATGCTGAGAAGCAGAAAAGCCCCTGGCCCTGCGTAAGCACTGCTCAGTTATCAACACTGTTCTGGTCACAAATCCAAATCCTAACACCATATGAGCTACTATGAAGAACTTTAACTGTCCCAGCCAAAATTCAGCTAGTTACAGTCATTGCATTCATGTCCCAGCTGGATATGTATCTATACCTTCAACCCTCAAAAAACTTCAAAGGTTTAAAAATAATTCCATGTTTTTAGAAACCAATAATTACTGCATAATGCCAGAGGAATGTACAAACTCCACACAGACAAAATACATTTGGATGCTGTGGAGCAAGAAGACCAAACGACAGTCACAAGTTGGTGTCTGAAGACCACACCAGCAAGAAAATCTTTAGGAAAGCCTCAGACAACTGAATTTTCAAACATTTGGGGGTGAAGAAGGTGGAAGTTATGATACAAAACAGAAGAAAAAAATGAACTAAGGGTTCTGAGAAAAATAAAGGGGCAAAAGCTACACATAGCTCTGAAAAGCAGAAGAGCATTTTCACGATGAGCTATGGTAAGTACAACAGCACCTGTGTCTAAAGCTCAAACACAGTTTCTTAAGCATTAGCATTCTGGATAAAAAGTACAATGGCAACTGAAATACCAGAACAAATTTACAGTAAATAAGGCTGGAATTTCTAGGATTATAAAAATGCATAAAACATGGAACATCAGAACCAGGTTTAAATATGGATTATAAATTTACAATTAAAAGCCTTCAGCTAAGTGTAAATCAAAAAATTCAATTCATTCTCCATGCGCACTCAATTTGCTCGCTAATGTATGTGCCAACAATGTAACATTTTGGTGAACACAACTACCTGGAAAGTACTTCAAGATACCAATGAGAAAACATGAATATGTCAGCAGCCTGAGGATAGGGAATGCAGACATTTTTAGAACTTGCTTCTGTTACACCTAAGTGCATACAAGTTTTGATCTTTCATACTTAAGGCTTTAAAGCTATGTAAAGTTATAATCATGTTCTTTGGGAAACAAAGTGTTTTCCTCCAGCTTCAGAAATCTGACACATTCATTTTTCTAGCTTCATGAAGATAATAAGTTCAACTGGAATTTGCTGGAACAGATGATATAAACAAAGATGCTTGTCATTCATTATTTTTACATAATCTTGTCTTTGTCCTATACAAATAAAAAAACATTTGTATTATCTTTGATGAATGCAAATTGCTACAATTCTAAAATAATGGTACTGACAGTTTTAAGGATTTGCTTCACAGCATCATAGTTGTGATCTCTTTCAGTAAGAAGCATCACAGCTCACTGGGAGTAATATTATCAGTTTTGATTTATTGCTATCCTTAAGTGAATGGCTGAAGATTTTTACAGAGTACAACATGGGTCAAGATACCGACTTAACAAATGGAGAACTGTAAGTGATTCATCTGAAGTTTGCCAGTGGTCTTTTAGCCACAAGATAGCACTAGATTAAAATAAAACACCATGAAACCATCCCATCCCCTGCCCACCCCCCCACCCTCCCCCAAAAAAAAAAAGGCAACCCTAATGAAATTGAATATTTTTATTACAACTCAATTTAGGTGCCTGTAATATCTGGCAGCACACATTCTATTAAAACACATATTTTACTGGAAAGATTTTTCACTTTTGCATCATAGAATTCTGTTTGTGACTACAGTAGTGCAATAATACTTGGACCATTGACCCAAATGGCAATTAAATGTGGATATTTCAAACAATCAAAAAGGCTCCATATCCAGCTACCAATCCCTGGTCACCAAGCTTTTAAATTAGATTAAAAGCTCAAATAACTTGTTCAACAACAACCGCCAACAATCACAAAACAAAACAACAACTAAAAAAAAAAACACACACAAAAACCCAAACACCTACATTCTAGTTTAATTCAAGATCTACTATGTCCATTAAAATTTGTATTAATTTACCCTACACAATAAAACTTAAACATTTTGCTTAGTTCAGTAACAATTTATCATTTCAGTGAGCAGATTGAAGCAAAAATTGTCTCATAAAATTTATTAATTACTGGAACCCAGATAAAAAAAAATAACTTCACTGCATACATCTTTTTCAGTACAGCAGGTACATACTATTACAGAGGTTTTATAGCTTCAGTAAAAGCCTGTTTTGAAGGCAATGTGCTATTGCAACTTTCTACTAATTTGCTTTTACTTACATTCATATCTTTTTTTACATAAAATGCTAAGAGGTCAAATTAAACAAAATACTGCAACAGTAAAGAAACTGTATGGGGATCTTCTGAGCTGACTAATTGCATTTTAACTTTCTATTTGCGATTTGACAGAGCACTCAATATAAACAAAACATTGCATGCTCTAGAAATACAAAAATAGCCTATGAATACTACTCATTTCTGTATTGCCATTGGTATGTATTTCAATTACAATATACAATGGCTCTTTAAATAACTATACAGAAAGCATAAAAATTGACTCCCACCTTGCTGCAATTTGCTTGTGGGTTGCTTTTAGGTTTTTCACATTACCGTTATCCATTTGGATTTTTAGTACCTGAATCTTCAATATTCAGAATATTATTCACTATAGTACTTTTAAAATTTGATGTACAAGTTCACTAACATGCCAGTCATTAATGCACAGGCATTAACAGACATCACTTGAATGTATAAATAAGTGTATTTAACCTTTTCTAAAATAGTATTCAAAATATATCATCTGCAAGTATCAAATGAATAATCATTTTATAATGTTGACCAAAAAGTAGAAAAATAGTTGTGCATCAGCCACTTTTCCCCTCCTCAGTTCTTTGTCATTATGTTTATTTACAGTGTATATAGTACACAATTTTATACAGAAAAAAATAAAAAGTGGTAACAAATTACAGTCCAAAGAATTATTGTATGTGGTATAATACCCTATTTTATATCAATATAAAAATTGAAAGTTTTTTAAACTGTGGAGTAGGTAGAGTCATTAAAGTACCACAGGTAACCTAACAAGAATAAAAAAACATAATTAATGCAACAATGCAGATTACAACTCCAGTTCTTAATTGCTTTTGAAATGTATATATACACACACATTCACACTGTACGTGACAAGTCAACTCACAACATCAAATTGTTGGTTAAAAAGTCCAATAAATGCAGTACTTGTTTAAAAAAGAAAAAAACCCCACAGAATATTGAAACCATATAGCTGACCTTATTATTAAGCCAGAGTATTTACATGTACAGTCAAGCATTTGAAAGGGGTATACAACTAGCTTTACAAAAAAATTTACAGTCTATATACACATTTTGTTTCTGCACAGTATATAGTATAAAGAAGCTGCACTAGTATTTATAAAGAGACTGAACTCGGGGAATTGGCAGTGGGACATGGAGCCATTCACTTCTACCAGTGGCCCAGGTCTGTGGTAACTGAAGTTAAATCATTGGACAGATGGTCAGCAGTTTTTACAAAATAAGCTGGTGCTTTCAGTCCAGTTCCTGGTGGGTTTGTAATGTGGATATCTATCCACTACCACAAATGGGTACTCCAGTTGGCAGCCACAGTAACGACTGAGTGAGCATGGAGACTGAACAAGCCTCTTAACCCTTGCTAGAGGTCTCTCTCTAGGTCAGGGTTTGCAGCACTGCGGTGGGGCAATGGGGCGAAGCTTGCACTGCTGCTGCTGCTCACGCTGTACCTGTTTAGTGGACAAAAAGAGGACTTCAGTTTCCAATGCTGTCAGTCTAAATAGTTTCACAAATACTGAATTAATCTTAAAATGAAACTTACTTTCACCTGCTTAAAACAAAATTTCCCCATTGGAGACAAATATTTGGAGGGGAAAGATGGGGGGGTGGGGCAGAAATCATACAAAAAGATGAAACCGTTAGCTAAAGTGAAAAAACACAAAAACCACACCTTGCAACTCTTGAGTAAACCCTCCTCCTGCAGAGATATCTTTTGAGCAATGCAACATAGAAAAATACTTCGAATATCAAACTCAAAATGTGGTGTTAAGCATTAAGCTGAAAATAATTACTTTAAGGGGCTCCTAATTTATCTGACGCTAAGGGCTGAACCAGAATTAGTTTGCCTCTCTGAGACGTACCCTTGAAAGATAACTGAAGTAAGACACTTGACGCACTTTTGGCTCACACTATTAAAAAATAAAATGAATGCAGTAAATAAGAATCCACACTATTAGACAAGGGTGCACATAAAATAGCTTGCTTTAAAAAAAACAAAGTTGCCTGTGTTGTATTCCTAAATACACATCACCAGAAGACACATCCTTGGCCTTTAAGAAGCCACAAGTTCAAAACTGCATTATCATTGCAGAAGATGGTCTTATCTAAGAATGGGTAAACATGTAAAAAGCAAATCAAGGAATAATAGCTAGTCTTCTCCGAGGTTTTACTCACAATCTGCAATAGCAGTTAGTTTCAATTCATTCACCTTATACTCAGTATATCTAGCATAGATGGTAGAATCACAGAATAGTTTGGGTTGGAAGGGACCTCTAAAGGTCATCTAGTACAAGGCCTCACTGCAATGAGCAGGGACATCTCCAACTAGATCAGGTTGCTCACGGCCTTGTCCCACCTGACCTTGAGTGTTTCCAGGGATGGGGCATGTACCACCTCTCTGGGCAACCTGTTCCAAAGTATTCATATTTCCATTGTATGTTCTTCGAACTCATTCTATTTTAAAAGAACACAAAATCCCCTACAGTGTCCCCAAATTCTACCCGTTTTCTCCTTCCTCTTTGCTAATATTTAATGAGCTACACAAAGCACACCTCGTCAAATGCTTCAATAAGAATACACATGACGAGACTGCAAGAGTCAAATGCTATTTACTTGAGCAGGCTTTGTTATACTAACAGTCTGCAGACATTTAGAACTACTGAGACAGCGATGTTGGCAGCTGAATCGAAGAGAAAACAGATCCGTGGAACTAGCGCGATATTCAGAAGATACCTGCTGTGTACTGGCAACCCACTGTAGCAAGGACGGGGAGACCCTCTACCACTACAAAGTCAATACCGCCACCTAAAGGTGACGACGAAGTATTGCATTTACTGCCACATTACCTACAGAAACATTTATACAGAAAAGTCTGACACCCGCATAATGGTTCAAATGCCTTTACAACAAATTCATATGTATGCACGAGCGGGCAACCTTCACTATTTTTATTCTATTTACATCAAACTCGGCATGAATGTTTTACATTAAGAACAGTGCTACAGAAGCTGCCCAAGTCAAAACGCAACTGTTCTAAAAAGAAAAAAAAAACCACCAAAGTTACCAAACTCTGAGAAATAAGGTTGTACCAGTCAGATTTCTTAAGAAACGATCAAATAATTTTATCTTATTGTGAAAACGAAGTGAATGTTTCAGAAGGGCTTATTGAAACCAACACAGCTTTTAATACTAAACAGACGACTCAAGCAGTTGTTAGGAAAGCATGTTTTCCTGTATCTCAGCTTAGTTTTAGTATAGTTATTCAAAGCATTTTTAAAGCAGTAACATTTTTTTATGGTACATTGGTAGTTTCTGGTGCATATGTAACATCTTTGACAAACTAAAATACAAGATGGAATTTATCATTACTAGTGAACACTACCAACAGTGTCATCTGTAAGGAGTTTTTGCTTTAGAAAGCTCTAATTTAATATTTGACAGCAGATGAAGCACCATTGTCCAAAGCTATGATATACAGTAGAGAAATTAAGCTCAGTACTGGTATCATTCTTAATATGTACACATATGTTTAGCAAGTAACTAGTCCTAGATGTGCATTTTGTCTTGAAAGAAAACCAGCAGCACTCTGCTGGAGAACATGAGTTTTTAATTTAAAAAAAAAAAAAAAGAAGGGGAAAAGTCTGGAACAACTACAATTCTTTTTAAAACCTCAAAACAATGAAATAAACTAATTAGAAAGTATTTTGGGAAAGTATTCATGAAGAACCATGGGAAAATGATCCTTTTTCTGAAATTTCTCCATGTAGAAGAAGAGTTTCAAGTAATTTTATGTAAAAATTGAAGTAGCATATGGAATATGTTGAGGGGAAGAGGGAGAAGGGCAGGGAAATTACACTTTTTAGGAATATTTTTCCCCCAAAGTCTCTTTCAATTACTTGTTACCAGTGAAAAATTAAATTATTTCAATTTATTCTAAACTTCAGTGGTTCACATCATCAGATGATGCACAATTTATATGCCTCATAATACTGTCTTTTCTCCTCAAACACTTTGCCCGAACTAAACTCAAAATAAAGTACTCTGTCCTCTCCACATTTGCCCTGTGTCATGCACATGGCACATTGCTGAATTAAGTGTTTTGTAGCTGACATGTATGAAGAAGAGAGAGAACTGCTTCTCAAAGTCAAAAATAGGAGATGGAGAGGAATCTCAGTAAAACACATATGCATAAATGAATCAGATTACACTACCCTGTGATTATTCGGAAAACATGAAAATTCAGTTTATTTTGTCCCATAGGTTTTTACACTAGGTTCATTCCAGTCAGTGTTTTAAAAGGGTATGTTAAGTATTTAATTACGTGATTAGACTAAAACCTTTCAGTTTTATATATATCTTAATTTTTTTCTACTGAAAAGTTTAAAAAAAGTATATTATTTACATATCTTAGGTATTAGAGTTTCTATCACATGTAGTGTGACAGTTAACACAAATTTCTACTCTGCATTCTCTGCTACAAACTTCAAACAGAATACTTATATTTAAAAATGCTGTTAAATAAATATCTGTAAAATATTTACTATAGAAGCGTTCACGCACATTGAGCATGAAAAAAACCATTATCAAACATACTGCAAATTGGGCCAAAATTTGTTGATCTGGAGATGTCTTCCACTCACAATAGACACTGTTCCCGGACAGAGTCAAAAGACAAGCAAGGAACTAGAAAAGTGGTCATTTGACAATAACCATCTTAATGAACCATCTTATTTGGGAACCATTGGACAAATTATTTGTCTTTTAAGTCATGCAATTCACAAGTTCATTTTATTGGAAAGGGAGAAATGCTGCCAGAATTCCCACTGTAGTAGCTTAGATGCACTATTATTTCCTATCTACCCCTAAACAAGCTTGAAAAAGAGAAAAGAGAGGAAAGAAAGAAAGTACAGAGGTAGGAATGCTGTCATCCTGTTGTAGTACGTAAAACTCCTTCCTCTTCAGAATCTCCTCCTCATCCACACCTAATTCACCATGAAAACACCCAGACACTGCGTGGAACAGGGAGGTACAAGTCTATAACTCACAACGGCTACGTTTCAGCAATCATTGTATCATAATTTTAGCCATTAACTCACTCAGTTAAGGAAAGGCAATGAAAAAGCCATTAGTCTGTAAAATCAACGTAGTTAAGTGGAGAAGGTTTTCCCCAGCTCTAAAATGAGCTCCCAAATCTATGTCTACTTGATTCATAATGAGGAAATAGATAGTTTACACACTGCTTGTACAAAAATTGCTTCTGGAAGCAATCCTCTCTTATGGGTGCACCGTAGTCACAAACTTGTTCTGCACCTCTCTACAAAACCTTTTAGGGCTTCATCTTTCTCAGGAAGGCTGCAATGAGTAGTGTTAATTTTCCTTGGCAATTCAGGTTAAGTACAGCCCCTCTCCACATCTCAGTGACAGTACTGCATAGTAGTGCAGAGCAGTTCTCTGATTTGGCAGCGGAAGCTACATACTGTGTACCTGGTAGGCAAGGACAAAAAGGGGACTGGTAGAAAGCTAACAATGAAATTAACCAACTCATCTCCCACCAGCTTCATTCACAATAATCATTCATATGAAACACACATGAAAGTCATACTCATAGCATTCAATTCCAGCCATGACCCTAAAATAAGAACTAACTCAACCTACTCAAGCAAGAAGCTAGGAAATTTCTTAGTTCTGTCTGGACAGTTATAATCTGTTCTTCCACTCACATCGAATTTCTGTGAGATTGATTGTATCAAACTCCTTGGGAAGAGATAAGGACAGACAACTCAATATACTGGCACACTTCATAAATACTGCAGTTTTGGGTTTTTTTTCAGTAGGTTCCCAACTTGGCCAGCAGGCTTCAGAAAAGAGGCTTTGCATACAATTACTCTGCCATTCTAAGGACAGAGGAAATAATAAATATATTTTGAAGATATACAAATCACAAACACCCATGCAAACAACAACCACCTTGTGTTGTTAAGTTAGCCCTGTGATGTTAACTTTTTCCGCACACATCCTTTGCAGCTGTTATCTGCAGCTTTCACTTACTACCAGGACATAATCAGCATTTCAAAGAAAGGAAAGGGTCTATTTTTCTGTGAAATACCTAGTATATTAAACAATCAGAACAAATTCTTCTTTCTCTGTTTCTACTCAGCAGTCTGATAATGGAGTTACTTAGCAACAGATGAAGCAACTGAACTGTGTTGTTGCCTGATCCACATTTCATTGTAAAGTAACACTCACAGAGGCATTATTTAGTTGCTGGCTGCCTCTGTATAAATGTATTTTTGAAGTATAAAAACCCATTAGTCTGAGACAAGCCTGCATGAAAACCCAGCCATCACATACCATCTATAATGGACTACACATTTTGAAATTAAGAGAAATTGCCTGTAAGAGTCACGTGATGTTGAGCACCTCTGAAAAAGGAAGAAATAAGAAAATAAAACCCAAAATACAGATTGAATTTACAGTATGCATACAAAAGCTACAGAAGCTGTTTAAAAAGGGGAGGGGGGGATGGGGAGGAAAGGAGTGTTCTTCCTATAGCAGACTGACAATCTGTGAACTTCAAACACACAAATGAAGCCCTCGCATATCAACTACACTTTTCTTGCCACAGAATGTTTTTATTTCAAATAATGAATACTTAGTTTGAAAACCAACACACACACATTTCCCCAAAACACCTTCTTCACCAAAAGAGTAGGAAGTAAGACGTGCCACAGCAAATATTAACAGTGGTTTTATTTTAGAAAGCAGTCTTAAAAATAAAAATAACCCACAGAATTTGACAAATCAAACAGTGGATTGGTTTTTGCCACCAACCATTACTTCCTTTTAAGTTAACTTTGCAGCATTAAACAATTTCTTTTTTTTTATCCTTTTTCTTTGTCATTTTTTTCAAAATTTATTTTGAAAGGTGAACATATTTATTTTACAACTTCATGAGAACTTCCAAATTTTCCTGGTTCATCACACAAAATTACACTTCCAGCAAGACTTGAAAGTCTCTTACCCCTAGCAAGGGGAAAGCACATTAGTTTCTGCAGCTTTGTCATCTAGTGGAATCATTCAAGTGTTATTTTCTTGTAAAGATTCAACACCCTGGAGATCATACCAGCTTTATGACTTATTTCACATTTACATTTCTAGACAAGATTTAAAGACCTGAATTTGGACTTAACAAAGCTAAACCAAGTTTGCTGCAAGTTCATTTTTTCCTGAAAAATTAAGATTGGTCAGCATCTTTAAATAAAATTAGACATTGGATATTTATGTCTAATTTTAATATCTAATGTCATTTTAATGTCTAATTAGACATTAACTCTATGCATTATTTTTCATGAATGTATTTTTTTGTTTTGGTAAGTCGTTTGACAAATTTTTAGAAGTGATGAAATAATTAAAAGAAGTTTCCTATTCATTTGAGAGTACGCATTTTTATCTTACTTCCAATGAAAAATTAAAATCATGTTTCTAATAATGAAGGCAACCAAATAAAGTGCAAGTGAAGAACACCTTTTCTGATTGTCTTAAAAACAAGATACTTCCTATGTCTCATTTCAACTGAGAACTTAGATGACATTTCAGGTAAGAAAACCACAGAACTTTTAACTGCTAACAAATGGAACGTCAGCTTCTTAGGTCACATTTCAGACTATAAAGAGAATAAAAACTTCAATGGTAAGAAGTGTAAGACATATCTATAAGGAAGGTCAAATTAACACCTTACCCACATACCTTCCAATGAGAACGCACCTATGTAGTTATTTATACACACAATAATCTTTATGTACAACTAAGTAATCTTTCACATACAACTATGTAAGCCTTGACTATGCACCACAAGATTTTTATTCTTCATTCAAAGATAAATAATACTTTGAATTTACCTGCCTTTCTCAGGTTAATTTTTGCAGGAGTATGCTTTCCTTCCAGGCTTCTTGGAACTTTAATTTTCCTTTCTTTTTTTAAATTAAATATTTTATGTATTAAGATAAGCGTTAAAAAGACTAATCTTGACAGGACTCAAGAATTTGTTTCAATAACAGGGGACACACCCCTTTTTCTGCATTTGAATTATTCTGAGATCTCAGCTTTGGCCATTATCTCCTGTTTCTCAACTTCCTACAATTCTGATCAAAACAAATAAATGACAGCTTTTTTTTTTGTTCATTTGAGAATGGTTTCTATTTAAAAAATCTCACGTATTAGTGTCTGTTTGCCTATTTGAAGCCAAATATCAAATGAGTCTGAGTAAAAGGTATGCTGTTTTCTTACAAACGCAATTTATTTGGTCCAGTTTTCAAACTCATGGTTATAACCCTGACATTACCTGATAGTTCAGAATTTAACTGCAAGCAAATTTTTCTACTTACTTGCAAGAAAAAAATAAAAATTAAAGTCAGTGTTCTACTACACCACTGCAATAGATACTGTCTTTCAACATTAGAAACCATCATTTCAGAGGCTGCTTATAATTAGGACACAAGGTAATTTTATTAGTCCTCAACAACTTGCTTCTACTAGCACCAGCACACTATTCTACTGCATCCTGATGAGAAAGTGACATATTTCAAGAAAATGTTATCAAAGTGTATTATTTGTAATCAAGAACCCAATCTCCAAAAATATGTTAGTTTAGGTAAGTTTGCACTTTCTATTGTAGAAAAATGCACTGATATAAACAAAAGAAGCATTCCATATGGACTAAGCACTTTCCTACACAAATCAGGCGTCTCATAAACAATTAACTCCTGGAATGCGATGTCAAAACCAAAAGTTATTATGTATCTGAGTAGCATTAGCTTAACTTGAACTTTGAGTCATCTTCTAAGCTATCTCTGTAGAACCTAAATTGTAACTGCTAGAGAACATTTGTAAGCAATTCACTGTCAAAAAGCAGCTATTCAGAAAAAGTTTTAAACAGGTAAAAAGCAAAAGAAAGCTTTTACAATGAAAATGCTGTGGAAAAAAAATCATGACATGTACTTACTAATTTGTTTTCTTGCATGTATATTCTTTGCAACTTCAGACAGCCTTTAGCTATAATGATCATTCCTTCATCTGAAATCTTGTAACATTGCCCAAAATGAATGTCTTTCAATTCTCTGCATTTTGATCCCAGCTGTAATCAATGAAATCAAAAAACATATTTAAAAATAAGGGCAAAAAACCAACAGGATTTGACTAAACCAGAGAGCTGGGACCTAAGATTTCTTTCTGCTTCTCCACCACCCCTTAAAGATTATCTTTCTTCAGATTTTGTAAGTACTATAGACAAGCAAGAAAGACTATAATTACACACGTGACAAAATGAAGCTCCTAACTACAGTCAAGGAAATGGAGCTACGAGCAGCACATAAGAACCAAGTTATTTATTGGACACATATATAAGTTGCTAACAATGCCTGTAAGTTACACCATCGACAGCATATTTGATTTAACATAATTCTTCACAGCTTACCCTAAATGCTCCTTTAACACAAGAGACAATTGATGAAACTGTCTGGTGTAGTCTCCAAAGAACAACATTCATTACACCACAAAAATATGTTCATAAACCAATTATTAAAGCAGAAGAGGCCATCTGATTTAAATTAAATCCTAGAGGAGGGTACCTTTTTTCCTGTCACTTTTTTTCACCTGGTAAAAGTTGAAAAAGTTGAAAAATACTAAATCTACAAAAGAAATTTGTGGAACAGAGAGTTACCTGCTTTAGACCTTCATCAGTGAGTCTGTCTTGATTGCCTACATGCACTTTCTGAAGAAGAGGACACTGGGAGGCAACCGCAATAATAGACGTGTCAGAAAGCTGTTTACACCTGTAGGCAGTATACCTTAGGAGTCCAGGACATTTAATTGCTAATATGCATACTCCTGAATCAGATACATTGCGACAATCAGAAATATTGATTTCAGTAATATTCTGGCTTCTTGAAGCTATCTTTTCCAACAGCTCATCGGTGACCTGCAAAGAAAATCCAAACATTCAAACAACTTTTTTCATAGACATCTTAAATTTCACTAAAACATTTGTAAGATGCATTTCCATAAGCTACTGGGAGAATGAAATGATTTGTTTTCCAGCATACAAGCATAATGGTATAACCAGTTTTACAGTGATCTTTAAACAATTCTGCTCCAACACTCAGAAATAATAACAGTTAATGGACCTCTTCATATTTTAGACAAGGAATTCTCTGTCCTTTAGAAGAAAAAGATTTACTTGCCTTTCTACAGCAGCACTCTACTCACGTACCTAAGGTAGCTTTTACAGAAAGTAAAGGGTTTATAAGTGCAACAGGTTTTCACTTAGGCTTTGATAATCATCCAAAACCAGCAGGTAACAATGGGCTTCTTAATGGAAAAGTCACTTAAGGCAGCAGTGAATGAAAGGGATGAGAAGGAAAGAACATTAACAAAACTAAAAAAAGCAAGCTAATAAAACCCCAGAAGTTTCCTCCTGCTATTTGCTCAATTTTAAAACAGAATACTTGCATATTTTAAGTGTTCTTCTATGAAAGACCATTAAATCAGATGCACACGCTATTTTCCCAGAGCTCCTTGGAAGAAAAAAAGATTGTACCTGCTTTGTACCTGTACACATTGTAGTTAGCTAACATGCCAATAATTTTAAGAGAAGCCAGTCCTACAGAGCAGGTAAGAAACATAAGATATTCCTCATGCTCAAGCTTATAAATTAAAACAAAACCAAAGCAGGTAAGACACAATGCATAGAACTCCCTCACTTTAAAAGTTTAGTTTCAAAAAACCTAGTGTCCTATGATGAAAGTCTTTCTAACAAAACCATTCAGGAATACTTGTCCAGATGAGATTTAGTTTTAAGCCTGGAGATGGGAAGAGAACAGCACAAATCCCTTTTGTATTTCTCTTGCACAGTTGAGAAACAAATACTTTCTTTGCTTCGTTCAACCTGTTTTCCATTAGTAGAAAGTATCTTTTTTCACATCAGAGAGCTGTAAGCGAGAAAACAACAAAAAACCCACCACATCCCACCCACAGACAATGCCTAAATAAACAACCCTCATCTACCCACTCTACTCCTCCCCTCCACCAAAAGAATTTAAACAACCAACAAACAAATAACCCCAACAATAACAAAAAAAACCCCAAACCCTCCCTACACACAGAGAAGAATAAAGTTTGTGTTTAATACTGGGTTAGGAACTCAATAAGAAAACTTGCAGGATAGGTTTCTTAAGGAAATGTCAGAACTGATATGAAATCACAACACACCCAATAGGCAACACACCCAAAATAGGCAAAAAATATTAAAAACCTTTGTAGTAGAAATAAGGCTTCACCTCAAGACAGTGAAGAAGACAGACCTAATTGACACATAGTACCTACAGAGCAAAAAGACAGACCTCTGATCTGAATGTGTTTTGGAGTCACTTGAGAAAAAGCAGACAATCTGCTATGTACCCTTCCCATAGAGATTCAGAAATATGTTTACTAGTAGCTCTAGGAGCAAGAAAGCTTGCATGCTCTCTTACAAATTGGTGAACTGAGAATAATATCCTACGTAGACTATTTATGTCCAATATAGATGAGCTCACTTTGCTGATTCTTCAAATGGGACCCCCCAATAGTTGTTCTCCTGCACCCTGTATCTTCATGACACTCTCAAGAAATTGTTTTACAAACCTCTGCAATAATTAAGTAACATGAAAGCTAAAAGGGTTGGCCAAACACCACGGGCATTCTTTAAGAAGATTTCGAATGAGGAAAGTTAACCTGAACAATCCAAGGCTAGGCTCTGTAAGGATCTCACTAAATGAAATCCATGAATCCCAGACATACTTAATTCTTGAATTGGCTAAAGGCCTAAAAAGACACAATCTGTCTTCTCATCAGTAAAAGCCACATCAGTTGAAGGAAAAAATTTAAAAAAATGTTAAACAAACAGAGAAAGCACCAGTTACCTGACCATCCTCGAAAAAGCTCACATACTTCTTTCAATTAATACGAGATCCAATAGTTCTTATGAATGGAACTACCACTACTGATGCAGACCTGAGACAGGTTAACCACAATCCATTTCAAACACACTTGTCCTCACACTGTTTAACAACTGATCTCAGTCAAAAGAAGCTACATTTAAAGGAATTAATCTAAGGATTCAGACCATTTCAGCGTCTAGTAGGAGCAACAAAGAACCCTGAAAGCACAGATATCACCATTTCATGGGTTTGTTTACCTTTGGTGAAGAGTACAAGTTCTGTGAATAAATTCTGAGTCACGAAAACATAATTTTTGGACAATGATACCTTCATACCTGTTGACGACTACTGAGATCCAGCTGCTTCCAAAACTGAAAATCTAAACAGAGGTCACGCCAGTATTTACAGACTAATGATGCCGAAAGGCAACGCTCATTCAGGGATAAATTGGAAAATATCTGTAAAAGAAAGGAAAAAAATATTATTTGTCAGAAGTAATACTTTTTAGAGACAGAAATATTTTATTACTAACCCATCTTGTAAAAGACAGAGAAGTGTCAGTGTGCACTGCAACACACAGTTCTAGAACTTCCCCCAAACTGACAAGGACAGTAAAAAAAAAATCTACATCTCACAACAACTGACAATATTAGTAAGTCACATTAGCACAACCAACAACATATGTATCCTACTTAAGCACCCTTTTCTTAGACCAAATTTCAAATGTGCTTCTGAGATGACATACCTAAAGAACTACAAGTACAAATAACAGCTCAATGTTATTTGCAAGACATTTAAAAGGTGATTTCATTCCCATTCTGATTCAGATACAGAAACCTTTCCTTCTATTTCTTAACTAAATTTAAAAGAAGAGTTATAAAGGTTGTCATGGTTTAGCCCCAACCAGCAACAAAGAACCACACCATCTTTTCCCCTCACTCGCCCTCCAGCAGTGGGATAGGAGAAAAATCAGAAAAAAGGCAAAACTCAGGGCTTAAGATAAAGGCAGTTTAACAGAACAGTGAAGGAAAGGGGAAAACAACAATAATAATACTGATAGAGGAATATACAAAACACAATTAATGTGCTCACTAGTTGGAACCCAAAGTTGAGTCTGCTCCAACATTGGCAATTTCTGTCCCCTCCCCCAGCCAGCTCCCCAGCTATATACTGAGCAAGGCTGCCCATCCAGCTAGCTTGGGTCAGCCAACCCAGCTGTGTCCCATTTCCACTCCTCATGAAAATTAACCCTATCCCAAACAAAAGGAGGACATTATCCACCCCTTATTCTATACTATCTCATCACATGCAGATCTTACACTTTTCAATTAATTACCACCACTTTTCCCTGTCTTCTATATAAATATATATACACACATGTACAGTTATCATCCCTTAGTCTATGGGCCATCCCTCTAAAATGTCTGTTGTGTTTATTTAATCCACAACCTCGGGCTCCATCTGTTAGAACAGTCTCTCAGGGCAGATGAGATGGTGTGTGATGCTGGGCTGTTGCATGCTGTAGTTGGAGCTCACAGCTGGTGTATCCATTGCAGCTCCTGCCCATGGTCTGTAGCTTGAAGATGTCAGTCTCAAAGAAGTTGCTGGGCACAAGTTGCTGAGGTAAGTTCTGATCCCATCACTGCTGCACTTTACTCAGTTTCATCAAAGTCCATCTGTCATTAGTTTGAGCGATTCTTACTGTAGTACCACTGATATGGCATACAGCAATTACAGTAATGATGACATACACTGGCAAGGTTATTTAGCAATTAATATCATACAATTTGATTCACTGGCTATTCTTACCCAAAATCAGATCCCCATGAGGTACCTATCGGACCTCTCCACCCTCTCACATTGCCTAGGTCCTTGAGCAAAAGCAATCTTGCAGATAGGCTTGCCTTTGCCTGAAGCAGATACAGACTGTCTTTCCTAACATACTCTTCATGTGAACTACAGGGACTTTATCCCCTTCTACAATATGCGGAAGTTTTGACTGGGCAGGGCCTGACTGGTAGATACCCTGGTGTCAATTAACCAAGTAGCTTTTGTTAAATGTGTATCCCAATGTTTTAAGGTCCCATCACCCACTACTCTCAGTGTACTTTTAGCAGTCCATTGTATCATTCTATCTTCCCAGAGGCTGAAGCACAATAAGGGATGTGATGTGGCACTCAATGCCACGCTCTTTGGCCCAGGTGTCTATAAGGAAATGAGTCCTGTTGTCTGACTCCATTCTCTCTGGGGTGCCATGTCACCACAGGACATGCTTTTCAAGGCCCAGGATGGTGTTCCAGGTGACATCATGGGGCACAGAGTATGTTTCCAGCCACCAGTGGTTGCTTCCACCATTGTGAGCACATGGCGCTTACCTTGGCAGGTTTGCAGGAGTGTAATGCAATGCCAGGCCTCCCTGTATTGATATTTCAGCCATCATTCTCCATACCAAAGAGCCTTTAACCACTTGGCTTGCTTGACTGCAGCACATCTCACATTCATGGATGACCTGTGCAATAGTATCCATGGTCAAATCCATTCCTTAGTCATGAGCCCATCTGTATGTGGCATCTCTTCCTTGATGGCCCTGAGATGTCACGAGCCCATTAAGCTATGAATAATTCCCCCTTATGTTGCCACCTGAGACACTTCAATCTTAGCAGCCCCATCTACCTTCTGGTTGTTTTGATGCTCCTCAGTGGTCTGACTCTTGGGTACACGGGCATCCACGTGATGTACCTTCAAAAGAAGATTCTCTATCCAAGTAGCAATATCCTGCCACAATGGGGCAACCCAGAGGGGTTTACCTCTGCAATGCCAGTTGCTCTGTTTCCACTGCTGCAACAACCCCCACAGAGCGTTTGCCACCATCTTTGAGTCAGTATAAAGTACTGGCCATTTTTCTTGTTCAGCAATGTCTAAAGCCAGCTGGATGGCTTTCAGCTCTGCAAACTGGCTCAATTCACCTCGTCCTTCAGCAGCTTCTGCAACTCATTGTATAGGACTCCACACAGCAGCCTTCTATCTTCGATGCTTTTCCACAATCTGGCAGGACCCATCAGTGAACAGGGCATATTTTTTCCCATTTTCTGGTAGTTTATTATATAGTGGGGCCTCTTCTGCACGTTACCTCCTCCTCTGCTGACATTCCAAAATCTTTGCCTTCTGGCCAGACCACGATCACTTCCAGGACTCCTGAGTGACAGGTTTCCCACTCGAGTTCGCTGTGTGATCAGTGCGATCCACTTACTCCATGTAGCATCAGTTGCATGACGTGTGGCTGGGACCCCTTCTTTGAACATCCAGCCCAGCACTGGCAGTCAAGATGGCAGGAAGAGCCATGCTTCCATGACCTACCACTTCTGAAGTGGCTCAAACCCCCTTCATATGCTGCCACTATCTCTTTTTCAGTTGGTGTATAGCAGGGCTTCAGATCTTTTGTATCCCCGACTCCAAAACCCTAGGGATCGCCCCAGAGTCTCCCCTGGTGCTTTCTGCCAAAGGCTCCAGGTAGGGCCCTTCTCCCTGGCTGCAGTGTGGAGCACATTTTTAACATCTTGTCCTGCCTGGCCTGGCCCCAGGGTTACTGCAAGGACTGTTTAATTTGTTAAAAGGCTTGCTGTTGCTTACGGCCCCGTTTAAAATCATTCTTCTTCTGGGTCATTTGATATAGAGGGCTCACAATCAGACTGTAATCTGGGATAAGCATCCTCCAAAAATCCACAACATCCAAGAAAGCTTGTATTTCCTTTTTACTAGTCAGTGAAGACACAAAACTGTTTTACTGATCACATCCATTGGGATCCAATGGCACCCATCTTGCTATTTTATTCCTAAAAACTGGATCTCCTGCTCAAGTCCCTTGACCTTACTTTGTTTTACGGCAAAACCAGCTTTCAGGAGGATTTGAACTATTCTATTCCCTTTCTCAAAAACTTCTGCTGTGTTACACCACGCAAAGATGTTGTCAATGCACTGTAAGTGTTCCAGAGCTTCACCCTGTTCCACCGCAGTCTGTATTAGTCCATGGCAAATGTTAGGGCTGTGTTTCCACCCCTGGAGCAGTAATTCCAGGTGTACCGGATGCCCCTCCAAGTGAAAACAAACCAGTCTGCACTCTTTCTGCCTACTTCCTCAGCCAGCTCCTCAGCTATATACCGAGCATGGCTCACATAGTATGGAATACCCATTAGGCTAGTTTGGGTAAGCCAACCCTGCTACGTCCCATCCCAGCTTCTTGTGAAAATTAACCCTATCCCTAGCAGAACCAGGACGAAGTTATAAAACATCAGTCTTGTGGGAAGGGGGCATGGGATGGTGGAGCAGATCAGCAGATCAAATCAGTGTCACACAAGGAAATTAAGCAGAGAATTAGCATTTTATACCCCAAGGTTTTGAGCACCATAGCAGCCTGCAAAAAAAAGAATAAACTGTAACTTTAAGCAGGCTATAAATTGCTGTTATTTCTGTTATACTCAGCCCTTCCTCAGAAACACTGTTGTTTACCAATGAATATAAAAAGAAAGTCTGTCAAGAGTTACATATGAAGGTAACTATAACCTTCATAGCAACCCTATAACCACAAATGAACTTCAATTTACACATTATTTCATAGAATCACAGAATGGTTTAGGTTAGGCAATCACAGCATTAAAATATCTACACAGGAATACAGACTGCAAAACATGAAGCAATCCTGCCATTCAACTGATGAGGACATGGACATCAAGTACTAAGTAGAAGCACTATAGTCAATCTCAGAAAAGTGCGCTCAAGAAAATCTGAAAATATTGAAGCGTGTCCGTAAGAAAGCACTGAGGTCTAGAAAACATTAAAACATTCTAAGAAAAGACTAGAACTGTTTAACAAAGGAAAAGGGATAGCAAAGAGTGTAAAAAAAACTAGGGAGAACAACACTTTCATCTTCTTGGTGGTGGGTAGGACAATTAGTGTCAAAAGTTGTTAGCCTTCTAAACTAAAGATATTGAAGGACTGGAACATAATACCTGGTAACTTGCAAAATTTCCATCATTGGGTGGTCTTTAGAACAGACTAGACAACCACTATCAACAATGACAACCATTACTGTCCCCTTGTTCTAGGGCATGGCTTAGTTTAGTGGTTTTAAATATGTGTAACCCTGTAAGATCCCTTGGCAAAGGAGAGTTGGTTGACTATTTCCGAAATATCTCCAAAATAAAAGGGGGGAGGAGGGAAGAGGTTTAAAAGCAAAAAAAAAAAAAAAAATCAAATTCACCACCTTCTGTAAATGTTTGCAAGATTATCATTCCCATCTTCTTCATCTAACAATGAAAAACTCAGTCTTTTATGTTAGACTCCTCACAGCACTGAAGGATTGTGCATGAGCCCTGTTCTCCCACAGGCCTTTGCTTAACCATTATGAGAGGAGTTGATAGATGTTCCTTATTAGGGAATCAGTTGAACGCAGGCAGACAATCAAAGCCTGATTCCTCCCTGCAGTTCTTTGTCCATACTGGTGACTCCATCCACAGAGCAAGGAAGTAGCTGTGATCAGCACCAAAAAAATATCACCACTTCCAGTCAAGCAGGGCAAAAGCACTGAGTGGTAATTTGGCATTTGACACTCTACTGCAAAAGTGTAATTCTAAGCATTAGAAAAAGATGACAGTCTGATGAGTCTCAGAAATTCTAAGTTACTAAAAGCAGGAGGAAACTTAAGTATGAATCAGAAGACCAAATCTTTCATATACTAGAAAAGCCTCAAAAGAGAACAAGACAGCACAATTCACATTGTGTTAAGACTGATATCAGACTGACTCCAATTAGTATTAAGAAGGGATGCCGAGGCTGGCATTATAAAATACTTTAATCTTTGCTAGAGTGGGAAACGAGTATGCCCATTTGTGAAAATATCACCCTCGCTTTGATAAACAAGAGCTTGCAGTTCTTAAAACAAGAACATAGCAAACACAGAACAGGAAAGACTGTTGCTAATCCAGCTACCACTGTGAATATGAAAGCCCTTAAATAATTCTTGTTCTAACTACCATTCTATCAAAAGCTGAAAGCCCTCACAAATCACAGAAGACCTACTGCATGAGACACAGTTAACAGCAGCAATACCAAAACAAAAAGAAGCAAGTTTTACTCAGGATTTGACACAAATAGTACCTTTGCACAGACAATATTACTCTGAAAGAAATGTCTGAAAGCATTTGCAGTCATGTTTTAGTCCATGCTGTGCTTAACTCCAGCTGCACAGACAAGTAAGGAGTGTACAGGTGTTGCAAATTGACTTTTTAAGAGAAACAATAATCACGTGTGTCACTACCCAATTTAAAGCACTTCCCACCAGGGGGAAAAGTAGCTGCATTTCACAAGTTCCAGGAGTAGCCACAGAAGTTACACATGCAACACGGGTTCAAAGACAAGGGCTTCCTGGTTTTGTTGTCTACAGTAGCTATAAAAGTTCAAACTATACAAGGATTCTTGATGCTGCTATGTTGTTGTGGTTTAACCCAGCAGGCAGCTAAACACCACACAGCTGTTCACTCACTGCCCCTGCCCCCTCCAGCAGGATGAGGAAGAGAATTGCAAAAAAGGGTTGAGATAAAAACAGTTAATAGGACAGAAAAGGAAGGGAAAATAATAATAATGATAAAAGAACACACAAAACAAGTGATGCAGGATGCAATTGCTCACCACCCGCCGATCAATGCCCAGCCAGTCCCCAAGCAGCAGGTTGTCAACTCCCCCTAGCTTTATATGCTGAGCTTCGGCCAGTTTGGGTCAGCTGTCCCATTTGTGTCACCTCCCAGCTTCTTCTGCACCCCCAGCCCTCACTGGCAACGTGGTGTGAGACACAGAGAAGTCTTTGACTTAGTATAAACACTGTTCAGCAACATCAGTGCGATACCACCATTATTCTCATCCTAAATCCAAACCACAGCACTATACCAGCTAATAGGAAGAAAATTAACTCTATCCCAGCCCAAACTAGGACACGTGTAAAATATCAATTTCTCTTCAGAGCTTGCAGTTGTTAAAAGAAGATGTATTGAATTACACTAAATGGAATTTAATAGCAAAGCCTATACATGTTCCAGTTCAGTGGCACATCATCCTTACATTAAGGGATTATCTTAACTGCTGGTTAAAATACTACACTAATGCATAACATGCTGCAACTCACTTTGATGACCTTCACTACCTTTTTGTCAGTTTCATTCTATAGATACATACTGATAGTGTGGCAGCTTAACTGTCCTGCATTTTAAATTGTTTTCTAATTCCCAAGGCTGTATAAATACAGCTGAAAGCTAAAACCATTCTTGTGCCCAAGGCTGTTCATTTAACTTCTGCTTACAATAGATAACTTTCTGAGGGCAGCAGGTCCACTAGTTAACACTTTTAATTCCTGAAAATTGTACTCAGGCATATATACCTGCATGCTCAATACTTACTCCTTCCTCGCTCAACTCCTTGTCTAATCCCCCTTCCCAAGCACGAGAGAGACTGCAATACCCTTCATCACTTTCAAAAGAAACAGAATACAAATTTAATAGTATTTTCTAGATGCATTTCACACCTTTTTTTACTTGTTGGCAAGAAGCAGAGGTAGATGAAGCAGACTACTACCAAACAAGCAAACAAAAAGCCCTACTCCTGTTCCTTGTTCTCTCTTTCCAGAGATCACACCGTCTTTCCACTCAAGTTCCTAAAATAGATTAAGATTACTGGGTTTTTCTAATGGACACAAAAGAATTTCTGGGCCTCCAGGCTACATTCTATTTAAGGATCAACACCCATAACATTCAACACTGACAGCCTTATCATACCTTCCAGATATATTCAGTTTTTCAATGTCAAGCTCCTGCTTCAAAGTAAGTGTTCACCCAGACTCATGAAAGACCATAGTGAAAAGAAAATCCAAAACCGCAATGCCCAGGACAGTAAAAGTCATCTAACAGATAGAGCTGGCTTTCAATCAGACCACATTCAATCTGCTGAACTCAATTCAAACAGTCCAATCTTATGTCCTTGATAGATAAAACCATTCAAATCCTTTACAGGGGAAAAAACATGTAAACAAGTTGCTTTAGCTTTCAGCAACAGAACACAACTAATTCCACAGTACTATCTTCAGTGTGCTTGCACACACCTGTTGCAATCCACAATTCCAGATCAGGTGACGGTTTGATTGACTTTAATCCAGCCAAACGTAACTCCTTGCACAGCACACTTCAGACTGCCAAAAAAGTGCCTGACCAAGTTTTGGGGTTTTCTTCAACTTTCTGGAATAAGTATTTTTTAAGGTAATGGATGGGAAACAGAGGAAGAAGCTGCTGATTAATATTATGGAAGGGTCCAACCAGAAAAACTAGAGATAATAGTTCTCCTGTGTAATTGTCTTCTTTACCACCAAGTCCCTATGTGTGTGACAGACTTCAGACATTACACTCTTAACACTTCCACACTGTTTCGCCATTAAATGTATGCTAGGTATTTCAAGCAGCGTTATCAAAAAAGGACTACTGCGAACTCTTTTGCTACAAGTTACCATTTTAGCAGGCATAGGGGATGTGGGGAAACCAACAAAACCACATCCCCAAATCACTCCCAAACACCCTATAAATATCTTTCCTTTAAAGATTTAAATACTCTAAATCCGTGAATTAAATTTAATTAGTTTATCTGTGAATATTTGTTTACTTTGGCCTTAAACCAATTTCCTCAAAGTTCAATCAAGTGAAGGACACTCCTAACTGCACTTGTCATCAATGAAAGTCATAAAAAGTCAAACACACCTATGAATGTTACTACCAAAGAGTGTAATACTGGAAAATTGTGCATGTGTTTGCTGACACAATATCCTCAGCACCAAGTTTTCTAAAATCAAGAATGCACACCATATGTTTACTTCATATTTGATTTATAAGCAAAATTCAAGGAAAAAAATAACTTGTCAAAAGACAAAACTAATTCAAAACTGAAAGATTTTTACCAACTGCAGTCAAGCAGTTAGAATTAATGATTGCACAGACTTAAGAAGCTTTTGCCTCAGGAAGAGAGGCAAGAAAATTCAGTTGATTGTTACTACCATTCTTTAAAGATGCTACTAACTTTCAGAATACTGAGTATGTTTCTGAACATAATCTTTAAGAACATGAACAAATTACAGACCATAGGCCCCATGTCAGAAGAGAGATTATAAAAAGTGAATCCACGCACCCCATATTTCTGTCCATTGATGTCATTTGAAAGATCTTTCAATCTAACTAGAAAAGATTTCTGCAAATGAAGCTTGCTTTCTTTTGTTCCATAAAAATCTTTTGTATCCAAGAAGAATAGATATCTATGAAATTGTTTGTGTTACATTGCATCAGCTAGATTTGTTTTGAAATTAAAAAGTTCATGGCATTAACAACAAAAGAATATTAAAATATGAACTCAGACCTTTCATGGTGCCTAATGCACTTGCTACATTCACTCTTGGAAAACCACTCATTTGTTTCAACAACTGGGTGCAAATTTTTTCAGCAACTAATTGAAGATTCATTATCAAAAGTAATTCTAAAATACCATTTAATAAAAGAAACATGCTTACTACATGACAGTTTACTATGACCTGTTAAACACAGTATTTGTTAACTGCAGGCATACAAAAGTTAGGCTTCCAGTGGTTTTCTGTTTATTAAAGGTTGTTTCTTCCTATTTCAGCAAATTAAAGAATCATCTATCAATAGAAGATGAATAAAGGATGTTGAAATATTTACTTAGTTTTTAAGACGTTTCATCACTTTATTCACACATACTCCCAAATGAATAAGGGAAACACAGATGATCCACGAGCATCTGAGTATATGAAAAACATAAAAGCACTCAAGGCACACATCCCTGAAAAGGGCATCAGCACACCCATAAAGGGAATCAAGTTAAGAATGCTCCTAAAATTAACAAAAAAGTGTCAGCCAGAAAAAGTGATGGCATGATTTCACATTGCAGCCAAGATTCTTATGACAACCTGCCATTAGTAGGAAAAGTTTACTGCCTCCCTACTCATGGCTACCTGAATTTTTTGCGCTGGATTTTGTGACAGCACCCAGAGAAAGTCTTTTGAGCTGCAGATCGTGAAGAAAAGTTTTGCAATGTCAGATTGGTGTCAGATTAGACAGCTGAATCAACTCACTCTGCAGATTGCATGATCACTCCACAGGACACAAAACTAGCAGCAGGAACTTGCATACAGCTAGATGTTGCAAGAGGGAAACAGACACTGCCCATAACAGCCACTTGTTAATGGATTGCCTTAGCCGGAATGCAGAACACAACTTTAGTTTCTGCCTGGAAGAAATGAAACGCTGATATCATACCTTTCTAACTAACGGAAAGAAAAGGTCCTGACAAATAAGCAGAATGTCTTTACTCCAAGGGGCTGATAAAGTTTTACTCCCAGCCATTCGCCTGTCCTCAATAAAAAACACCTGTGCTGCTTCCGAATCGACACAACAGTTTAAAAATGAAGACTAAAACATAATAAAATTTGTGAAAGACCAAATACAGGCCAGGCACCCTGAACAAAAGAAACAAATAAATTAAGAGGAAATGAAAGCAAGAGCTACATTTAACTTACTTTGCATTCAAACACCAGACAGCTTGTAATCTGTTAGTTTTCTCCCAGCAAAAGTACATAGTTTCAAGGATGTACAGCAAGCCAAGGAACACCCAAACAACTAGGAAAAGTTTTGTCGGCCATGGGCAATGAGTGTCGAGGCATCTACCTGCCTTCAGGAAAAGCAGAAACTTCATTCTAAGATACTTCCTCCATCACATGTGTCATTCTGTAATGTGAAAACCTACATGCTTACACAAAAGCCACAACGCTTTAAACACAACGCTGAGGAACACAAAATACTTATTTTTATAATTCTGAAACAAATCACAAAACATATCGACACCTTTCAGAACTTTATCATTGAAATAACATCTATACTCTGTCTTTACTTTTGTAAGAAGTCTACTGGCACACTGTCCTGGTTTGAGGTAAAACAGAACTAATTTTCTGTTCAGTAATTTTTTTCAGCCAGGCCTCTTCTAATGAACTAAACTCTGAAATTAACAGCATGTTGTTCAGAAACTGTTCAC
>JAOXJM010000019.1:57825219-57842715 GCA_026413425.1 Tringa solitaria
GGGCGGCCTGGCCGGCCCCAGGAGGCCCCGCACCGGCGAGGGCAGCAGGCCCGAGAGGAGGAGGCGCTGGCAACGGCCCCGCGGCTCCCAGGCGGCGGGCGGCAGGCGGAGGAGGCGGCGGGCGGCGCGCTGCTCCGCGCTGGCGAGGGCCGCGTCGGGTGGCGGTGGCAGCAGGGGGTCCCCGGCGGGCAGAGGCTGCTCCGGGGCGGGCGGGCTGGCGCTGTGCACGATGAAGCAGAGCATACAGGGCCCGCGCAGGAAGCAGCTCCGGCTGCGCGGCGGCACCTTCCTCCCCCGGCGGCAGCGGCGGTCCCGGTCCTGGCTCAGGCTGCTTGCCTCCTTCGAGAGCAGGTGGCCCATATAGGAGGCGGCAGAGGCGGAAGGGCCCGCGGGGTGTCACCTGCGGGAGGCGGCGGCGGGCGCTGTCATGCTGCCGGCGGGGGCGGCAGCCGGCGAGCCCGGCACAGGACGGGAGGCGGCGACAGCGGCGACGGAGCTGGTTCCGGGACGCGGCGCCGGGAGGGAGAAGCTTCCGCTACCGCCGCCCTGACCTCCCCCGGGGGAGGCGAAGGGGGCGGCGCTCCGCTGCCGGGACGCCGCCCGGCGGTGCTGCCGCCAGCGGCCGGGCTGGGAGACGGCGGTGGCGGGGAGCGGCCTGGAGGGCCCCGGCGGCAGGAGCGGCCCGGCAGGGAGGCGGGAGCGGCCCCGCGGGGGGGGGTGCGGGGGGCAGCCCGCCCCTGCCCCCTGTCACGCACACAGAGCCAGGCTCCCGCACACCGACACCGACACCACCCCCAACCCCCCCCCCAGGAGCGCCTACCGGCAGTGCGCGGCGTGGGTGCGTTGTTTAAATGCCCTGTGTTTATAAACACAGGTGTAGGGAGTCAGTATATAAGCGTGTAGCACATACGCTGGTGTATGCTACGTATGTGATACATAAGTATTTTTGAATACCCGAAATAGAGGCTTCTTTGGTCAGAGTTCGTGAGGGAAGGGCGGGAGGGCTGGCTCCTGGTGGTGCGCATCCTGGCGGGACCGCGGCTGGGTGTTTGGAGCTGCGGGGGTGAGGCAAAGCCTTGAGACCACCGCCGAGTTTTCTCCATCAACAACACCACCAAATACCCGGTTTCTGCTGTTTTAAATCATTGATCGGCCAGAACCAGGGCCTCCGTCCCTGCACGCCCTGCTCACCTCTAAAGTGCAGCGTGTTGTACCGCTCTGCTGCTGACCAAGTTGTATAAATCTTGCCAAAAAACGGTCCGTAATGCTTTAATTAAGACTCTCCTCAACAGCTAGCAAAACTCACTCATCTGTCTTGGCGTCCAGTTCTGAATTATTGATGCAAATTGACTTAGATATATCGGTTTAAATGCACGTTGAATTTTGTCTTTAGTAAAAGGTGTTTCGGGAGGGAGAGGGCAAGTTATAGCTAGGTTATACGTGGTGCAGTACAATATTAAATAACAAAAGGCAGCAGAAGAAATGCACAGTATTATATATTGTGAAGCAAATCTTTTGGACTTTTGTCCAGGATCAAGTTATGTTGTGATTAAAATGCCTGTGATGCTATTATTTTGTTTGTTACCCGTCTTATTATTAGTCTTCAGTAGCTCAGTTAAAATATGTTTCCTATGAGAGAAATACTAAAATACCATTGGATAAAAGTGGAACAGTAGAATATTTTATCTGAATTTATAACTCACTGAGATCCATCAATTTAAACTGCAGCAAATTTTGGCAAAAAAATTGGCAAGGGCTTTTCCTCCCTCAGATTTCAAACATGTATTTCAATAAGAACAAACAAAGACAACATTAAAGGAAAATGGAAGTCCCAGTCAAGCCTTCAAACCAAACGGCATTCAGAATAAATGCTTGCAATGTCAAATATTCAAAATAAGTCTCATTTTTAAATCTGGCTCTGCAGTTTGTGAATAGTCATTGTGACATTTACTCGTATCATCACATACTAGTATTTCCTGCAGAAATGCTGGTGAAGGTGCCTGACTTCTGTATGTCACTTTCATGTCTGATATATATTGCCCAGTTATTTTGAGATATATACACACCATGTGTACACATATATCTCATACATGGAATTCTTCCCATTCCTCTGATATTTACCTTGACATGATCCGCCTCTGCTGCATCCTTTTGAAATAAGTTGACTTGTACAGAACATAGGCAAGGGCACATCTCATCTCGTCTTGTCTTTCTGAAGCTATTTCACTTTCAGATAGTTTTCCTACCTAATTATTGTCACTTTTCTCCTAATAATTAAAGCTTGAATTTGGTCTTTGGGACACTGTTCCTGAGGTGTTTTTTTATTGCTGTAAAAATTGCAGAATGAAAGAAAGAAAACTGAGATGATAAATGGTCAGTTTTCATATGCTACTCATTCCTTTAGTGCTCGTGTCACTTAGCTGGTAACAACATTTTGGCCCTAAAGATGACAGCAGTGCTATGTTATTGGCAGATATTAGAACCATAAATATTTTCAGAGCAACTTGTCCTGATTCAGTGTAGCGCATGTGATTTGTTTGCTCCAGCATAAGAAAAATGCATTTTGACTGTCCACTGAGCAGGAGAGAGAAACTGAGACAATAACGTTTAGAGAAAAATAATCTTAGCTCAAGGTTTATATTTTTTGTGAACAGAGAAGGACTTGTGGGTGTTGTGATGGTTGGAAGCCACCTTGGGCATAGCAATCTTGACATGATAAGAGTTTTCAATTCTCAGAGAAGTAAGAAGGCTGGTTAGCAGAACTGCTACCTTGGACCTCTAGAGGGCAGATTTTGGCCTGTATAGGGGTCTGGTTGGCAGACTCTCTTGGGAGACAGTTTTGAAGGGCAAAGGAATCCAGGAAGGCTTGAAATTCTTCAACAAGGAAATTTCAAAAGTGTAGGAGCAGGCCGTCCCCATGTTCCAAAAGACAAGCTGGCAGGGAAGAACAGCCTGGCTGAACAGAGAGGTTTGGCTGCAGCTCGGGGGAAAAAGAGGCTTTATGACTTGTGGAAGAAGGGACAGGCAACTCAGGACTGACTACAGAGATGTCATGAGGTTATGGAGAAAGAAAATTAGAAGGGCTAAAGCTCAACTAGAACTCAATTTGGCTACTGCATTAAAAGGCAATTAAAAATGTTTCTATAAATACATAAGCAACAAAAGGAAAGCTAAACTGAATCTGGGAAACACAGTGACAAAGAATGAGGAAAAGGTAAGGTACTTATTGCCTTCTTTGCCTCAGTCTTTAGTAGTAAGACCAATTATTCTCAGGTTACCCAGCCTGCTGAGCTGGAAAACAGAGACAGGAAGCAGAATGAAGCCCCCATAATCCAAGGCGAAATGGTTAGCAACCTGCTACACCACTTAGACACAAACAAATCTATGGGGCTGGATGGGATCCATCCAAGGGTACTGAGGTAACTGGCGAAAGTGCTCATGCAGCCATTTTTCATCATTTATCAGCAGTCCTGGCTAACTAGGGAGGTCCCAGTTGACTGGAGGTTAGCAAATGTGACACCCAACTCCAAGAAGGGCCAGAAGAAGGATCCAGGCAACTACAGGCCTGCCAGTCTGAAGTCAGTGCCAGGAAAGGTTATGGAGCAGATCATCTCACGTGCCATCACATGGCACGAGCAGGACAATCAGATTATCAGGCCCAGTCAGCATGGGTTTATGAAAGGCAAGTCCTGCTTGACAAACCTGATCACCCTCTATGACGATGTGACCACCTGCTTAGTGAACAAGGGAAAGGCTGTGGATACTGTTTACCTGGTCTTTAATGAAGCTTTTGGCACCATTTCACACAGCATTCTCCTGGAGAAACTGGCTGCTTATGGCTTGGATGGGTACACTCTTCTCTGGGTAAAAAACTGGCTGGAGCGCTGGCCCAAGTAGTTGTGGTGAATGGAGTTAAATCCAGTTGGTGGCCTGTCACAAGTGGTGTTCCCCAGGGTTCAGTATTGGAGTGTTTGAGTCGACATAGGCAGGATGCAGGAACAACCACAAGATTACAGATGAAAGGCAAAGAACAAATTTAATCTTGATACCTCATGGATCAGGAAATCTGCAAAGCAACACCTGGGCAGAGGCACGCTAGCAGGGGATGGAGGCACCACGGATGAAGAGCGAGTCATTGGCGAGACAGCCCTTGTTAGCAAAAGAGTGAGAGAGGAAGAGCTGAGACTTGCTGTTCTTTCCTTTATTTTAAGAACTCAAACAGACATAGTTTTCCATAGTGCTTTGATCTTCTTCAGCAGCAGGGCAGGAATCTCAGGCATGGCTGGTAAGTTCATCACAGGCCTACGTTATCTAAGTGCATATGTTCCACCTGTTGAGCACGTAAGACTAAAGACAATTAAAGCGAAGTATGTGTTTTCCAGCACCCAATGTGCAAGTCAATTGAGCGCGTTTACGGTCCTCCTCGCTGATCTTCCATTACTTTTACATGGGGCCAGTTCTGTTTAGTATCTTTATCAGTGACCTGGACAAGGGGGTTGAGTGCACCCTCGATAAATTTGCAGATGACACCAAGTTAGGTAAGAGTGTTGATCAGCTTGAGGGTAGGAAGGCTCTATAGAGGGATCTGGACAGGCTGGATTGATGGGCTGAGGCCAATGTGATGAGGTTCAACAAGGCCAAGGGCTGAGTCCTGCGCTTAAGTCACAACAACCCCGTGCAGCCCTACAGGCTTGGGGCAGAGTAGCTGGAGAACTGCCTAACAGAAAACAACCTGGGCAACGGCTGGATGAATATGAGCCAGCAGTGTGCCCACATGGCCAAGAAGGTCAACAGCATCCTGGCCTGTACCAGGAATAGTGTGGTGAGTAGGAGTAGGGAAGTGATTGTCCCCCTGTACTTGGCACTGGTGAGACCCCACCTCAAATACTATGTTCCTTTTTGGGTCCCTCACTACAAGAAAGACATTGAGGTGCTGGAGGCTGTCCAAAGAAGAGCAATGAAGCTGGTAAAGGGTCTAGAGAGCAAGGCTTATGAGAAGCAGCTGAGGGAACTGGGGTTGTTTAGCCTGGAGAAAAGGGTGCTGTTGGGAGACCTTATTGCTCTCCAGAACTACCTGAGAGGAGGCTGTAGCCAGGTGAGTGTCGGTCTCTTCTCCTGAGTAATCGGCAATAGGACAAGAGGAAATGGCCTCAAGTTGTGCCAAGGGAGGTTTAGACTGGATATTAGGAAAAAGTTCTTCCCCAAAAAGGTTATCAAGCATTGGAACAGGCTGCCCAGGGAAGTGGTTGAGTCACGATCCCTGGAGGTCTTTAAAAGTTGTGTAGATGTGGAGCTTAGGGTAATGACTTATTGGTGGGCTTGGTAATGTTAGGCTAATGGTTAGGCTCAATGATCTTAAGGGTCTTTTCCAACCAAAACAATTCTATGATTCTGTGATTTTGTGTCATCTCAGTTGTGAATGCTGTTTAGGAACAGAGTCTGTGTTCATAGCTTGTTTGTAGACATTGCAAATCTGAACTTACCTGTACAAGCTGTTGAATAGTTATGCTCCATTTGTAGTAGTGCTAAGCCAGCAAATCCTTTCTGCTATTCTAGTTAAGTGTTTTCTGGTTGTAATTTAGGAAAGTGCATTCCCCACATTCCCACCCTACTTCCCTTCTTGCAGCTGATGTGGCCATGCTGCCAAAAAGTGTATATCAAGCATAGAAAATGAGAGAATTTCATTATGGGTGATAAATGAATGTTTGCATGATGATTTGTTTGTGTTCTCTTAAAAAACACAGCACGGTGTAAATAAATCAGGTAAAAGGCATTAAAGCACGTTATTAACTAGACATTGTATTTGAATAGGCAGAGTAAAAACCGCCTGGGTGCATGCTTGAATATGTATGCTAATTACCTAGTGTATGGATAATCTATTTGAAAATTCCTACCAAATATAACATGTTCACCTCAGCTGAAGATGACAAACTACTTCTCAGACTATTAATCACCAAGGATGGTTTTCTTACTCAGCGTTCTGAGGATTTTGAATAGGAGAAGTTGGGGGAGGGACATTTTTGGTTTTCTTAAAAGTTTTTCAATCCTCAAACCCGTTGCCTAGAAGCCAGGCAGAACAAGGAGAACTTGTAGGAGACTGAAAGAACATTGAGGGTATGGTAATATTCAAAAAAGAGGCAGGTTATCCCATCAGAATTAACTAGTTGTTCAATTAATCTGATGTAAATTCTGTTGATAGTGCCACAGAATCACAGAATTATAGGGGTTGCTAGGGACCTTCGGAGATCATCTAGTCCAATCCTCATGCCAAAACAGGTTCACCTAGATCAGGCTGGACAGGAAAGCATCCAGGAGGGTTTTGAGTATCTCCAGAGAAGGAAACTCCACAACCTCTCCGGGCAGCCTGTTCCAGTGCTCTGGAGCTCTCAAAGAGGAAAAGTTTTTCCTAATGGATCAAATTTCCAGTGTTCCGGCTTGTGCCCATCACCTTTTTTCCTCTCACTGGGCACCACTGATAAGATCGCCTCTCAGTCATCTCTGGGCTGAACAGACCCAGGTCTCTCAGCCTTTCCTCATAAGAGAGGTGCTCCATTCCTTTGATCATCTTTGTAGCCCTTCACTGGACTCCTCCCAGTTTTGTATCATCAGCAAACTTGCTGAGGGTACACTCTGTCCCCTCTTCCAGGTCATTGATGAATATGTTGAATAAGACTAACCCCAGTACTGACAGTAACTAGTGGGGAACACCACTAGTTACAGGCCTCCAACTGGTCTCTGTACTGCCTGTCACAACCCTCTGAGCTCTGCCACTTAGTCAGTTCTCAATCCACCTCACTGTCCACTCATTTAACCAGCACTTCCAAAGGTTACCCGTGAGGATGTCATGGGAGACAGTGTCAAAAGCCTTGCTGAAGTCAGGGTAGACAACATCCACCGCTCTCCCCTCATCCACCCAACCAGTCATTCTATCCTAGAAGGCTGTCAGATGGGTCATAGTAGATGCATTAGACTTAAATTTTTCCAAGTTACTTCAGCTAGTAAAATAATCTCTTGTTTTAAAAGCACTACCTAAAAAATTTATTATACTGATTAAGAATGGCTGGGGTTAATTCACAACAAGGGTAAAACAGAAATTCACTGTCAATAAGATTATAGATATCACAAAGATTTATGACATGATGACAAATGATGGCAGAAAAGTCACAAAAAAATATTGTAAGAATTATCAATTGCTTCTGTTCGGTACAGAATTAAGTACAATTTTGTATTTAATGTTTCTTTTCTACAATGTTACATTAAGACAAATTTATTTTCATTATCTGTGAAAAGAGCAGATCTCGTTTTTAACATCTTTCAATTTTTCTGGATCCCTCAAAATTCCTCTTTATAGAAATCTTTTTGGAAGTGTTAACTCCTATAAATTGTATATGCTAGTAAGTTTTTGCTCTAGAAGATGTCAGATTGAAAACCAGCAGCAATTCAATTGGTAAAGTGGCTTTTGATTATGACAATAGCACATTACCATCATCTTACTTTTTTAAGCCTTGCAAACCAGGGATTTCTCCTAATGATTTCAACCTCCCTTACCAAATTTTTAAAGTAATAAGTATCTTCTAATTTCTACTTGCTATTGCTCATATTTTCTGCCACCTCTGCACATCTGATATTATTAGTATTTTAATTTATTGAATTCATCTCACCACTCTGTCAGGATCAGAATTTAGCCAATTCTGTTGCTAATAGGTAGTCACGTATTTTGGTTGTCTGATAAACACTTTGAAAAAAGGTCACCTGGATGAAGTCTCAGAGGGTGGGATTCAACTGCCTATGAGTAGTTGTAGCACCTTCTTAGATGTTCTGGGTGACTGAGCTGCCTGCAAAGGGCTGGGGTGTGTGACACGAGGGCACAGCTACAGCCTGTGGGAGCTCCAGCTGCTCTATGGCATCCCCTATTTAGACAACTGAGTGACCCTAAGTAATGTATGGAGTGTCAGCAGAGCTTTTTACCTATCAGTATTCTCTTGTAGCCATGTGTTTTCTTTTGCAAAATCCCACATTTCACTGTTGTACTGCTCTTGGCTGGAATGGAGCTAAATTTGTTCACAGTAGCTTGTATGTGGTGGTGTTTTGGATTTGTGCTGGAAACAGTGTTGGTAACAAAGGGATGTTTTAGTTCTTGCTGAGCAGTGCTTACAAGGCCAAGACCTTTTCTACTTCTCATGCTACCCCACCACCAAGGAGGCTGGGGGTGCGCAAGAAGCTGAGAGGGGACACAGCTGGGACAACTGACCCCAACTGACCAAAGGGATATTCCATACATCATGCTTAGCAATAAAACCAGGGGGAAAGTTGGCAGGGGGGCCCACTGCTTGGGTACTGGTGGGACATCGGTTGATTGATGGTGAGCAACTGTTTTAATTGTCTTTCTTGGGCTTTATTTTCCTCTCTCTTTGAGTTTTTTTCCCCCTCTTTTCCTTAGAAATTATTATTATTTATTATTATTGTTACTTATTTTTTTGTTATTAAACTGTTGTTATCTCAACTCATAAGTCCGTTTCTCACTTTTACCCTTCTGATTCTTTCCCTGTCCCAGAAGGATAGAGGTGAGGGAGAAGGGGAGTGAGTGAGTGGCTTATGGTATGGTATGGTGCTTAATTGCCAGCCATGATTAAACCGTGACAACTACATTTACTGTATATATGTTCAGTATGTTTACTTCCTGTCTAAGTAGATTGTTTCTCTCAGTGGTTTTATGCCCTCATTGTCTCAGCATGGAGTATTTTGTACAGCTGGGCCACTGTCACAGAAGAGTTAGCAGACATAATGTCTATCAGAAATTATAATATTTCTGAAGTTGTCCCATGTATTAAAATTTTTGAACACTGTATGGAGGCAAGTTACAAGCCAATGATGCTGTTAAGGTACCATGGAGGCCAGGGCATCAGGGACCCCATGGGGCAGGCAGGACAGCACAAGGGCTCATCAGCTGTGACCAGATGTAACCTTTACCCACATCCTAATTAACAGCATTATTTTCAAATATCTTTATTACTTAAATATATATATTTGTGTCTAGTCATCTAGCTGTTTCAATTAAGTAGGTCTTCGAAGTTCCCCAAGGATTTAAAATATTTGCTGGCAGCTAGAGGATGCCACATTCTTTCCATTGATTTCACTCTTCCAATTGAAGTTGAAAACCATTTTTCTCAAAACATCATCCACTACAATTTCTGAACTGTGAAACAAATTCAATCTGATCATGGTCTCATTTCAAAAGGAGAATCGTGTCAGTACCATAAATAAAGCTTTAGTTTAATAATCTAGGCAAGTCTTTTAAAATACGAACGTACATGTATACAAGGAGGCTTTGACCACTTTTCAAGACTTCAAGCCTTTTTCAAGGCTGTTCTTTATCTATTAGCCTGCAAGAGCTGAACAAATTTTAAATTACAATGTTGGATGGTGAGAAAAGTAGGGAAGTGCATGGTGCTCCTGATCATTGCAAGGGTTTTTACACTGGGTGTCAGTGTTGCTTCACGCAAAGGAAGCACAGTAACCACTTGCTGTAGAAGCAGGACGAAATATTTCACGAACACGTATCTTTAACAGCTGTGAAATCTTCACCGCATTAACGTCAGAAGGAAGATATAACTAACACTTCATTTCTTCATTATCACTGCTTATATTTCATGAAATTAGAAGTCATAAACCCAATAATGTTGGGAGCCTGAAAGCTACTACAGCTAACACGATCTAGAAATTAAGCAGTAAAATCCCCTCAGTTTACGATATTAAAGGTTTATTACATATATAGCAATAGATTGTGACATTTTTCAATGTTATCTCTGTGCATATTTAAATAAGCCACACAGACTGATGACCCAAGACTAGGATAGTATTTAATTTTTGAGCTGCAAATGAACACAAGAAATAAAAACTGAAAAAACAGTTATCATATTGTGTCTGGTCCTGATACCCATGAGTGCATGTTCATCCAGATTTCAGGACTGAACTTCAGAAAATTGAGCCTATGAGAAATTTTTGGCAATATTGCCATAGTTTGTTGCTGGCTGATACCACCAACAGTTCATAAAATCACCAGTTGATGAGAACAGGTTCTTAAAGGATGGATTCACTTTTTTAAATGGTTAGGAGTGCAATTAAGATGTAGATGGAAGGAAGTAGCAGAATTTCCACCTTGTGTTTAGAAACAGCATAAAAATAAGTACAAAATAAAGAACTGAAGTTTTTCCTTATAGGTGTATTTTTGGTTTTATTGCTAGTTTTGCAACAATCTGTTGTTACTGTCTCATCAACGTATGTGTATATGACAATTATAGTGTGGATAACTTGCAACATTTTTATCAACGCAGTAAGTGCCAAGGTGTCTGCTTGGAAGTGTGCACATAGAAAACTCAGGAGAGATATAAACCCAATTTTCCCAGGCACTTTGTAAGCACTTCAACCTCTGAAGAGCTTGAAATCTATGGTGTGACACAGTGGAAAGTTTGTAATGTGGAAGTAGTAGCTCATCCTACAAATGAATATTTGCTCATCTGAGAACAGCAGGACAGAATGTCTGATAAACACATGGTCTCTGTATAAAAGGAGAAATTACTTAATATCCATGTTCTGAAACATCCAGTGTTAACATGACAGATTAAAGACTATATCCTGTTTTCTGATCATATGCAGATATTTAATCAAGTTTCAGCTTTACAGAATCTATATAAAAATACAGGGCTGCAAGACACCGAGTTTAAGCTACCTTCATTTGTCTGCATTTTGATTTCTACAATTACAGCAAGTACTAAGCTCAGTGTTTCAAAAGCATTGTTTTGACAAAGTAAACTTTCCTTGATTTTGTGTTACTTTTCTCATGCTGAAAGGCTGGTAATTGATAAAGGTTATTTAGGTCTGTGGTCATTATATTGGATATACTAAAACCAATGACCACAGGTTATTGCACTTAGATCACTTGCGTACTCTATCACAGAAAACATAAGAGAAAGCAAGTGTCTTCATAAAGTTTTATGTGGAAGCTCACAGAAACCTTTAAACTCTTTGGACCTTTGTTCAGCAGACACAAAATTACTTTATTTCTCCATCTCCTCCTCACCCTCATCAAGTATCACAGAATAATGTTTTGTAATATTACAAATTCATATGAAATTTCTTACTGGGTTTGCCTCACAACAATTTGCAATGTCAAAGAGCAAAATCTTAATTACTAAGGATCAGAAGTATGTTCTTCCTTTCTGTGGGAGAGGTAGATTCAGCAACAGTTGTGAGTTCCTGCTCCTGATGGATGAGAGGCAGTTATTCCAGGATGAGGAGACTCCAACTGAAAAGAGAAATCAGCAACATTCATGTTACATATTACATGCCTTGCAAGGAGGCACCCAAGAGGGCTAATTAGAACAACTATTGAAGACTCAAGATCTCTATTTAGTTTACAAGTCTGTCCATAATGTAAGGAAATTAAAAAAGGAGTATAGGAGAGACTAAGAAGAGTCAAAGGTCTTTTTCTGACACAAAATATCTGAGCAGAAATGGGAAAAAACATTTGGAAAATGGTAAGAAAGGGCCAGCTCTTATAGTAGGCCCAGAGAAGAAACAGAATTTGAAGGGCCTAATGTCTTATGGATCTTATCTTGAAAACTTAGTAGAGATTCAAATCTCATTCTGTGCAGTGTGGGAGTTTTGTATTTCAGTATGTTTTTCAGGAATACATGGAGAAATTGGGGAGAAGAAGATTTTTGAAGTCATGGTATGTTTGATGAATTGTATCATAAAATTTCTAAATATACTGTTCTGCAAAAAAAAAAGGAGTTATTTGGAGAGTGGGAGGAATCGCTTTAAAGGATAAGTTCCTCAACACAGAGGCTGCATATGAAAGTATAAAAGAATATTCCAGCACAGAGGAGAGGTAATATTTTCTCTGAGGTCAGAAACATCACACCTAGCAACAGATTACAGTTTTAGAAACAGCACAAACAGGAAATGAAACATCATAAAATCCATGAGGACATAATCTAGACATTTTCCTTCAGAGAATATTAAGGAATATAAAAAACCTACCTAATTTTAACTGTCTTGTTTCTAACATGCTTGTTTGAAAGCAACGGTCAGGATCTGGCTGCTCTTGACTTGTTTTTTGTTGGCTGACGTTCTGGTATGTTTGCACTGAATACAATATGTATATATTATCATATCATATCCTGCTGGAACAGTAAGATAGAAGCAATGTTTCACATTATGAAAAAAATCTTTTGGGGAAAACACAAGTATCTGATTTTGCACTCTAATAAGGAATTTAAAAAATCAGTTTCTCAGTGTTTAAATGAAAGACTTGGCTGCTTATCTATACCTTTACAGACCTAGTCTTCATTTCAACTATTGTACTGTCTAATTCATTATATGATCCTTATGGCTGGATACGGATACAGTAGATCAATTTCAGGGCACTGTAAGAGGAAAAGGAAAGGTACTGTTACTGCTCTGCTGAATAAAATTTTGCTGTTTGCTGGGGTAAATTACCTTTTCTAGTTTGTTCTGCAGATATAAACATCTGATGTTCAAATTCCATCTTAAAGTTCTAGTTTGTTGGAGGGGAAGAAAAAAATTATAAATTTGACAAATAATTTTAACCCACTTAATTGTAATAGTTTACACTCTGCTTCTACAAGGACTTGCTTGAAACAGCTAGGTATGTTTAGCTAGTGTTAATGTTAGACCCTAAGGTAGAAGGCAACCTTTAAAGATTCCCTTCCGTCTTATGCAAGGTATCAATCCCTTTTCTGGCAGAGCATGGAAGTAACAAGTTTTTTGTGTTTGAGATGATGATCAACTGACGAGCAATTAAAAAATCCTTGAACTGGTAAACACGAAACATGGTCTGCCTGAAGATGGCAGTATTCGATTTGAAAGAATAAATCCCGGGGAGAACTGCAGCTTGGATTCTGTTTTATTATTCATTGTACCACACCGCCTAAGTGACAGGCTGTCAATAATTAAAGGGAGGGTAGGAGAGGAGGGGGCACATGTTTCACAGTTTTCTGACCTGCCATAATTTTTCCTTCTCTCTCAGCATGAAGATTCTCTAGTGAGCGTGTAGTAATAATCTATTTACAAGGATTACACCACCTGCATTCCAGTCTCCAGCAACACTTTCCTAGGAAATCCTTTACTTCAGGGTTTTTTGGTTTTTAATCATTTGGCAATTAAGATTGGGCCTATAACGAAATGATGATGCTAAATATGTCAGCACTGTTTTGCTTCCATTTCACATTTTTTGTGTTTGAGAATACACTCAAGAGTATATGCAACTTCAAAAGGGCTGCCACCTTAGGAGAAAATAAAGTTGATAACTTACTAAATATTCACTCTAGGTTTCCTTCAGTAATTCACAGAATCATTACGGTTGCCTTGTAGCAAATTTCATCTTTACAAGAGTATCATATGAAAACCCTGTGTAAATAATCAAAAAACTGCCCCAAATCAAAATAAAAGCTATCTTAGACAGAATACTTGGGCTACTCTCATTTTCAATATATCCATGGAAATCCTGGCTGTTTTATGCATAAATGGCTTTTTTTCACCATCCCAAATCATTTATTTCACTGGGTTATAGGAGTGGATGAAGAAGATCTTTTTATTGCTTTGATTAAAGACTCCACAATACTCCTGGGGTTCAATGCAAGTTATAAGTGGACATCATAACTACAATGTTCCTGGCTGGTTACACAGTTGAGAAATTAGTTTCTGGTAACATGATCACCTTTTATTATTTATTACAGTTGCTTCTATAGTAGAGCTGTGATTCCCAAACTGGGTTATGAGGCTTGCAAGACCAGAAGAAAGGCAAAAATGGGTCATCCAACCAATATGGGATTCATAAATCCTCTCCTCATCATAACCAGAGATAGACTCTTGAGCTCATAAATGCAGTTCTCTTAGACCACGAGATTAGTTGTGCATCTTTTATGACAGATTTTGGCAACCTGACAGATGTACTTCTAATCCCTTAAATGGGGAAAGGCTAAATGTGACCTTTTACTTCCTCTAAAAGATGCAGCATCTTCTGCTTCTTGCTTATTATCCATGTAGGAAGTCTGCTTTCTGTCCTGGGCTTGTTTATGGTACTTTTAAGATCACAGTCTGCTTGCATCCATTTGATGTATTAGTGTGTGCTGAACACGTCACTGTTGTCACACTCAAATACTGCATGTCAAGAAAGGGGCAATAGCTTTTTAGGACTCTTGCAGCTGAAAGGGAATATGAAATGTGACCAAATTTGTATCAGTCAAGTTTAGGTCGCATTAGAAGAATTCACCTTGAAGCAGGCTTATGAGCATTTACAGCCATCAGCTGCCTGCTGGTGGGACGTGGCAGGTGAGCGCAGAGCTGGTTGTCCGCCCTGCCTCCTGTCAAGGGGCTGCTTGCTGCAGGGCCAGAGCTGGGCCCCGCTGCCCACTCTCCTCCCGCATGCACCAGGGTGGGCAAGGTGATATCCTGCACTCAGTCAGCCGTGTAGACGTACCATTTACCTCAGTGATTATTTTCCAAAGCTCAGAGGTTTTCTTATTTTATCTGAGTGTATATAGTCCCCACAATTAATAGTTAAAACTAGGAATTTCTACAAGCAGTGCCATGAAAAGGCGTGATGCAGGAAGCATCATACCTCTAGCTTTTAACGTTCCAGTCCAAGTGACTGGTACACGTTTACAACTGGACTGAGCAGAGGAAGCCTTTGGCAAATCTAGAGCAATGCAAAAATTTTGTACCTGAATATGTGGCAACACCAGAACTGTTATCCGGTACTCCATAAATGGGGTGATTTTTTTTGCAGGACTTTTGGTTTGTGTTTGGTTTTTGGCTAACAGGGTCACAGACATTTCAAGGACACAAAGAAAAAGAAAGAAGAAGCTATATGAGAAGTTCCTTAATGCACTGAAGCATGACCTTTTAAGTAGTTTCTGATTTTAACTGGGGTCATTATTTCTAATCAAGGCTTGTCAGCGGATTTCACTTCTTTTAATCTGTGTTGGAGAGTGGCCTTATAATATCCTTGGAGAGTGGATTTATAAAATTTAAAAGTGTTACAAGATATAGGAGAAATTTTAAAAAACCAGGAGGTGTTTTGGAGGATGACTCCCAAGCAAGATTCATACATGTACACACAAGAACAACATACATGTACATACAAGTACACACAAAGAAGAAACAAACCACATCCCACCCATGTCCCTTCTCATTCTCCCATGTACCTCTAAGGAAGAGGAGCAGGAAAATTAGATTGTAGGAAATCAGATTTCAGGCACACACAGACAAAGAATACAATCTTTCTAGGTACAGGATGTCTAGGAGTAAATGCTAAAGCCTTCTGAGAACAACCCCTGCCAAGATAAGACCCTCTGATTTTGTTTTTGGATGGAAATAAATGGGCCAAGTTAAAGAGGATTTTCTCTTGACAACCCCCAAGATAACAAGTAAGATAACCCATGATAACTTTCCATGAAGAGGATGTTTGAAGAATCACTTTCAAGCAAAATTTGTAAGAAATCTTCACAATAAATGTATAAATTAGTGATATCATACTCTTTCTTCCCTGTCTGGATTCTTCATCCCTCTGTCCTGCCCACAAATGTTTCTGTTTCAAGCAGCCAAACAGCAGAGTGGCTGAAAATAAATGAGTCCCACTGCCATATTATGCTGCCTAGTTAGCGTCTGTCTATTAGCCTGATGGTATAAACCTGTAACTTTGGCAGATGTATATATAAAAAAATAATACAACCAAGCATGGCTAAAAGATTTTTTGAAAAGGTAGTCTTTGGGTTTGTAAGCAACATTTTAAGGCAGTGCCAACTCCCTGCAGTGTCTGTCTTTGAAAAGAAATTGGGGCCTTTGCCAGAATTCGTGTTAACTACTGCTGGCAAAAAACCTACAGGCAAACTGGCCCTTTATCTGGAAGCAGCAGCTGCAGCACCACATTTCAGAGAGACTGCATCTCTCAGTAACCTCTCAAAATTTCATCACCTTGCTCCCGTAAGAGCAGCTATGTTAAACATTTCTACTCTTGCAAAATGCATACCCCTAAAACTAAAGAAATATCTAACAGGTAAATACAAGAAGTCCAGGAAGACAAAAGATGCATTGACTACTTATATGAATGCTGCTGTTAGGATAGCTTATATTTCTGCCTTTTGCACATTTTAGTAAGATAAAATGTATTCCTAAAGGGTTGACCCATATTGAATGAAATGCACATACCTTCCATCTGTCACCATGGCAGGGAAATGAATGTGACATGAATTATGAGACCAGCTAGTGTAGCTAGAAAAAGAAACACATTTATGAGTGCACAAGCCTGTTAGGGCTTCATACTGTCCCATGGCTGGAGGCATAGGGGGGACCATAACCGATGGAATTAAAAAGTGAACAAAACGAGCTTTGCACATTTCATGTGCATATTTTAACTTTTCCTACTGGTGCATTTCCACAGAGAGATAGAGATTTTTTTCAAATCATGAACCTTCTGCCTTAGCATGAAATTGTCCCAGTTGCTGTATGAAATATTGCACTTACATTGTTAAATGCTGGATAGAGAGACCCAACTCTCCAGTTGTTATCCACGTGCAAAGTCCAGCATGGTTGTCTGGGACTTAACATTTTTAAGGTCAAGTCCTGAATTATGCACTGCAAGAATTCTACTGCACTAGAAAATTAAATTAAGAGTCCTTCCACAAAAGTGCAACATGTGTGTAGGAACTGCCAGAGACAGATGTGGACATCCATTGTCTCCTGTGCTCAATGCAAGACTTAAAAAGTTCTGCTTCTGCTGCTGGTCCTTCTATGCAGTTGACTAACAGTGTCTGTCATGTGGGCATGCAGTGAAGAGATCCTGTGATGCAACCAGCTGGCCTGAGCGTTTGACAGGCTGTGTCTGGTAAATGGGATCCCAGGCTGGGAGAAAGACCATAATGCTGCTTTCAAGGAATGAGCAAGGGCAGGGGTCTCCCTCCCATCTGTGCATAAACATGCTGCAAAAGAGGTGCTCTTTTTGCCACTTAGGCTTGACTTCTCCGACAGAGATTTAATGTGCAGTTTGCATACTTATGTTTAACTATACAAAGCTAGGGAGAAAAAAAATTGTGAGACTTCCTTTAAATTGAAGGAACTATGAAATAGAAATAAGGGAGCATTTGAAGAGTGTTTCTTAAAGTGTTTTCTGGGGTGCATCAGGAAGACTGTGACCAGGAGGTCAAGGGAGATCATCCTCCCTATCTACTCTTCCCAGGTGAAGCCTCATTTGGAGTACTGTGTCCAATTCTGGGCTCCCCAGTTCAAGAAGCACAGGGAACTGCTGGAGAATGTACAGCAGAGGGCTACAAAGATGATTAGGGGACTGGAGCATTTCTCTTACGAGGAGAGGCTGAGGAACTTGGGTCTTTTTTGTCTACAGAAGAGAAGGCTTAGGAGGGATCTGATCAATGCTTATAAATACTTAAAGGGTGGGTGTCAAGAGGATGGGGT
>JAOXJM010000019.1:57847513-57901910 GCA_026413425.1 Tringa solitaria
AATAGAATAGAATAGAATAGAATAGAATAGAATAGAATAGAATAGAATAGTTCCATTGGAAGGGACCCACAACAATCATCTAGTCCAACTGCTTGACCACTTCAGGGCTGATCAAAAATAAAAGTTAAAATTAAGGTCATTGCCCAAATGTCTCATAAACACTGACAGGCTTGAGGCATTGACCACCTTTCTAGAAAGTCTGTTCCTGTGCTTGACCATCCTATTGGTAAAGAACTGTTTTCTAATGTCCAGTCTAAACCTCCCCTGGTGCAGCTTTGAGACACTCCCAGGCATCCTGTCACTGTATCCCAGGGAGAAGAGATCAGCACATCCCTCTCCACTTCCCTTCCTCAGGAAGCTGTAGAGAGCAATGATGTCACCCCTCAGCCTCTTTCTCTACAAACTAGACAAGCCCAAAGTCCTTATTCACTCTTCCAACTCCATGCCTTCCAATCCTTTCACTAACTGGGTTGCCCTCCTCTGGACACATTCAAGGACCTTCATGTCCTTCTTAAATTGTGGGGCCCAGAACTGCACACAGTGTTCAAGATGATGCTGCACCATTGCCAAGTACAGTGGGAAACCCCCCTCTTTTGACCTGCTCCCCATGCTGTGTTTGATGCACCACAGGATGAGGTTTGCCTTCTTGTCTGCCAGGACACACCGCAGACTCTTACTGACCCTGCTGCCAACCAGCACCCCCAGATCCCTTTCTGCAGGGCTGCTCTACAGCCACTCCTCTCCCAATTCATAATTGTGCCTGGGATTATCCCATCCCAAGTGCAGAGTCTGGCATTTGTTCTAAATTCCTTGCCACTGATAATTGCCCAATGCTCCAGTCTATCCAGATCTCTCTGCAAGGCCTCTTGTCCCTCAAGAGAGTCAATGGCACCCCCCAGTTTAGTATTATCAGCAAAGGTACTAATGGTGTATTCAACTTGTGCATCCAGATCATTGAAAAATATTGAACAGAACTGCCCCTAGAATTGCGCCCTGAGAAACTGAGACTGGTGACTGTTCTCCATGTAGCCCCATTCTCTACAACCCTTTGAGCTCTGCCATTCAGCCAGTTCTTCACCCAGCACACTACGAACCTCCTCATCTCAGATGTCCTATAAAAGAGAGAATTTGTCATTTGCTTTAGTGGGTAGCCCAGCCCAAAACACAACATCACAGATGGACAAATTATCCAGAAGGATGCTGTGAAGGACAGTATCAAAAGTTTTTACATAACAAAAGGTGTCATCTTACAGTATATACTCTTTTATGAATATTTCTTCAGTGTCTTTAGTACTCATACCCTTTTAGCTAGAGAAGGCAATATGCAGATCTAGCAAGATATAGTTGAGTCCATTACTATTTTGCAGTCCTCACAGCTACTTGCTCTGGTGGCAAGCAAGCTTAAGTATTTGTGTAGCTGTAGAACTGCTTATTCATTCAGAGTTTGCTGTATAAATGCTTGACAGCTGGGTATGTACAACAGGGTGGCTGGGAGGCAAAGAAGAATAAACCCTTTTTTATTTGCCTGGGACTGCTCTGTGCCTAGAGGGAAAAGATCTACTCTCCCTGAGGGTCTCTGCAGCATGGGCTGGGACAGAAGAAGACAACAGCAGCCTACAAGGAAAGAACAGAGAGCAGTGACAAAGGGCAGACAGAAACACCAACTTTCCATAGGGATTTGGAGGAGCCTAGAGTCCTGAAAGTCCATGGTAACTCAGGTGGCCAATAAAAGTTTTTTACCTCAAGATGAGCCTAAACAAGAGGACTGCTTTGCCAAGACAGTGGACAAGGCAAGGAAGGATTCAGTCTGTCTCTGTTTTCTCCCTGTTTTCTAAAAACTTTATCCTAGTTTGTATTCAAATGAAAGACAACCTTAGACATTCAAAGCCACTTTGCTGTACAGGTGGAACCGCTCCAAAATTCTCATTAAACTGGGGTCCCATTGTAATCTGCATTGTACTTTTATAGGTTATATACTAGCTGCTTCTGTCATCTAGCTGAGTCACGGTGCTTTCAAAAAAGACAATAATGTTCTTTGCTTAACATGCATTTATTATTTGTAGTCCATTTCCTGAGTATTTTGTGCAGCATTTTGAAGGGACTCATTACTGGGGATAGGGATATCATTAGTGAACATACCAGATGAAAATAACTGAATAGGATGATCTCATTTTATTTATAGCTTCACAGATGACAGGAGTTAACACCAGAGGTCAGGGGCTAATGTCAAATTATTTTCTTCTACACTCAGTAACTTACAGTGAATTGCAGTAGGGACCTATACACCAGAAAAACAAACAACCCCCCTCCAAACTATCACATTAAGTCTTGTCCTTCCATTACAGCTTTTATAAAGCATAATCTCTCCCTAGATAACAAAAAAGAGGTGGAAGGAGAACGAGAATCTAAAACTCGAGTCCCACTCCAAATCCAGAACTCATTGACCATAACTGCTTGGTAACTCTATTGCAGACCTGGGCATACTGCACAGTATTTTATTTTTTTTCTTTTATGAGATATCACTACAGTTAGCTGTATAGTTTACAGTACTTTTTTGCTTGCTGTTTCGAATCAGCTTGGATGGTTGGGTCAGCTGCAGTCTTTTCCTCCTGCAGTGCAAGGTATTTTTTGATCGTGAGCCCCAGTGACTCCAGGAACGTGTCACGCCTGAGACAAGCTGAATGGTCAAAAAGGAGCACTAAGTGTGGCCCAGCCTTTGTAATTGCAGGGGGTTCCTAGACACGATGTGCTTGTGTGGGCCTGCCTAGTAAGGTCTCTCCCTGGCTATGAAAGGAAGGTGCAAAATACTGCTTTGTTTTTTCTTTATCAGGTAGGAAATACTAAATCTAAACCGCAGATCTGAGAATTGGTTTATTCTCAGTATATGGATGTGATATACCAATGAGAAATACAAGTGCCTCAGATGCAAACGTTTAGCCAGGGAAGTGATTTCAACTGAACAGCAACTTGTCATCAAGCGTAGCATCTCCTGCTGTGTTATCATCAAAGCTTATCAGTAGAGATTTGGCTTCCACTGAGTTACTGAGAAAAAGTATCCAAATCCTGGGCCACTGCCTGCTTCCTGAAAAATCTGTGCACGCTGTTCAGTAACGTAAGATCTTTGACACCATTTTAAGGTCTGCCAGAAAGAATTTTTAATCCAATTGATTGTATTTTGTAGCTTGGAGTAAATATTAGTAGGAAATACATAAAGGAATTATGAAATATCGGTGACAGATACAATATTGTACTAAGCAACTGAAGTATAAGATGGAACCAAACAAAGTGTCTGCAAAATCCAGGTCAACAGTAATCAATACACTGTCAATCTGTTGGACAAATAGATTTCTGACAGAACTACAGGTTTCATCTTACAGTGAAATTATTTTGATCAGATTTGATGGTTTCTCTGTCTTTTTCTTCGCATTCTTCAATCATACTGTCCTACCTCTGAAGGATGCTGGTCCTGGGACTAGGTGCAATTCTATATTTAGTTGGCTTTTCCATTCTTAAGGAGTATTACTATTGTGATTATCTTGAATTAAAGCTGTTAATGTTTTTCTAGAAAAAAAAAAAAAGAATATGGGATTGATCTATCTGTCCACAATGCCATTCTTTACAGCTGAATCTCCAATGTTGTTCCAGATACAAAGCAGAAACTTATTCTTTTTCTACATTGCCATCTACAGCTTCACCATCTGTATCTTATTGTCAAATATCTGTTCTCAAAGCAATGCTCTCACTGACTTAGTTAACTGCTGCAGCCATATGACATATATATATATATAGTGCAATAGTTTGCCCAGAACTGTTTTTGCTGGGTCCTTTCACTGTGCTGAGCAATTCAGAGGTGAGTCATTGAAACGCTGGGAGATTACACTTACAGCTCTTTGGTGTTAGCTCTGAAAGCTGTGGATGCAATATCCCACACCGCCTGCATGGGATACTGTACTGTGGTGTAGCCGTGCCTAAGGGCAAGGTCACATCTGTAGTGTCAAAGCTGCTGGGTACTCAACACAGACGTATTGTCCTGCCTGTGGCAGGCAATGTTCGGTCAGTTACATTGGTGTTTCCACCAGTTAAGCTATAAACCCCAAACCTTCACAAAATGAATTGACAGGGGTCTCTATCATGATCTGAATCTAGGACTTGAGGAAGCCTAATTAATTGTTTCCTTGATTGTAGTGGCCATTGATATGCATTTAATTTTGCTCATTAGGAACCTGTGTTTACATTTTAAGTGTCTGTTCATTGACATTTAATTTCCATGTTTTATACTTGATTTAAAAGCACATTCACCATGAAAAACGCTTTATCACCACATCTGCCTTAAATGACTTCTTGCACAGTGTAACTTCTGCTTATGGAATAATGGTTTCTGGTATTCAGTACGGTATCTTTCAAGAGAATTTCTAGTATTCATTAGTACTTTTTGGTTTTTTTTAGTTTTAGATTTTCATATCATAATAATAGTTACTTTAAGCATAGTTGTCCTTTTAAAAGATTCAAACTTGTCTTTTGCATTCTGGCACAGCATGCTGTGTGTACAGAATATATAAAATTAAATTATGGACATTGGCAGTACAGGCAACCACTAATTTTTAACTTAACTCTGCATTTCTGGATGAATTTGATAAGGTGTTACCACATGCAAAAGAAGAGACTTTTGGTTTTTAAAAGGAAAAAGCCTTTATATTTAGGAACTCTCAAACAGTTTTGTTACTGGCTGTGTGAGAATACTTAGGAAAAACTCTCCAAGTTGAAAAGATCAACTTTGAACTGCAAGAAGGTTTATATACATGTGTCTGGGACTGAATCCTGATCTCATTAAAATGTGTCAGAGATTTGTTAGTAATTAACTTCAAAATGTATTTTTTTTTCTGTGAGTTTGTTGCATGAAAGCTATCAGCTTCATCTTGAACAAATGCTTCTTAGCATTTTAGAGAGATGACAATTTACACCATGAGCTTATCCATAAATGCGGATTCTGTACTCACTTAAAATTCAATGACAGCAACTGCTTCAGATACAGTGAGCTCAAGGTTAAAGCCATTTTCTATAGTATGAGACATTTAGATGAGGCATTGGCAATTTAAAAAAATGTAAGAGAACATAAAATGTACAAGTTCCATGTTATAATGATATTGAGCCATATTCCTGGGTGGTAACCATGCTGAAGGTTATAATATCCTACAAATTCAAGGGGTTTTGCATATTGAGTAAGACCATCTTTAGTTGACAATGGGTTGAAAGATGTATCAGTAGAAAAGTGTTGACAATTTTAATTATTTTAGAGTTAAAAAATGGTTTGGAAGACTCTAAGAAACCCTGGATTGATTTTCCACCTGTGTTTTCTTAAAGTAGTAAATCAGCAGCAACGTATTTTCAGAAGTTTGCAGAGGAGCTAATTATAAAAGCACTTATGCTAAATTCTGGAAAATTTAGAAAACCAGGAGTCTAAAAACAAACAAACAAACAAACAAACAAACAAACAAACAAACAAACAAACAAAACAAACCCCAACCAACCTAACAAAAAACCCAAACAAGAAAAACAATTTCCTCTCTCTCCCCCCCATCCGGACCTATATTGTGGGATCAAGATACATTTCTTATCTGAGTCAATTCCTTGTATGGTAATTAATTGTAATTAATTTTGCCTTAAAAGAGTCCTACCTACAGCAATATGGAACACAGCAACAGCAGGTTTTCAAAAACCAAGCCACAGAAGTATTGAGCAATGGAGACAAGGAATTTCGTTCTTTCTGCTCCTTCCAGAAGAGGATAGTATCTTGGATTAATTCTGTTCTTACAGTTTTTACCCTTCAAAAAAGAGCACAAGCCAAATACTTGCATTCAAGCAATTGTAATATTATTTTCCACTTCACTTAATGTGGAAAATTTTAATAGGAAAATGTGCAGTAAGTACTGCTATCGTAACTGGTGTTGTACAGCTGAAACATAGCTAGCCCCAAAGACTGCAGAACTTCAGCTGGTACCAAATGGTTGAGGCTATATGACAGTGACTTACTGAGATTAAACATGGAAGGCATAACATCAATATTGTGCTTTTGCTATTCTCTGAGGTCACCTACATACTGACATCCTGAAGTGGAAGTGCTGCTCCACACCAGCAGAGGACAGAAGTGCCATCAGCAAGATGTGCTCTCCCAAAATACACAGCAGCCAGAAACCGTGATACCCTCCATCTGCATTGGACATGTAGGTAGTATATACATTTTATTAAGATTACAAATTTTTTTGTTACAAATTTCTTATATTACAAAGTTAATACAACAGATATACTCCAGCTGCTGTTACTAACTTGAGCAAAGCTATTAATGTAGTGACTGTACTTGACTCAGTATAACAGCTATGAAGATTCCTTCTGCTATAACTAGTTAGGACCCTAATAATATTTTTAAAATATACATGTTTCACCACAAATTAAAAAAAATTAAAATTAAAAATTACACTGTCAGCCCACTTTGATAAGGGGTCCCTCTCTCCATCAGTCAGTTGGCAGTAGATACTGCTTGCTTGCCTTTTAGATCCAAGATCTTTCAAGTGAAGATTGAGCCTAAATAGTAAGCTAAAAATGAACCCTTCTTATATGAGGAATCACACTCTTGAATAAGAAACAGAGCATCACACATAAGTACATGATATAGTAGCTGTGTGCCGGTATGAAAAGTGCATGAAAAGATTAAGAATAATATTAAGTTTGAAAGATGTGACAGTTTTATAAACAACATAGATTAAGAGAAAAATCAGCAGGCAGGACCAGTGATCCTCTGCATGCATCAGCCTGTAGCATTGTGTAAAGCAGATGAAGACACAGCAAAATATGAAGAAGATAGGATCATTTTGCTTAAGGTGGACAAACTGATTCTGTGGATCACAAAACTAGTAATGTAGTTTGCTTGCTACATTGGCCAGGGCAGCGCACTTGCGTACTGAATGAGTATATACCTATAACATATGCTGGTAGACTGTGAATGATTAAGTCTTCTGTGAATTGTCTTTAAGAAACAATAGATGTTGAAAAACAGAGATAAAAATGAAAGTATTCCTAATTCCAAGATTAGTACACACACAAAAAAATTCAACAGAAGCTAAGATTCAAAAGTTTGAAGAGCTAGTTTGAAGTTATAAGAAATCAGAATAAAACTACTGATATATTTCAAAACAATATGAATAAAATGTTTGCAAAACTGGCTAAAGCTATTTCTTGCACTAACAGCATAAAAGTGCTGAAGGAAAAGGGTAGATTTACAACATGATCTAAAGACTTGAGTGTTTTTTGCAACGGCATTGATAATCTAGTATTGGGTGTCTTAGTTATTGTGTTCATTGCATGTGAGGATTAGGAACACATAGAACTGGATTCACAGAAATCAGCATGCTCTGAATATCCTTGTCACATTGGGCCTCAAATGAGAGACAGCAGAGGAGGATGTGGTATCTAAATCCTACTGGAATACGTGTGACGGAATACCAAGAAGCTTAGCATTGTTAAGGCTTAGGTTCTGCTCATGCCTCTAAGTCAGAACTTACGTTTTGGGGAGCTGAATTGGTGAAAATACAATATGATGGGATTAAGCTCCCACTGAGTATCTGTCTGCCAAAGACCAGGTTGGAATCCAGCTGCAGAAGTACTAGTGCATTTTAGCTTGGGATAGAAGTGACAGTAGATACACATGGTAAAAGTTTCCAAATAAATAATTTTGAAGTGAAGAGGAAAGAGAATTTAAACCTAGCAATCTACATATTTAGGCTTTTTCATAACTGTCTCCCAACTCTTTCATTTACTACAAATTCAGTACTTAATGCTGGCTTGTTTCTTTTTCAGAAATGAAAAATCCTGAAGACAGTATCTTGTCCTATTCAGTCTGCCCTGCATTTTGTAAACAGCAGGTTTTATACTGACCTCTGTTCCTCCACATCAATATTTCTAACGGTTAATGTCTCCAAATGGAGAAACTGCTTGTCTACAGTAGGCTGTTTGGCACTGTTGGATGCATGCCAACTTGTCAGCATCAGTGCACCTTTCCATTAGACGGAAGCATCAGGTAATAAACTATTTACATTCTGCGCTTCCTATCCTCTAAAGGGTGTTTCCTTGAAGAGGTGAAAAAATTGATTTTTCTCTGTCCAGTAGTTTTCATCTTGTGTTGCTTAAGTACCGTTCTGTACCTAAGTTGCCATTGGAACCAGAAACATTGATAATGGATGAGCTTTAGCTTTTTCTGATAATGTTTGGATTTGAAGTTTATTCTGTTTTCGTAACATACCACAGCAATAGGTCTTAAAGCAAGACACTACAAAATTCAATTAAAGGACAATTGGAGATTACTTGAGTTCAGCTAGGTGAAGAAGGCACAGAATTTCTCATTAACCTATGATATGCTCTAGTAAAAATTATCCTGATTACACTACGGTTTTATTATAGGAATAACTTTTCAAAGCTGAGTTGGGTTAAGCTAGACATATATGTAGAGTTATACGAAGAAGAAAAACAAATAACTGCTGCATTCCTTTTCTAGCAGGGACTCTTTTCTGCTCTTGACATAACAAGAGAGTTGTAAGAACCTTCACAAAACAAGGAGGCTCATTTTTTTTATGTTACATTGCTGTAGTATAAAATCATTTTAACGGATTTAATTTTCAGTCAGTTTCAGAACAGACTTAATTCTTTTTGCAAAATTTATTTTCATTCTTCTTGTTCCAAATGTAAGGTCACATGAATATTGTCTATGTAGAGTTCATAAACACTGTTCAAGCATATTTATTGGTTCGGTTTTCCCTTTTAAAGCTAAACTTTATAGCAGAGGGCATCAAAATCTATCAAATATATGTGGTTGTTTTTATATATAGCTAAACCAGAAAATATCCCCTCCCAGTTCTTTGCTTTGATTTTTAGTTAACTTTCTCTTCCAAATTTTGTTCTGAAATTATTCCTGCATGCATCTGTCCCAAGCAGAAAGGATGGAAACTCCATCTAACTTCTCTTCTTCCTATTTTTTTCTTTAACTCAAAATATGAAAAATTATTCAACAAAAGGAGCTATGCAAAAACTGCTTCCCATTCCTTACCAATAGTAGTCTGTCTAGAGCACCTTTGATAAGTTCTCATATTTATTTTTTTTAAATTTATTTAGGATAAAAAGATACATAGGCAAGCATTCATGGTTTTGAGGTGGTGGAATGTACTAAGAACTACTTAAATTACATGAAGTCACAAGAGCAGAAAATAATTTTGAAATAATTTAATCCCAGAGTATTGAATCAAAAATCACACTCCTGAAATTTCTCCCACACAGCCTTTTCTCAGATATCTGGTATAGCTTACACTGATTTTTTCTGTAGACAAAAAAAAAAAAGATTACAAGAAAAAATAATAATCATAGCAAGGTGCTTTGTATTTAACCTTTATCTAGCATATAGATAAGAACAAGATGAGGAAAATAAGACCATGTATGCATCGAAGTTTTTATATTTGCTGTACCATTGTCTTTTTCTCATTACCAAAGTTAATTATTGTTCAATTAACATCATACTCTAGGTCATTACTAAATACACATTTTCATATTGATTCCTGGTATCAGTACATTCATTAGTGTGAGTTTACCTGATATGAGAAAAAAATGTACTCCTTTATTTTATACTGCTAACAAGGTAGTATTTTCTTGCTGTTTCCATGAATTTTCTGTGCTGTATAGTTAGGTGAATTTTGTTCAGATATGCTGCATTGCCTTTATCCACTGAGACTCTTTGTCAAAAGAGACATGTAAACTTAGTTTGGTGTTCTCTGCTTGACAAACGTCTGCTAGCTTTTTTCCTTAGATATTAGCTTCCTGTCAGTAGGAGATCTAATTCTTTAAAAATACCACCAGCAGACCAGTTTGTCCGTATTCCCTTTACTCTGTGAGCAGTTCTCTCAGATTTGAACTTTAGATACCTGTTGTTCAGATAATTTCATCATAGCCAGTCTTCATCTATTTTAGACAAGCATGCTATATGAACACTTTCACAAGGAAGTTCACTGTTGCAGAACACTTTTAGTAGTCAGAAACAGTTATCTAGTTTACAACCTAAATATAGTTATGAGCATTGCATGACCATTGGTCTTCTGTCAGCAATATCCATAGGAACTTTTCCTAATATCATGCACATGTCTACAAAGAACAATTGTATCCCTCTTTTTCTTTCATGTTGCTAGGCCAAAAACTGATGCTCTTCCAGACACCTCTTATAGTATGGATCCTTCATTCCCTTCTAGGATTCCCCTACACCTTTTCCAGTTTCTGCTTTTAATCCAATGTCTAGGCTGTTATGAATATATTAAATTAATCTTAATTCTATGCATTTCAGGCTTGGTTCTAACATTGAACTAGAGGTACTATTTTGAAAATAAAAGATACCTAATATATTAGTATTTTAGTGCAAGTAAGAGGGAAATGTCAGAATCACTTATGAAAAGAAAAATAAATAGTAGTTTATTACAGAGAGCTTTTACTTTGAACAGAGTCTGGGATTCTTCTTACATAATGAACTGTGGTAAGTGATAGCATCAAAACTTAAATTGTTTCAACTTTTTGACTATCACTTCATTTTCACACAAGCATTTGTTACCCTTTCTGGAAAGCTGGATCAGAGAATGTATGACTATACAAACAAACAAAAGGCTTTAAAATTGTGGCTTGGAGCCAGTCAGAGTGGCAAGATTGTAGTGATCATTTTAGAGAGTTGCACATTTTTATTTTAGCTAGGGAAATAATAACATTGCCATTATGCAAATCAACGACCTAGAACCACTCAGAACACAGTCAATAGATGGCTGAGAGGAATCCCATCATTATGGGTCAGCAACTGCACAGACTCCCTGCAGTCTGATTGGGTGAGCTAATTCTAAGTCAATTCCTAAAGAACTTCACTAATATTCAATATAAACATGCAATTTAGTATTATTGAATTCACTCTTTATAATAAGTCTGTCCTGGATTTTCAGCCTTCTAGGTAAAGTTTAAAAAGAGGAATTCCTTGTAAGAGATCTCTCTCCAGCTTAGTAAGCATGCTAATATCTGATTTGAGTTTTCAGAGAATGCATTGATGGTCTATCATCTTGAATAACAAAATAAGCAGCTGGAATACAATTTGACCTTGTTCCATCACGCAGATGTGAAAGATCAACATACTACTACCTCAGCACTGTTCAGCTGTGATTGCAAATAGGTCTTAAACTTAGCTGTAATTCGTTCTGCATTCCTAACACGCTGGCCAGTATCATGCTTTTTAAAATTATTTGGGGACCTGCATGTTTACAAAATATACATGAGCCATACTGCTCAAGTACTTGTTATCAAAAAGAAGTACTTGCACTGATACTGAGAAAGAAACAAATAACTCAGCATTTTAAAGAGAAGTGATGGTAGAATGATTTTCAAAAACTCTGACCTGTGAATGTCACTTTAGAAGAAAAAACTGTGGACTGTTATTTCCCAAAAATTGATATGCCATATGGTAATTAAAATGCAGATATGTCACATAAGCAGCATACACAAGAAAAAAAACCCACAAAACACAGAAAACCAAGACACCCCCCAAAACCAATTGAAAACTAACATGTTACAGCCTTAATATACAACCCAAGTGCTACTCTGGTTCACACACAAGGTGTTGCAACATGATTACACCCACAACTGTGTTAGTTCCTCTCCATTATTTTACATATGAAATAAAAAAATATGTGTTGAATAAAATTATAGTTATGGGTGGGGGGAGGGGAGACAGGTATTGGGTTGGGTTTTTTCCCAGACCCACTGTTTCTTGACTTGACTTTCTTTAAGGTAAAAAGAGAAAATGAAAACAAAAAAATGTTAAAAATCTGGCAGCCCCCATGCTTAACAGACTGAGTGGCTGGCACAAGTTACAGAATATGTTGGCTGGGTTCCCTTATGTAAGTATGCAAACAATAAAAAATGAAGTCAAGCCAGATTGTGATTTCCAGAGGAGGACTTCCCTTTTGTAAAGGAAATGTCCATTTTCACTGTCCCTCTCCTCTCAATAGCGGAGTAAGATGAAAAGTAGATGTATGGGGTATGGCTGGAGGTGCATGGGATCCCTTGCACACACAAGGTTCACTGAAAATATGAAGCAGATCTGTTTGTATTCTTCATTTCACCAGAGGCCTAGTGGCTGTGTTTTGGGTCATCTCGGTGGCTTCTTATCATTCCAAGCACACCTTCCCCATACTGGAGAACTTCCTTATTCAGACTTTCTGCTTTACAAGTTTAACAAAAGTTCCTAGAAGTTAAAGTGGATGTTCCAGTTTTATTTTCTTGGTTTTTGCTTTTCCTCCCTATTTTTCGCAACCTCTTTAGTCAGCCTACTCTTCGGAGAAATTGTGTCTTTCCACAAAAGTTACTTCTGAATGCATTCTCAAAGGGAAGCAGCAAAAGGCAGGAAAGCAGCGTAACTGCACACTGCTTATCCTTTGCCTCTGTGATGCAGTTGGAAGAAAAGCAATTTCTTTGCCCTTAGGTAAGACCTAACCACTAACTTGCTCTTTCTCACTTTTTTCAGTTATGAGCCAGGGGTGGTTGTTTCAAAATTACTCTTAGTGTGAAACAGTTTAGAGAACAGAGCCAAATGCCTCTGTAAATGTAAGACTTTGAGTTTAAATTTCAAGGACACAATATAAATACCTGGAAACAAAAGGGAGCTCCACAAATCTGCCAAATTTAAGAAATATATTGTCAAGCAGGTGATAATTAAGACATTTTAAATAGAGGACCCATTTATCTCACTGGGAACTGTAATTCTAACTCAGCCAGGCAGAGCAATGTGTCCCATAAGAGTTATTTGGGAATTTTTTTGCCGGCTCATTTGCATGGTCTTCTGGGAGGGAAAACAGATACCTGCCTGTCAGTAAAATGTAAAACACAGAAGAAACGCATTCTTAAAATCTCACTGTTACTTTATAAACATTCTTTCAATTTAACTCATTGTCTCAGGAAGAAATTGTCTCTGAGATAGGAAAAAAAAAGTCAGCTATCCATCATTTTTGAGTATTAGAGGTTATTTATGAGTGATAATTGCTATTCATTTATATATATTGAGATTATTGCAACTTGTTTCCAAAAAACCTCACAAAAGAGCTAGTCTTAGTATTCTCAAAACTGCAAGTGATTAGATCTCTTTAAAATTTCATTGTCTATAGGGGACAAGAAGAAACACTAGAAAAAAAAATGAAAATAAGAAATTATGAGCAAAAAGCTGTTCAACTCTATGTAATCAACAAGATAATTTTGACCTGACAATCACCAGAGTTTTAATGGTATAGTTCAGCCTAGAAAGAAAGATCAAAGGCTTGTTGCATTTATAGCATTCATGAAGTGAATAGAGTTTTTTAGGTGGCAGAAGGTAACCCATGAAAAATAGACATAGATTACATATATGATAAATCAATATGGTGCAGTGTTTAAGCTTGATGCCTATCCCATTCAGTAGAAAGGCTTGCAGACAGTGTATTGTCTGCTAGAATTAAATAATACAGATTCAGCATCTCCTTGCCATAAAAGATAATGCAAAGTTTTTTTCAAAATCCTGAATCAAATATAGCAGATGCCTTCAGCAAATACAAAATCTCCTTTCCATTCGTCTTGCAGAAAGCACCACAAAAGTTTCTAGCAAGTAACTGAAGAGATTCCAAAAGCCCCTGAGCAAACAGTATGCAGGAATCCAAGCATAAGAGAGAGGCATATGCTGAACGGGTGGAGAAGTGTTGCCTTCTTATGTTACTGATCAAGTAAATTGTTGACTAGTTATCACATCATAATGTTTCCAATAAGCAGACTATGACTTTCATTGCATACTAGCAGGTATTACTTTACTTTGTAAAGTTTCCTTTAAATAGTTCCCTCCATTCCAGGTAATCATCTAGCACCGCTCAGTGAACAAAGTGTCACTTTGCTAGACTGCTGATCTCACTGGCACCGTGTGCCTCATACTTCTGCACTCATGCCTCCAAAGTTTAATTTCCAAATAATTTGGAACCCCAGAAGAAGTATCTATGGTCACTTACTGCAATGTTTGCAACTGTCTTTAGTGTTTAATAAAATGATTACTATAAAGATACATAGATGCTTTATGATACAAGATGTTTAATATCAATATTATGGCAAATTACCATAATTGCCAAATGTTATTTGCCATCTGAAATCACAGGGTATTCTCCTTTGGACTTCTTTCAGAAGTTCTCAGGAACCAACAGTATGTGCTATTGTATTGCAGAAGAAACATATATTTTGCCAAGAGGTTTACTCCCTATTTTGTATCACTCATGTCCAGTGCAATTCTAATGCAGGATTTTTTAAGGGGAAAACTCAGTAAATTTCAGGATTTAGGAATGAAGAGTAATTCAGATTTCAAAATGAGAAGCTCTCTCTTTGTTTTGAGGGGCAGGGAGGCAAGGGGAGATTATCTGGAAATAAACTAGTTAAATGAACCAAACTCTATAAAACTTGGCAAGGAATCGCCATTTTTAGCAAGATTTTGAATACCTGTTAAACTGCAATACTCTACTTTGAGGTGATAAAGGATTTGGGATAGCTCATTCCTTTTGACTTAAGCATGATATTTGAATATTGCAGCCAAAACAAAGTTTGATTATAATCAGACTTGTGTCCAACATCACTACACTAACTCTGGGGGATGTGATCGACATGCATACAGGACTTGGAAGGCACTGCCAGTCCAGTCCAAAACTGCCAAAGCCACCCAAAACCAAAAGTGGGCAGACACCTCAGAAATTACATTTTCACCTTCTTCTATTGCTAAGTCTAAGGAAATGGAACTGCCACCATTCAGAGAGAACTCTCGTGTTCTTCCTTGGTGGCACTAGATGAAGTAAAATGGCTGGGAGGGGAAGCAAAGTCCAGAATGGTAAGTTTTGTAGGCAGTAGACATGGAAAGATGCTCTTATTTCTCTCAAGCTAAATCTTCATCCTCAACTACTACATTTCAGGCTTGAAAGTAGTGACAGATGGATAGACATGTCCTGCAGGACTTCAAAGACTTATGTATATTTCCATAAGTTCCTTAGATGCCGACACTTCCTTCTCATCCATTACCTTGACCACTGGGTCATTCATTTCCACAGCAGTCTGATTTAGGAAGTTACAGAAGTTAGTATGTATACTAGTGTCCTTTAAGCAGGAGGAAAACGAAGTTTTCTCCTGGTAAAATACACTTAGGTTTGGGGGTTTTTTTTTGAGGGGGGAGGGAACGCTGGGGGCAAGGAGGGAGCGGATAGCCAACCTTCTTAAATCTTTGTCCTTACAGAGAAACTTAACCTGAGAGGGTGAGTTTTTGTTAAACTTGAGGTTCCCGTGACAAATTTGTTTGAATGTGAGCAAGATAATTTATGAATAGTGAAAGACACATGTGGAAACTATATATATGCATCCCAGTTCATAGAGTTCCTGGACTTCAGTAAAAAAAAATCTTATTTTAATGAAACAATCAATTCTCCTGCATATGGAAATGTAAATTTGACCATAAGTAATTAAAATATTGAAATTCCTATTCTCTATTTTCTGATGCACATGTGCAAGATCAATATGTGACAACTAATATTTGCATAGCCAGGCAGAGATTCATTGAGGGCATTTTCATTTCTAAGCTTTCCTTTTTCTTCTCATCTAGTTTACTAAGCTACCTAGAAAAATGTTAATTAATATTTTTGCATAATATCCAGATATAGCTTTTGAGGATCAACAATTAAATCACATAAATAAAATGTTCAGGTTAAAATCACTACACACAATCACTGCTCTTTACCATACTTATATGAATTAAAGTTGTTCTAGGCACATACAAGAAGAGAAAGCTCCACAGTAGAAAAAAGCAACTGCTTACAAACCTCACTTTAAAAACTATAGAGCAGAAAAATAATTTCACATATTAGATTCTGCCTAACCCATTAGGTTGAAAATATACACAAAATTAAAATTCCCTCTTGGCATAATCCTGGCTTTTAAATGCAAACTAGCTATCCATTACTGTCTAGTCCATTTTCAGTGGAATTGACTTGAATTCTGGAAAAATTCTAGTGCTGTCCATACCTACCAAGTTAAAAAGCCTTTGAGGTTTAGTAATATTCCTTCCTGACATTTCAAGTTTAGCAGGAGGTTAATTAGACACAGTTTCAACACCGCTGTGTTGCCTTAGGGCATAACACAACAGCCCAGTTTTTAGCTACTTGCAAATTTGGAAGCCTTAGGAGATACCAGCTTGAGACCTATGGCAGGTTTAAATTGTCTTTTTTCCTGCACATTTAGAAAACATAGTGAAATTCTGTTCCACAATATAAACTAATTGGACAAACTTTTGTCAGTGATGTGCTGCTTAAGGCCAAAATTGAGACAATTTTTAATCTCTTTTATGTGATGACTTTTTGGCACAGTGAAAATTATAACATCCAGATGTCTGTATCTGTCAGAGCTTATGAAGTTGCACAGTGGTATGGTTTGTGTTGGTCATTGCCACCCTGCTACTACATTTATGCTTGGACATACAAGATGAAGAATAGGAATTAATTTATGAAACTATTTTGCTCTGTTCATTTCTTGTAAAGCACTGAAGATCAGCGTTTTATCATAGAAGGTGAAAAAATTACATAAGGAAGAAAGTCAGTAACTTGTCTGTGAAATTTTAAACTTGCTTGGCATTAATGAGACACGATGAGGTAAAGGTGAAATAATATAATACATATACATTGCCTCTTTCATACAGTGCAATCCTAAATTGTCTCTTGAACCTATAAAGATTTTTTTTTCAGGTGACAGGGATACAGAAGGATCTTTGTCTTGGTAAATCCCAGATACCCAGTTAGCATGTCATATGTTATGCTGTATGTTAGCAAATCCAGTTAGCATACCCAGATAGGCAGAAAAACATTACTTAATTTCTGTGGTTTTGTTTCTTGATTGTGTTCGTGTTTGTGAACACTTCAGCTCTCCACTGAAGATCCATGTGTGAGATCCACAGGATCTCTGCTTAACCAATATTTTTGAAGTTAGGAGTAAGTAGAAAAGTACCACATATAAGACCTTTGTGGAGAAACTGTTTTGTGCAATGTCATTCTGTGAAGGCAATAGAAGTAGTTTCTTAAATTAAATCTGATCTGACCTCTTCACCTATTAAAATTCCATTTGCTCATGTTTTATCACATCAGCATCCCAATAGATATTACAAAAGTAAGGATGGTGACTCCAGACAACATCATGGAGCAGTGGCGGTATTAAACAGTAGTACAAAAACTGTAAGCCCTGTTAGATATCTTTTCTTCTGAATAAGCCCTTTTTTAAAAACTCTCCTACCCAAGTACTTGCAGAGTCTAATCTCATTTGAGATTCTTGCTTAAGAACCAAGTTTGGAGTGAGAGATAAAACGCTTCCTATATATTTCTGTTTCGGTTTGGTTTTGGGTTTTTTAGTATCATGTGTACATCTGTTCTTGTGGAACCATTTGTATGGCAGCAATTTTATTGAAAAATCAGGATAAGACTCATGAATTCAAAGAAAGACTTTTTAAGAGTCATGAGTTAGGATAAGATATGGGCCATGGGATATACTAGTGACCTAAAATCTGGTTCAGTAGAAATACAGAGGGGAAGCATCATGGATCATCAAGTAAGGAGGCCACCCTCTCCTATGACAGCTGTGAGTGCTTAAAGAAAAAGCATAACCTTCCTTGCTCATCCATTATTACAAGAACAAAGCTTTGTGGTTCCCATGAGAGAGCACTGAAAACATAAAACGCTGTATGTTACTGACAGCACAGAACCCTGAATTTGGCATTGCTATTTCATGAACACGGAAATTTGCTTTGATTGAGGTGATACATGTTACAGCCTAAGATAGCAAGTCCATGAAGACTATAAGGAAGGTTAAGCTCTCTCCATCTTGAATCTCTTTCACAGAACAGCTATTAAAAGTTTTAAAGGCAAGGCTTTGGTACAATATGCCCCAGGACAAAGACACTTCATAGCTTTTTTTCATTCCACTACTGCTCACAGGTATACTTGCTGCAGCCCTCAGGTTTCCTCAGGAGGCAAAGAAACTGCAGGGTCTGTGTTGGTCTCCTTGGAGAAGATACAGAGGGCTTTCAACACAGGTAGTGAAAGTTTTCCTTCTCTCAGGCATCTGCCTTGCTAAAAGTTACTCGGTTGTCCAGATAATTCTCACTCATCCTCCTCTGTTCTCTAATAAAACTTCATTATTTCATATTCTTAAAAATATGTACTGTTTAAAATATTACAGTAAAGAAAAACAATCATACTTCTTAAGAATATATCATCTGAAGTCCTTTTCAAATAATCTATGTTTATTCTGGCTGAAGGGCTTATTATTTCTCTTTGGTTCGAAAACATAGAAGCAATACGTACTTTCAAAACTTTTTTTTCTTTAAAGGTTTTTAAAAGAGATGTGTAATTTTAAATACATGGAAAATGATGACATTTCTGACTGCATTAAGTTTTAAAATTGCCTTATTGTTTTGCAAATATAACTTTGAAGATGGAAATACAGAATTTATTTATTTTTTAAACAAAATAATGCTTTCAAAATAAGGAGGGGAAAACCCCCTAGGCCTTTAACTTTATTGAACAGTTTTCTTCTTTGAATTTTTATAAGCTCAGCAACTGGAAATCTCATTTGAATTTTTTTTTTTTTGGTAACTCAGAAATACTGTTTCAAACACTATTACTGGTTTTTCAATACATGAGTTGGGGCATAGCTGAAATAGTTCAAAAAACAGCTATCCAGTTCTACTTCTAAGTTAAGTTGCCCCAAATGTGAGATTTTTAAAGTCTTCACATTGTCTCAATAGAAATACTAGAGCACGAACCATTTTTTTTAAATTATTTTGAACATCATTAAGAGTATACTCCTGATCTTGTACATGTTCCAAAATTCTATTTTGAAAATAGATTAATTCTGAAAAAAAAAAAAAGGGTTTCCTTTCCATTCTTTTTACTATTTACTTAATTACCTTTAAAAAATGTTAATTTTTGAATCTTATAATTCATTAATTATACTGGCACAAGAGTATGAGGTTACTTCTGCATTGAATCCATTGAATATTTTTTTAATTTCACTTCATCCTTTTATTTTCTTTGATTTTTTAAAATCTACTTTTGCATTTTGTTTTCTTTTTCTTTCCCAAGCTCTAGAGTTTTAAGAGTTTCACTGTAAAGACAATAATGTAATGATTAAGTTTATGAGTTGGAATAAGAACCACAACTGAATTACCTCTACTATTGCCTTAAATCTCTATATGTTAACTGCTTTGTGTTTAAATAAATTATTTTAAGCAAAGCTAAACACTGGCTGTAATTATTTACAAATGAGATTTACATGCTTTAGCCTCAGTTACCCCAACATTTTTGTATCAATAACAAGCCCATCAGTGTACCCTTCTGAATACATATACACAATTGCTGGATTAATCTTAAAAAAAAGATGAGAGGCAAAGACTTTGTTTTCCTTTGGAGTGGGTTGCTAGGGGATGAATGCATGTGCAAGCTACCTTAAGAAGAAAAAAAATGATCTCTAGTTTTTCCATGTTAAAAAATACAGAAAGGAAGATTATTGCCATGAGAACTGAACTGCAGTTACTCCCAGTGTTCTTCTGTACAGTTTGAGAACTGATACCCAGAGATCTTCTTTTCTTACACAGATATTGTGAAAGTGTTCTTTTTTTCTTTTTTACTTTGTTCCGTGTGATTTTTCCTCTGCAAATTGAATGTTCTCCCCTGTATGACGAGTAGATAAGACAAAAAGTGTAACTCATCCAAGGTGAGTAGATCATATTGCCCTAAATGTTCCTTAATGGCATTCCAGCAACATAAAAACATAATTTTCTCTCATTTATGTATAGCAGGGGAAGAACTGTGTTTGGAGTGATGCTCAGCAATTTTGTTTTTGAGGCATCTGAACACGTTTTCCAGTTTGACTCAATACCTAAGAAAAACCTTGAAGTTCTGTTAGGCATATAACGGGTACTGCAATTTTGCATTGTTTCCATTTGGGGTTTTTTTGGTTGTTTTTTGTTGTTTTTTTTTTAGAATAAAGTCTAATTAGTGTATTTTAAATTAAGCTATTTGACACAGTTTAGATTCAATATAATGTTTAGAAACAATTCTTAGGAAGTTTTAGCAGCATTTAGAGATTGTTTATCCTTGCACACAAAGTATGTACACTTTGTTATTCTCACAAGTAAGGATCTTGTGTATTAAAATGGAATTATTTGTAATTTTCATTAGTTTAGCTCTTTGCTCCTCTATGACCCAGACTTAAAAACTTGCATTATCAAGCTTGCATAAAGATATTTGAAAATCTATCTTCTCCCAGGATCCTATCTTCTTCTACTTCCAGTTTTGCTTGTAACAAGTATTTGGTCTTAATAATGATATCTCCTTAATATTTTCCTTTTCCCCCCTCATGTTTTGATTCTTTGTTGCTTATTCTCTCAGAAATCACTGAATGCTCTTGAATCAGACCAAAATACTTCTGGGAACCAATTTCATCATTTCTTCTTCTGAACAGGCTTTTTAGAAGAGATTCTCTTTCTAGGACAGGTGGCCCAAGTTTACCTCTGTTGCAGAGCTGCCTTCACTGGAGTATTTGAGATACACCAGGATGGTGCAGAGAGTCTGGACAACCCTGATTTTTCCTGATCCCTCTGAATTCTTTTACTGAAGTGGCATTGTAAACAAGTTGCTCATCTGCAAAGACAACAAAATATTTATTTTATCTTTCTTTTGTTGATATTTTTAATAAATATTTTTCCCCCTCTGGCACTAAACTTTTCCATCCTATCTGCATCGTGTTAGGGAAAAAAAATCACAAACTGGACTGGACTACAAAGGCAAGTTTATTCTGTAATTCAGCACTTGAAAACTCCAATTTGTCAGCATCAACATGTTGATTATATGCTGTCAGCATAAGTATCAAGCCTGTTATGATATGCTTAAATTTCTAATTCTTTAGTGCAGGTCCTTGCTACTTTCTCAGTGGGCTATGCAGGACCCTTTGCTGCCAGTAAATAACAGGTCAAATGCTCTTTATTTTCCTTCTTCAGCGGGATCACAGCAACAAGAAGATGCCTGTGGGTATAAATCTTCAAACTCAGTACTGCCCACGTTGCAAACCTGATAGTCCACAGAGCCAGAAGTGATTGCTCAAATAAGAGAATAAAGAAAACAGAGTTGTAATCACCATTCATTGGTTTAGAAATGTCATGCCAGCCACATTTTAAACATCGTATGATATTAATACTAATCAGCATATATTAGCAGCCAGACATATTCACAACTGTTCTAACAGCTGACTGCCTCCAAGCTAAATTGATTTCATCCCTTAGACACCCATTAACACCTCTCCTTCCCATTTAGATAATAGAACACAGTTGTTCAGGGGTGTTTATGAAATGACATTCATTTAATTGATAAGTGACCTTGAATGAACAAGAATATACGCTTGCTGGAATTTAAAGGACCACCTTCCTTTCCAATAACCTTGTCAGAGTTACAGGCCTCCAAATCATTAGAGAATTCTTAGGTGCACAATCAGTAAATAATGATAGACTTTTTTTTCCATGAGAAGTGTGTTTGGGAGGATTAACTTTTAAATAAAGTTTTACATATGCATACTAATATTCCAATTGTAGAAAATGCTGAATAAATATGAGAATGACGGTCTGGTTTTAAAAATAAATCAGTGTTTAATTATTTGTTTTTTGTAGCTTAATCTGTTTTGAAAAACTTACTGACTCCAGTGGACCATTTTCATTAAGATCAAATGAAATATTGAAGCTTCATATATTGTTAATTTTATAGGGTATATAACCTAGTTATGATTAATTAAGAATATTGGAAACCTCTGATACAATGTCAGAAAAAAATCAGTTTAGTATAGGAAGGTTTTGTAGAGCTGTATTATGAGAGATTTTCAATAATAGATTAAACAGACTAAATAATTAAAAAGTCATTTGACTGAAATCAGACCATTCTCCTTGTATTTCACCATTACATCCTGTAACAGGCAAGACTGTCTTTTCAGCTCCAAATATGGAGGCAATCCTTCCTTTTCTGTATGTTACTTCAAGGAAAACATCAGGCAGAATTTAAAAGCAAATGACAAATACTAACCTGAATATTTATTGAAGAATTTTAATGAAAAGCCAGTGTTGGGATTTTCAAGGATGCTTGAATATACTTGCAATCAGATTATTTGGGGGAAATTACTGAAACCCACCTTTCTTTGTCCCAGAGAAGATATTTGGGATGTGAAGATGCAGCTGCTGCTGAGTATCTCATCCACCCCCCAGTGCAATCCTTAAGTGGACACACTTGAAGACTGGAGCCCTGCTCATTCTCCTTGTGCAGCTGCTGCTGCTTCTGGCAGGGCAGAAGGACACGTGAGCAGCGGCATCTCTGTCGTAGCATCCTCAACTGCAGAATTTTCCAAAGTTTCTGTGGTAGGAGGCTGGATACCAGCAGCCTGTGGGCCAGGTCTGGTTCACCAGTTACTAGCTGGACTGTGTCAATTAGCTTTTCTGTTGCGATTAATGATTTTACAGCCTTTTTAGAGCCCTTCCTGACAAAGTTGTTTAACTTATTTTAAAAAAAAATTATAAAAATAAATGCTAACTGAAATAGAAATTTTCCAATTCCAAGAGCTCCCAAGTGCAGGTGTTTCATGTGTAGCTGGAAAGCCTCAGCAGATGAGACAGTGGGAAACCCACCCCAACATATTCCACAAAACTGGCAGATGCTGATCTTGGCTGGAGGCTACAAAGAGATCAAATATATTAATTGCCTGATTCTGAACAGGCACTTGAATGGGTGTCTTCCCTTTTACAAGACAGCATGCCCAACAGAGAAACATTTGTTTCTCCTTTAAAATTTTTAAATGCAAAGGCTAATTTAGAAATGTTTTTGCCCCAAATTTGCCAGTAACTGTTACAAGCTATTTTCATTGTATAGAACAGCTGCTTATACTCAATCTTATTTAAGTGAGACAGAATTGAAAGTAAAGGCATTCCAGAGACAGTTCATATTTATTTACATAGGTTAATTTCAGGTTTTTTGGAAGCATATTTTCTCTGTTCCACTACTATAACTCTTTCCGTGTTACTCCTTTTTCTGTCTGCTGCTAGAACCAAAAAGATCAATCAAGTATGATCCTCATGATGCAGGGACCAAACAACTGTGCCCTTTTTCAGCATATTCTTTACGCTAATCAAGGATCTCCAATAATTCACAGTTCAGCAACCACGGTATGTAGTACACTTTTCATCACTTCCTAGTGAACAATGCTCTGTAACCCATATTTCAGCAGTAAGCTAAATGAGCAGAATTGAGCAGCTGCCTTTGGGGCCATGGTAGCAGGACATCTTGAGCCTGGGCTCCTCTGTGGTGCTCATCACTGGCTGCAGCACAGTGCCAGAGGTTTTTGGGCTTTGCACACACCAGGTGTGGGGCAAGATGCCATAGCAGTGCACTGCAAAAGCAGGAGATGCCAAGGCTGTTGTGAGGCGCTGGGAGTAAGAAGCCAAATGCACCTTATGTTAGTGGTATGAAACTCGACAGGTAAAGCTGAAGGCTTACGTGAAGACCAGGATTTAACTGTGAAAACATGAGAATGCTTTTGGCCTAAGCACAACCGACACAACATAAGATAATGAATAAGGGATATGTTCTTGTGCAATTCTTCCAGCATTCAGGAAAAGTAGGGGTTAATAAAAAGAAGAAAAACACCAGGCTACTTTTGAATAAAATACATAGAGTAGTTCAAAGGGCATTAGTACTCTTCTTCCTGATTAGCACAACTGGCAATACTCCAGGTTTTTGTCTCTCTGCTTGAGTCAAAAGTGTGAAAATTATTTGAATGTAATGTAAAATAAACATCACAGTGGATATTACACTGACTGTAATAATATTTTTACATGTAATGCATCATTATCTCTCATATTAATTTTGAACTGGCATGGTATAAAAAAGACAGGGGACATTGTCACTGAGTTTAAACATGGCCTTCTGTTGTGTTCATAGAACATTTATTAAACCTTTAACAATTGATTCTTACATCATGGCATTTATGCTTTCACCTTTTTTGGGGAGAGGAGTGGACTTCTTTAAAGCACTAGCAGGAAAGACTAAATTATAATTTGATTTACAGGAATAAAATATATGTAAAATAGTTTGTTCACATGTATTATTGATAGATATTTTTCTTTCTGAGCATAAAGCATTCAGGCTGATTTTCAGTTACCAGAAGCATACTCCCATTTAATTTGGGGGGTTGGAAAGTTGAAAAGGGTGAAAGTTAAATGTCTAATTTGTGATTATCAGGTGTTTTAAGTTACTGAACGATGACTGAGTAACCATTGGATCACCATGATTGCCAATCCAGGATGTGAACATTCAGGATACCCTGCTTACTCCTGCTGTGGACAATTCAGAGTAACCAATCTGCCCAGTTAAAAGAATTGACATCTGTACCCAATCCAACAACAGATGGCATCATTTTTATATTTTTGCCAGCACTGATATCATATCACATCACAGCAGATCTATGAAGAAAGCTTTTAAATTGAAGGTATTGTGAGAGAAGACTGCTGATGTCTTAAAAAATTAGTCATTTTATTATCTTGAATGATGTTTGAGATGAGGAAAGAAAAAAAATTTCAATTGATCCTATAAACTCAATTTCACCATCAGAGCCCCTCATATGGTTGAAATTCCACAGGGTGTACATATTTCGCTCCTCCCTGAAGATAAAGATCTACACTCAGCTATGATACAATTCTACTTTTGTAGAATTCTACTTTTGTAGCTGCTCCTCATTTCTTAACTGTATCCCAGCCAAAACCAGTACACTGACTCAGCCCTACTTCTGCACCACAGAATTCCCTCTCCATCCCCATCCTTAGTATTGCCAGCACAACTGCTTGTGGGGACATCCTGTGGATAAAAACAGGGAACTAATCTGACCAAAAACTTGGCAAAACAGAACTTTCAGAATTCAGATTAGTGTCTGTACATGCTGTCCTCTTTTCCTAGGTACTTGTGTTTACACAACAGATGGCTTCACACAGGGTAGAGACAAAGGAATAAGCAGCATGAAAACACATATCTTACAGTAAGAAACACATTTTAGTATACCACTGATTAATAAACCAAGATTTTAACTTACACTTAGTTTTCTATAATCCTTACAACTTCCCAGAAAACCTTGGGGGAAAAAAAAAAAAGAAAAGAAAAAATTGCCCTGCATTCATTTTCACATGAATTTATTATTGTCCCAGCTTCACCCACACCAGATTTTCAAAGAAAAAGTAATTAAAGCAAGATTTGTCTCAGTTTTGTGGGGTTTTGCTCTCTTATTTTTGTTTCCCGAACAATTTATTTTTGTATTTTCTGTGTCAATATAAAAATAACACAAGAGGTCTGATCAGTCAGACTTAAGGTCCACTAGCTCAATATCTCACTTGCAACAGCAGCCAAAACCAGATTGCTAGTGAAGAGTATAAATAAATATAGTAATGTATTTAGAAGTGAATACTCACTGAAGAAGAGTCTTAGCTTTATTTTGCTGAACTCATTAAAATCTACCGGACATTTCAAAGTGTTTCACCCTTAGTATTAGAGAGGAAAAAAAAAATAATATATATATTTCTCAAGAAACCAATTGTTCTAGACCTCTCCTGTAATATGTTGCTCCACAGAGGTAGCAAGAACCTTCCTTCCAACTCCAGGCTGATTTGCCTGGTGCTGGTATAAAAAAGAATCAGGAAGAGAGAGCTGGTATCTGGTAGAAACTTTGCATGGCGTGGAGGAAGGCTTGTTTGCTTGTGCTGACTGGGATTGAAAAGCTGGATGTGGTAAAGACAGAGACTATAGGGTATGGTTGCTAATTTGACCAAACAGCACAACAAAAACTAAGATACGCAGCTCAGGTGGTGGTGAAAAAGTGTGCTTCTCTCTTGCCCAGAAAGGAGAATAAGCAATGCAGAGAGAATGGTTAGTTAGTAAAGAAATAACATGGGGAACTGCTGCTAAGCAGGACATGGATAGGCTGATATGGCAGTTTGGCAAGGAGGATGGCATGATTTATGTAAGATAAATTTACTATACATTATAACCTCAAACAGGTTTTTGTTTGTGTGTCTTATAAGCCCTCTTAGAAAGGTATAAATACTAGACTTTTAAAAAACTCTCATGCAATAATCTAAGGTGGAAGAAAAAGAGTAATTTTAAAGTATTGTAATGGCTCTGTAGGGCAGAAGTGACTAAGAAGTCATACTGTAATTAAAATTCCTGTTCCAACCATACTGGAGGACTGTGGTCTGAAGGCAACTGGATCATCTCACTGGTAGAATAATGGCATCTGGAAATGAACATGGCCCAAACAAACTATTATTCACAAATACTGCACATCTCAAAGACTCCCCAACTCTATAGAGAATCAGATTATTAAGCAGATAAAAAGGTCTGACTAGCAGTGGAAGCCACTATGCAGAGCAGTGATGATAGTAATGAATGCAAGGACTATTGCTTTCATTATTTTCTTTTTAGACAATTTCCATGGTCTGCGAGGACTCAGTGGTGACACAAAGTGACAGATAATCACTAAAACTCTCCTGTATGATGGATTTCTAATTTTTTTCTTAACGTTCTAGTGGGTTGCCTGTGTAAAATTTCTGGGGATGGGGATATATTTTGCATGGGAAGACCATGTTAAAGAATTATGTATTAAATGTTCAACCTCTAACTCATGGTAAATAAAATGTTCTCTGAGAAGTCTTTACATTTCTAGGCATATCACTTCAACAGGAATAAATAGAAGTTCCAAAACATAGCCAGGCTTTTCCCTCCATTTCATTCTTCAAATGAAAACTGCACAGTAAATGTAAGCAAAATAATCCTCATTCAAGTAGGTTTCAGGTATCCAGGGTCCTTCCCCTTTAGCTTGCTCTCTTCTGAGTCAAAAGGAAGAGACAGCCAGAAAATACTACTCAGTCCTTTGCAGCTCACATTTCTCAGCCCTTTTTAGGAATTACCTATCTTGGATCCAATAACTGAATAAATTTAGCATAAAGAGTGAAATCCATGCTGCTCATTGTGACTGTGTTCTCAGTTTTGTTTCCTGTTGTTTGTTAGGCTCTATTCATAAGCCTCTAATGAAAACAGTTCAGTACCTTCATCGGTTCAAAAGGAGCCTCAATAGGTACAGCTCTTTGGATACCTGCTCTAACTTTTTACTAATGTGTTGGAGAGACTGAATGTCTTTTCTTAGAATAGGCAATTAAAGACTCTCCTGATAGATTGGTGTACATTGCAAGAACTGCAAACCAAATATTTTTCTGATAAGCGTATTTTCCTAGAATAAAAATGGTTGAAAAGTAATTCTTCCTGTTATATCTAAACAAGTAATTTGTCTGTCAGGCTTGCTGTATTTCATCTCTATTTTAGACCAAAGAGCACCTCAGTCATGAAACTTGTTCATCCCTCAGTTGAAATAGTCAACCATTGCGTTAGTTTTGTTTCTTTGTTAAAGAGTTTTCTTTATTGTCGGAAATGCACTATGAGGATGTTTATTTCATGTATGGTAAATTAAGGATCTCTCAAGTAGAAAATAGATTAAGAACTCCAAAACATGTGATCAGACAGCTGTGGCCATCTATGATTTTACCAATTTGCAGTTGCTTGTCACCAAATCTCTGGTATAAGTCACTTATATGTGGCAAAGTCAACATAATTCACAGTCAGCTGTTCACAGCTCAGGACCATAATACAGCCCATTTCTGTCAGCCAAACTTTCCATTAAATAACTTTGAATTTCATGGAGAATGTTTTCCTCCCCTCAGGCTTTTGCTGAAGCAACCCTTGAAGGAGCTGGAGACTTCAAGATTCCTAGGCCACTAGCTTTTAGATCTCTTCAGAGTAATACATGGAAACTTCCATAAAATTAGAACATTTCTCAGTTATGACCAGCTTGTTCATCTCAGCAGTTGTTTATACCACTGCTTCTGTCTTTCATTGTTGTTAATAACTAAACATTATTCATGGATTCAAATGCTTTTAGAAGGAGAGGGAACATACATCTGCTAGCAAATGCTTTTGAAAAGCTGTAAGATTCTGGACAGACTTGCTGGCTGTTCTGTCCTTAAACTTGTGGATAGCTTTCCTGTTCTGTCATTTGAATATGGTATGTTAATTGGCCTAAATTAAAGCCATTCCTGGTTCTTAGTAACTGACATGATAGTGTAGGTGATGACAGCCTTCCAAGCAGGTACAAAGACACAACAATCCTTTTGTATTCAGCTCTCTCATTAAGCAAATCTTGGCAAAGGGGGAACCCAATTAATTTAACAGATATGAAAAAACATATGGGTTTGCAAAGGATAGCTATTTTAAATGGCTGTTTAAAAATCCAACCATTTTCTTTCACAATTGTTACATGTTGATGACAGACTTAAGCAGTTAACAAGAGAAGCATTTGGTAGAAGCTAATATTGGACTGTAGGTCAAAGACAAACTTAACAATTTCAGCTGGTTAATGATGGCCAAGACTTGACCTAGGGGTTACAATTGCTTAAAATGAATAAATTTTTTAAAAATTTAATTCACCTTTTCTTTTCCTAATTCTATCAAGTAGCTGTTTGACAGTAAGGTAGAATTTTTGACAGAATCAGAGTAAAATCCCAGAGTCTCCAGCCTGCTTTTGCACTGCTTTAATAATTAATAAGAAAGGGTTTTGTCCTTGGAATTAAGTTTTAAATTTTCAAGTATCATAGCTCTTATGAATTGTTAAACCAGTATAAAAGCAGCCTGGAGACTAATTTACAGGCTCTGAGTGAGCAAGATGCTTGTGCCAGTAACTTTTTAGAAAGATGGACAGCATAAACTATGGACTCCAAATGCCATTTATGTTTAAGATCCTTAATTTTAAATACATGCAATAGCCAGCACCTGCTGGACAATGTTTCTTAGCTTTACTAACTTTCAGGTTAGCATGCCATATAAGAAAGACAAATTCAAGTTATTCCTAATGTTAAATTGTGAAGCAATTTGTATAATCATAATTCAATAATAAACTTTTAATTAATTCTTTGGATAAACTTATTATCAGGGATCTAGGTGAATAAGAGTGGACATAAAACCTGGAGGTATATCATACTCTTCCCTCATTAGGAGTATTCTTTCTGAAAGCCTACTGGAAACTCCTTGGTGTTTGAGAGCATTGGGTATCTCTTCTGCCTGAGGGAGATCAGATACACATCTCCCTTATAAGCATACGTATCTTCACCATCAAATTATACTTCAAAATTAAGGCACTTTTAGCAGCCTTCCCCGCCCCTTTTTACTGTGCTTAAAGCTTGCATCTCTTTAGGCTTTAGTCTTTAGTGACTCTGTTTTGTGTATAAACAACTGGATCAAGCACCAAACCTGCAAGATTTGGATCATGGATTTGGAAAGATGTCTGGCAGTTGGTAGGCAGTGAGCTGGCCAGCACTGAAAAAGCTGAGCTATATCAGGGGAATACCCAGGAGTCAAAATTTAGTAGCAAGTGCATGCTGGTCTCAGGAACTGAGACTTTATTGACCTTAAATTTCTGTTGTATTTGACTGCAGCTCACCTGGAATTTGGAAGACTACAGTTTTGGGTTTAAGTGCTTTAGCGTGGCAGTCACTAAGACTTAGAAATCCATTTGTGAATTCTCAAGTATACATTGTGGGACTGAGTTCTGTTTTCATGTAAGGGTAATCAGTCATAATAAGCAACCGTTCTGTTCCAAACTCGTATTTCATCACAAATAAACATATCACATTACAAAATAATGTCTGATATAGAAGGCACTCCCCTTGATTAAGTTCAAGACTATTCTTTATGATTTTTAAAGTTCTCAGACATATTACAGTAGGTAGAAAAGTCTCATGGTGTATGTCATTCAGACTGGTAACTCAGGATATTTTCTCACCCTACACATTATATATTGTGTAATGAGCTGCTGACCCAGCACTTTAGTAACATTTAGTGATATAATAATCATTGTTTTCCAAACAGATTATGAAAACTGGTTTTCATCTCTTATGTAAAACATTCCAACATGTTTCATTAATAGATGGGCAATTACAGATTTAGGTACATACTCCACATAGATTCTTCTCAAAGTAGGAGTTGGTGCCTGTTTCTATTATTAGATAACTAGTCACAGAACAAACAGAATATTTAAGATGCTACTACGTTGTTAAGGAAATTGGTAGAAAGTTGAGAGCTTAAATAGGCGTTAGGAGCTTAAATATTCTTTTGGATCTGGGATATGCATAGCTTTGGCAATCTGGTTCTAGTGTGAGATCATTTTTTGAAAAGAGACTCAGGCTTTCACACTGTGAAATTTTGAAAATTCCACTCACAGTAAATAACACTGACAAAATCACATGGCATAATTTCCAGCCTCTTTTCTTTCCAACAAAGCTTATCAGAAGAGTGAGAAACTTGAGTATGAATGTCTTTGAGATTCAATAATGTGCTAAATAATATTCTTTTCAACAGTCTATCTTGTTTGCTTCAATAACAGAGCCAAAGAAAGTGAGAGGCAGCCAGATGGCCAGAACACAGCATCTTAAATGAAAAAAAAAAAATCAATGTGAGAAGATTACATAATAGAACAAAATATTCCTTCTTCATTCAGAAGATCTTTATTTTCTGAAGGATGGAAAACTGCCAGACTGGCCATCTTGCATTAGAAATGTCACCATTTGCAGTAACTGTGAAATGTAGCTGGTTTCAATCAGTCAACATTAACCCATCATTCACTCCAGACTCATCTTCTGTGAACTTAAAGAGAAATACATTGACCTGTAACCCTTTTTTTCCTGTACTGTTCTAGCATTCCCCCTCTGACTTCCTACAAGAGTACTACTTTCCTGAGTTTTATAACCATGTCACAGTAATCTTCCCTCATATCTAGCTGAACACTTTTATATTATCTAGTCTAACCAGTCCCATCCACCTAGAATTAGCCCAGTTACTAGTCACAGGGAAATGTTCAAGAACTGAAACATGAAACTGCTGAATTACTGTTTTCTAAATTGCTTGCCTGTTATCTTCATTTTTAGTACTGCAAAGAACTTTAAAACATCAAGTACCACGCACTAGTCTGTTCTCCAAAAAATAGACAAGAAAAATGTGTTAGCTTAAGGAAAGACTATAGCAGTGCTATATGTACATGATGTACTGTAATGGAATATAAAATAGATATAAGCTATAAAAAGTAATCAGAAAATATAATGTAATTTATTCCACATCATACCACCTGGCTGAGGTATGAATGAGGTATGAATGGCTGAGGCTGGCTGGGACTTCTGGAAGTCATCCGATCCAATGTCCCTCTGCTGAAGCAAGGCCACCTAGAGCCAGTTGCCCAGGACCAAGTCCAGAGAGCTTTGGAATATCTCCAAGGAGGGAGAATCTGCAACCTCTCTGGGAAACCTGTGTCAGTGCTTGGTCGCCCTCACAGTTTGTGCTTATTGTCTCTGGTCCTGTCACTGATCACTACTGAAAAGGCTCTGGCTCCATCCTCTTTGTACCCTACCTTCAGGTATTTATATATATTGATAAGATCCCCTTGAGCCTTCTTTTTGCCAGGCTGAACAGTCCCAACTCTCTCAGCCTTTCCTCCTAGGAGAGATGCCCCAATCCATCATCTTCATGATCCTTTGCGGGACTTGCAGTGACATCAGGAGCTCCCTCAGCACTCATGGGTGCATCCCACCAGGGCCCAATGGCTCAAGGGTGCTTGATCCTCCCTAAGGAGGGGCAATTGTAACAAAGGCTGCAGTCACCCTGGGTCAAGGGCAGCTACCCTTGTGGTAGTAGAAGCTCCTAGTAGAAGCTGCTAGATCTTCCATTGGACCACAGCCTTGTGGCTCCCCTCACTTTACCCCTACCTAGCGGCAGCAGGCATGCTCAAGTTTTTCAGAGGTTTCTAGGTGTTCCCTGGTGATCCTGGACCTCATCATTAACATATAGAAATTAGGTATTTTAAAAAATCTAATAAAGCAGATAAATATGTTTACTTCTGTCTCAAATGCTGCAATATGGAAAAGAATAGATTAGTAATGATTGTTGCTAAGACAACAGCTCTACAGTTTGTTTTAGGCTCAGATTTGTTTCCAAACTTGTCTTCATATAGGTGCTGGCATTCCTGCAGCTAGCTGAGGAGGCAGCCAAAAGAACTGATGAAACTGAAAATTCGCCAAGGAGAACAGATACATTTTCAGCCAGATTTATTCCTTAATATTGTTTCCTGTGATACCTGTTACTAGTGCTTGGACAAGGTAGGATTTGGATATAGCAGCTTCAGAACTAGAAGCAGCCAATTATTAAATTCACCATAGCTTTGTTAAACATATCTCAATATATTTATATGTTGCTTCCCCTATCCTGACTGCATCACCACAGAGCTGATAGCCAGTCTGGCCTTTCAGTATGCTGTCAAAAGTGCCACAGTCTCTGGCCACAAGAGTCTGTTGTTCCCTACTCCCCACCCAAACCACACTTTATTCAGATGAGGGAGAAACAGGAGAGCTCACTGCATGACATAATCAAGTAGCTCCATAGAAAACATTGCTATGATCAGCCCTTTATTTATAAGAAAATCAAACCCAGAAAATTCATAGGGCCTTCCATTTAAAGATTTTAAATTTGTTTTAGAAGTGCCACAATGAGTAACATTATTCCCACTTTAGATGTGATTTGTCCAGAGATTATGTGCCTAGAGTACCTCCCAATCTCCTTACTCCTTGTTTTATTGATATCAGATCCCCTGCAATTCAAGCTTCAAAGGTCCATACTATCAGCTCAAATCAGCACACCTGCATTATCCAGAACTAGCAGAAGACAAATGCAAAAATCTTGTAGGAAATGTTCATAGTAAGATGCTGTGCTTTACAAGTAAGTAGTGTAATTCTGTATGAGCTCCAAAATTGGAGAGTCTGCTGTAACATTGTGACTTGATCCAGGTTTAAAAATAAATAAAATGCCATCCAGATCCATGCAGCTTCATGATGATGTAAAAGCTGTAGAAAACCTTGCAAGATGCTCTTGAACTCAAAAGTCAGCTGAAGTGACAGCTGACGGATGCACATCCTCAGTAAAAGGGCTGACATCTTTTCTATATCCTCTGGTTGCTTTCCTCAGTCTCATCATCTTAGTATTAATATCCAGACTGAACTTTAATCAATTTGCTCTCAACCATGCCGCAGTCTCTACCAAGCTCTTAATGAGATGCTTGATCACACTGTCTGTGCAGGATGAGCTGCAGATTCAAGACGAGGGCATGCTGTCGTCCTGAAAAGTTTCTACCTGTATTTCCTTGCAGAATCCCCTAATTGCTATTGCCTGATACTTATATTGAGTGGAACCATGACACAGAATCCCACCAAGTATCCTTCAGGGTAGAATAACTACAAATAATTTAATGATTATTCACTTGCTTATTTAATAACAAAAATCTATGTGGAAATCCCAACACTGCATAAAGCAGATTTTTAAAGGATACTTTGACGTCTCAAAATGTATTTAATTTAGTTTTGGCCTTTTGTTGCTTTGGGGGATTCTTGCATCCTACTTCACTACAGTAATAGGATTATTGAGTTTAACCGCTTATGTTGGAAGATAAAATACATCCACACAGCCAATGACGATAAGATAGAATTGCTGCAGCCTGAGGGGTTACTAAGAAGCATCTTCCATAGATTGTTTCTTACTATGTGTGGGTTGGTGTAATCAGTTCCTGTCCTCCAGCAAAATAAAATCAAAAACATATCACTGAAAAACTAGTGAAAAAGAAATATTCCTGGGTGCCTCTTTTCACTGCATGCATTAATTCCCTGACATGTCTTCACGTCCTGCTCCACTTTTAAATGATTTATAGTATTTTTCCATTGTGCTGCTGTTGTTATGCCCACTGCCACGCAAAAACTTTCACTTTTTGAAACAGGAATGAACTGGTACTACAATGGTGACTGCGGGATTTCTCAGTGAATTTTATTTGAGAACTCAGTAATTAAAGCTATCAGTAATGAATACCTGCAAGACACAGTGACAACATATATATATATATGTACATATGTATCTTAATTACTATGTACTTATTTTATTACACATATAACTAAAGGCCTTATTTACATTCTAATTTTCCTTTGTACCTTCTGCTCTTTTTTTCTCCCCCCTAAACCTTTTGCTTCCTTTGAACAAACCTTTCATTTTCCTGTTTTTCAGCAGTCCCATTTTTTTCACATCTGCCGCTGTAGATACTATTATGACATAGTCAGAGTCAATATCAAATGTGTTCTTCTCCTAAAAAAAAAGACAATATTCTCCTTCTAAAATAAATGCTCTACATTCTTAAAATCCACTTATATCATGACTGACTTACCAAACAGGCTTTTAGCTGAATCATTGCATATTGCCCTGTACAGGATAGAAAGGCAATTTTGCTATTGCTACTCTTTCACACAGCATCATGTATGTTTTATAACTGCTGCCACTCTGCTGTTATTTGCTGAAACTATAATAGAGTTCAAAGGCCCTAATTGAGACTAGGATCCTATTACAAAAGCACTGCCAAGGGGCAAAAAAACTTCAGCCTCTGACCCTGTGAAAATACTGGAATTAAGTACAGTAATAATGTTAAGCATGTCCATGTTAGACATGGACAAGGAAAAATGTAGATTAAAGAATGGAAATACTGCTACCCCTGTTTTGTCCATGGGGTAGAAGTGACAGTGAATTTACATGGTTTATCCAGGACACACATGAAATTTGCGGTACAGACAGATGTAATTTTTTTAGTTAGTAACCTCATGCATTTTCCTTTTTTTCCAGGTTATTTATCAATAGGTGGAATAAGGTTAAAGATAAAATTCCAAAGGAACAATAATATTTTGCAGTTGTAGTGCATTAAGCAGGTGTAAAACAAATGGATTTGTGAGCATACAAGTGTGATCACAGGTAAAAAGCAACACTATGATAATACTGCTCTAAAGGGTATTTAAAAGCCATTCTTTCTGAGATCTTTCTGTGAAGCCTTAGGCTTGATTAGGAACTCTAGAGGAGAGAGCAGACTGAGTAATCTGGTAAGAACTGTGATGAACAGGGAGAAAGGAGCACCTAGAGGAAGCGAGGACTCAAAATGGGAATAAAGCAACAAAACTGGATCTGTCATAGACTGGAGGGAAAGCACCAGAAAGAGTCAAATTTGCAAAAGGGGCATGAGCTCACAGTAGCACAATCACCTTTAGAAATTAGATTAAAACTTATAATTCCCAAATCTTGCAGTTCCTGAGCTATCAGCAAATCCTTCACAAATCCTCTTTACTGTCAGTCAATTTAAAGAGGCCATTGCTCCAGCTCAGCTCTGAGATGTCTAAAGACTTAGCATGAGCCAGGTGAGTATCTGTATGGTGACACACAGTTCACAGCTTTCCTTTGGTTTTGGTTTGGTTTGGTTTTGTTTTGTTTTAAAAAAAAACCACCACAACCCACAAATGACGAGGTCACATGCAAAAACATAGCTTAAAGCATTACTGAACTTTCCTACATAAACGTAATAAATCCATCTTGTGTCTTTGCATTATAATTTGGAAATTTATTTTACACAAGATTTGTTCCTCCTCCAGTGCTCTCCAGATAGTCTTGCTCTGGGGAAAAATCAGAATTATATGGAGTAGGATGCTGTATAACCCCTAGATTACTTTTGCAGAAGTTGGAAGATGTGCAGTGGTGGATGCAGTAAAAACTAGATGAACAGAAAGGATGGTCTGAAAATTCAGGAGAATGGAGTGGTTCCCTAAATAACTGTGTGCATCTCTCTCTCACTGATGCCTTACAGCCAAATCACTTGGACAGAACTTTCTGCAAGTGATCACTGTCTCTCTGTTCCTTTTTCTTGGAACTCCAGACCCTTGCTGTGGTTTGAAAACATTAAGTACCTCCACCTGCAATATAAGCAACAGACTGAAGGTATCCAGTATTGTATAATACTAAACTATCTGAAAAATCAGCTCGTGAGCACCTCAAATTGACTGTCAAAAATAGTGGATATTTTCTAATTTCTCTGTCTCAGTTCTTTCTCTGTTAAATTAGAATAATAATTCCTCTTCAGTGCACAGAAGTGCTACGAAGATAAATTAATTAAGATTCGTAAAGCACTCAGACGCTGTAGTGATGAGCACCACAGAAAAGCCCAGGAGGAGATTAAAAATTCTGTCTTCAGAGCAGAACTTAAAAATGTGGCATGGGACCATATACTGAACAATAACAAAGAAACAGTATGACTCATTCAGTAAGCATTATCGATATATTGTGCATAGTATGAGACAAGAGTCCTGCAGGGGGTGGGTGCTGGGGGTGGGGTGCAGGGTGGACTGTACATGATCAGTTAATCAAAACCAGGCTCATAACGCATGCCAAAAGATCAGGAAATACAGGTAGGTGGAAATAAAGGTAGGTGGGCAATGCACATTCTGGAAATTCCAACAGTTAAGTACTTGGCTGTAAATATGTGGCAATTTTTTTTTCAATATAGTTTTAATGTTTAATATGGAAATGATTAAGATAGCTCTACCTACCTTAATTCCTCCCACTGGCATATGACAGTGGCCATAGTTTTGTTTAATGTTACAGGTGATCTCCTAATTCAATAGATTTGCTGCAGTGTTTTTTCTGTCTCTCTCAGCTCACTTTGATACCTCCTTTGAAATGTGTAGGTTCCTACAAGAGACAACTGGGTTTTTTTGTAATAGTGATGTATAAAATGAATGCAGTTGAAAGAATCTCAAGAAAAAGTTAATTGTACCAATCTAATATGTTACATGAATGAAACTGAAAATTTGCTAGCTGAATTACCTGAAGAATATTAATCCCACCTGAGATCAAGTTATGTCTAACTACAGAAGTATCTTTTTCAATTTAAACACTTTTAGTTAAACAAATAAGACACTGGTTACAGTGTTTATTGACTATAAAAACTAGATTAAAAATTCACATGATAGTTTGGTTTTGCCTTAGAAAGTCACTTTTCCTGTTCTGTTGACATTGCTTCAATTGTCAGATTTTTTTCATTGCTCTGATTCCTGCATCACCCCTTAACAAATCAATCAGCAAATTCTGCAAGTTTCATAATGTCCCAGTAGCTCATATCCTCTTGCTTCACAGAAAGATTTTAATAAAACATGTTAAAGATTCTTCGACATATGTCTCTTCAACAATAAATTTCCTTTTTCTTATTATAAAAACATTCTTTAGAGGGAGGAAGATCTTAAGATCTCTTCAGAGCAAACAGATGCAGGGAAAGACTTTTAATTATTTTTTTCTTAAATTTTTAAAATCTATCTTCAGTTTTGCAGAATACTGAGGTTTTTACAAAAAAAAAATATAAACCAGGGACATCACTTTTTCCAGACAGTACTTAACAGTCTTAATATTCTATAATTTCTCATACCTATGAAACAAAAAACAAATGCAAAGAAGATTAAACTACTATTTTATTACATAAAATAAACTATAGTAGTCTTGTAGTTTTATAGATAACTTCATTTAACAATGAAAGCATTGATAAGGTGTAAATTAGATCAAGCTTCAAAGTGGTAAGGTATATTTTCATTTATATATTTGAGGCTTCCTTTCTATTTAGATATTGGTTTACAGGTTACAAGTTAGAAATATTATAAATATTATTATAGGGAAAGATAATTTAATTGATCTGCCTTAAAACCTATTTGGAGCTCACAAATGTGAATAGTTACTTAGTAAGTATAATGAACACTTCTGCAGTTGACATCTGGTAGTTGCTGTGTTTAGTCCTCTTCCATTTTTATGTTTTTCCCACATTGACAGGACTCACATGAACAACAAATATGACTGTAATGTAGGAAGAACAAAATTATAGATATCAAAACTGTAACAGATTGTATAAGACATGGAAATACAGATAATAGTAAAGTTTAGTAAGTCTGTCTCACTTCACTGGAGAAATGTTTCATTTTTGAAAGATATCAAGCAGTATTCCTAATATAATATAGTATAATAACTCTACCTGAATCACTGGGCACCTTTCCAGAAGTGAGACAGACATAAGATCAGCTGTAATTGTAAAGCTTGATAGAAGAAAGAATCTGCCTGGAACCAAATGATGAATTGTCTGAACTCATCATCCACAGCAGACAATGGGTTTTAGATTTCCAAAGAATTTTAAAAATCTTCTGTACTAGATAAATTTAAATGCTCTGGAGAAGCAGACAGAAATTTCAGCCAGTGGCAGATGTTTGCTAAAAAGCTTCAGGAAGTTGCCACACACAATGGATGAGCTTCAGCATGCCTGAATTCTTCAGGAATCTCTCTTGGTCAGTTAAGTGTAACAAAAGGCTTTATCCTTTCAAATATGATTCTGTAGCAACTATTCAGATCTGATTTTTCACCTTGGGTAAAGGGGTAGAGGAGGCTCAAGAGTACTCAGCAGAAACCCTAATTTCTAGTATAATGCAAATTGTTGTGGGTTTTAGGCCACAAGCTTCATTGTTCTGTATATCCTGCTGTCTGGAAAACAAAGAGTTCAAACATCTAGAAATATATTCTTTCAGTTTCTCTTTTACACCTAAATCTTACAGTCCTGCTGGTTGAAATTACTGGCTTTTTCTAAAAAGATGAATAAATCCATTTGCCAAACAAAAAAAGCCATCATGATGAGGTATAGGGCAGGTTTCAAGACAAAAGAATGGAATATTAGAAGTTAAATTGCTTGTCTAAATCATAGAATCATCTAGATTGGAAGGGACTTTTAAGACCATTGAGTCTAACCATTAATCTAACACTGCCAAAATCACCTCTAAACCATAACCTTAAGCACCACGTCCACCTGTCTTTTAAATGGTGATTCAAGCACTCCTGTGGGCAGCCTGTTCCAATGTGGTGCAGCACTCTTAGCTTTCTTTCACCTTCTTAAGGATGTTTTCATTCATCCTCCTTAATGTGTGTATAAGTATCAGGAGATCAAGTTTTGCTGAAACCTTGTGTTCCTTCAAAATTGAAGAATTCGTAGATATGAGTCTCAAAACCACGCAACTCACCTTGTACAGATCCAGTTTTTAACTCTGGTTTTGTTAGATTTTTAATTGAAAGCCAATTCTAAAAATTCAAATCTACCATGAATTTATAAGCCTCAGTATCCTATCCCTGTTTAGCAAGCAGTAAATAAATAACTACCGTGAAATAAAGAAGTCTAAATTGCTGAGTCTAGGCTTGTAGAGTCTGTATCACCTCACCAAACTCTCGAAGCAGCCTTAACAGAGGGACCAAGCACTGAAGAGGCACAATGCTGGATATTTACTCTCACTTCAAAAAAATCTGGACAACAGGTCAAATGAAATAGAAGGGGGAAGTTCAGAATGCCAGTGCCCTTCTTTTTCCAGTCCTGAATAAAATAAAAATTACTTCATATAACTCAGCCCTCTTGTCTAATAGTAAGTTTGAGCAATTCTTCAAAGTTGTAGTTTGATTGTGTGAAATTTAGAGCTATGATACTCACCTTTTTTTTTTTTATTAAATACATAATTTTAAGATAGATAGAAAATTGCTTGGTCAGAATTCCTATATAGGAGGTTCTTGTACAGCAGGTTACAAGACTAAGCATTTTACACTGGTGAAACAGGACATACATAATGTGTTTCATAGGAAAATTCCTTCCAAATATTTCTAATGCTTACACAAGCTGTCAGAAGACACAGCATCTCATTCATATAATGGTTCCGTGGAACAGTGCACAGATTATATGTTTATTCCAATAGGATGCATTGCTTCACAGAGATCAACAATGGCAGTTACTTAAATTTGTCAGATAACAGGTGGTATCCAAGGGAAAATTCTATAATTTGATTTCTGAAGTGTAACATGAGGTATATTGTCCTGAATCTATCAATCAGATAAATATAAATTTTGCAAACACACATCTAGAAAACCAATACAAATTCTGATAACAATGGATGAAAAGCACTTTCTTTAAAAAAAAACCCCAAACAGATATAGGGGTGACAGGAAATCTAAAAATCCTCTAGCTATCTTAAAATACTGTTAGTTACAGAAAAACAGTCAACCGACAATACTACTAGAGCGCAAGCGAAAAAAAAAAAATAATTGGTGAGCATTTAGTACAAATATCAAGCTTGGAAGCAGCAAAGCAAAAGGTAAAGAAATCCAGTTAAGTAGAAAATTAGGCAGAGAAGAGATTTCCATAGAATGATACTTTCATGATATGTCAGTGGCTGGAAAAGTTATATCAGAAAAAAAACCCCAGCATAGTTCTGGGTATGTTATGCCACCAGGGCGCCCGCCTTCATGGCCAAACAGCAAATAAATTACAGCAGGAAAATACTTTGTATCATTGACACTTACTAATTCTTTGCTCTTCCTTACATTTCCAGTTGCACTTAAAATACTCTTCTTTTGTATCAGAATATGATATTCTTTGCTGGAATTGGCTCTGTGAGAAACAAGAAGTGTTCTTCTTATCATCAGGGATAAGAGGAATAAAATAAGTATGAAATGAAATTGTATCAAAGATTTTGAAAGTGACATTTTGTCTCTAATGTATTGCTCTGCTGCAGTGCAAAATTCAAAGGGGCATGCTGCCCAAGGGTATGATTTTTAAAATGTGGCACAACAATTTGGCCTGACAGCTTATTGTCATTAAAGGATCCCCCAAACTTTTTCAAGAGATCTCAGTATTTAAAACCATACTAACCAGTTTCAAATCTTCAATGCTTTTTAAAAGCAGATATTCTTTACAATTTTGAATAAACCTATGCAAATTCTTCACTTATTTTCTTGAAGCATTACTGCTATGTGCAGATCAACTGTTTATTTTGTTTAAAAAGAGCCATATGCAAGAATGGACTAAATAATTCATAACTGCAAACTTCATTCCCTCAGAGGTAGCATGAAAAAGACTTCTGGAATCAGATTCTACTCTGTTAAAATGGCCTTGGCTAACCTGGTAGCATAAAGAGACCTTAAGTTTCCCATAACAAGATACCTCCAGCGCTATGATGCTTTTCTTAACAGTCCCAATATCCAGCCATGGGAAAGAGTATTTATGTACTTCAGCCACTAGCTGCTGGAGCAGTCCATTGGGACTGTGACACAAAAGCCTCACGCACAAATGAGGGCTAGAGGGTAAAGCATGCTGACTCAGCTTTGTCCAAGCAAAAGGGCTTTTGATCAACTCTGTTGTCACTATTATTATTATCTGCCCTCAGTAGAAAGCCTGTAACACATCAGAGATCCTGAGCATTTTACAGCACGTGCATGACTAATGTTTTATGTAACATTTAATATATGAGTATGCAGTCAACGTTGGACAAGATGACGTCTGCTGCCTGAATGATGCTGCCATGATGATGTTCTTCCACGGCTGTAGCATCAGCAAATATAGTGACAGAGGCAGGTAAGTCTTAAGGGACTCACAGCCTGGGAGATATTCAGGGAATTAGTGGTTGGGAAGTGCTTTTATACTACTTTGCAGATATCATTCTGATGCGGGGTAAGTTTTAGGTCACTTCAGCATACACAAATCGATGTGCCTTTGAGAAGAAAGATGTGAATGAGAAGGCCTCTTCCCATTCTCCTGCCCTACAGATGTGAATGCGCTCTGAAACAACATCAAGGGCTATTTCAGCTAATGCCAAGTATATTCAGAGGCTTCATCTACACCAGTAAATTAAATGTGCCAGGGAAATGTCCTGAAAATCGAGGCCAACTGGCACAAAATAACTGCAGTTATGCTAGCAAAGTCTTTAGGCAGTTTCCAAAAGAGGAACTGCAAGCAAACTACCTGCTGTAAGAGGTGGGAAGGCCCCCTTAAATTCTGACTCCCAAATCATGCACAAGGATAATTTTGGGAAATGTTAGTCACAGGGCAAAAATGTGCCAGGGAATATACTAGGATAAGCATATCCAAAGCATTTATTAGCTTTAGGATTTAATAGCTGTGACAGTAACCTTTGCAGTTTATCACAAATGACTTCACCCACATATCTGGATTGCACTGCTATTACTGTGAGTTGGGAACAGAAGACTGAAGGCAAAGTTTTTATAACATTTTTTGTGTCTGGGGGATGATCAGTGCTACACAAATTTGGAGATTTTATTAGTAAGCATTCCAATCTTAAAAGTATTCTGGAAAGCATTGCATGATTTATGCAGTCTTAATAAGAAATTTTGCCTGAATTCATAGCTATCACCTAGGAGCTTGAGAAGAAAGTTTAAAAATTCAATACACAGCTGCAATGAGGGGCGTTTATCATACTAAAATCAGAGGTGGATTCCAAGCTAAATTTCATCTTCGCGAAATTTCATCTTCCTTTTTCTCAATAAAAGTGCAGGTAATTTTATGTGAAAATTCAAAGAATGGCTACCAATTAAATGAAAAGGAGCAATTTAGTAGGTGAACAGTGGGACTTTGATAATCACCTACGTGGGTGACCATTTTACAGTTTCATGATCTCATTGCATATTAAATCTATACTTACTTTCAATTTCTCAAGTTACAGTTAGAAAAAACATTTATGATTCTGATTACTTTTAATCCAGTTCACTGGATAATACTTTTTAATTGTAGCTGTCTACCAGCTTCTTCCAGAGATAGAATAAGAAAGATTAAAAAAAAATAAACAGATCAATATACCACAAACCTTTGCAGGTCTTCTGGATAAATGTTACAGATTTTCACAGCAGAGAATGAACTTTCCAGCTTGCTCACCAGTGAGACTGAATATCCACTATCTTTGGAAGCCAATTTGTGCCAAGTAAGTGATGAGATTCAAGATGAAAGCAACAAAGGATTTATTCCTGGATTTGGCATAGCTACATCTCTAAGCTATCAGGTGAATTTAGATTTAGGGATGGATATGACTCCGTAGCTTACAGCAAAGTTATACCAGATTCTCTGTAGTGCCATCCTGTAACAGCTGGTCATATGCAGATTTGAAACGGGACTATTACATATTCATATAGCATTTCAAGATGAATGTGAGAAAACATTTTTAGATACTGCTATTGTTTTAAAGAGTGGGGAAAAAAACCAGAAAAGACACAGCTATTCCTGCTTATATTTAAAGTTACAAAATTATTTCTGTTCTGCATGAAAAACAGGATTGCAGGGAAGAGAAGAACCTAGTGAACTTAGTGAAATTTTGTTTAATTGCATACATAGACCTATGTTAAAATAAATTCATAAAAGTTGCCACATTAAGTGGCAACTCTAATGAACCAGGACTGGAGCCAGTACTGTTTCACATCTTCACCAATGACATAGGCAGTGGGATCTGGAGTACCCTCAGCAAGTTTGCAGATGACACCAAGCTGAGACGACACCAAGCAGCTGACACCCCTGAAGGACGGCATGCCATCCAGAGGGGCCTGGGTAAGCTTAAGAAGTGGGCCCATGTGAACCTCATGAGGTTCAAGAAGGCCAAGTGTAAGGTCCAGCACATGGGTTGGGCAAACCCCCAGTATCAATACAAGCTGGGGGATGAAGGGATTGACAGTGGCCCTGAGGAGAAGGAATTGGAGGTACCGGTGGATGAAAAGCTGGACATGAGCCAGCAACATGTGCTCACAGCCCAGAAAGCCAAACGCATCCGGGGCTGTATCAAAAGAAGCATGGCCAGCAGGTTGAGGGAGGTGATTTTGTCCTTCTACTCCACTTTGATGAGACCCTACCTGGAGTACTGCATCCAGCTCTGGAATCCTCAGTACCAGAAAGACATGGATGAGTTAGAGTGGGTCCAGAGGAGGGCCACAAAAATGGTAGGAGTCGGGGTTGTTCAGCCTGGCGAAGAATAGTCTCTGAGGACATCTTATTGTGGCCTTTCAGTACTTATAAGGGCCCTCTAAGAAAAATGGGGAAAGACTTTTTATTAGGGCCTGTAGTGACAGAACAAGGCGTAATGGGTTTAAACTTAAAAAATTGGTAATCTACAGAAAATGTGCCATTGGAAATCTTGCATTGCAAACTTTATTTTAAGATCCATTTAGTGTTCCATAATAGGTAAACTCACCATAACTCAGAAAGATCAGTCTTACTACATTTCACTCTTTTTGAGTTTAGGCATCATGTTGCATTTTTATTTTATATAAAAAGAAATTCAAATGAAACAAACAGAATGTGTCTTTAAATGTGCTAGCCCAATTATCTAAAAGGATCGTAATAAATCAGATCAAAACAATATTTCCTACAGTTGAAAAGGATTATTTTTTAGCTAAGCACGAACACTGTTCCAGATATTGAATATAAACTAGCCAAGCAATTTCTGTAATTTGATATTTAACAGTAAGTGAGGAATGCTGATAAGCTACATGCATTTTATTCTCTACATTTACATCAACAATTTTAGTGCAGTTTCTACCTAAATGGTATCAACATAATACTAGAATATCTATTAGAGGGGGGAAAAATCTTGTGTTTTACGAGAAACACTATTTATGATTGCATACGATATGAATAAAGGGTGAACATTTATGAAACAAAGTAAACTATTTTGATAAACTTTTCCTTTGAAATATACTTTGCTGACTTCCTTATTTGAATAATGACATTGAATCAAGTCAGAAGCCTGTCCTACCCTGCTTTGGATTCTAGGGGGCACAATTGATTTACTGTAGCTGATTAGACAAGGGCAAAAAAGTAAAAACCACTAATGAATTCGTTATGGCTTCAGCTGCAGGTGTTCAAAGCTGGAAGATGGATATCTGCCTGTTTTTCATTTGATGTATATTGCTGCAAGCTGTGGAATTCATAGTGTTGGCTGTTGGATGTGCTCCCACTCCATCGATGTCGATATACATTGGCTTAAATATGCAGTGTATCAGTACCTTACAGAAAAAGCTTCCTGCTATGTGGAATAATGATCAGTGTTGCATAAAACTCCTGCTTACAAATCCTACTGCTGGTTTCAGTGTGATTCACTGACCAAAGGTCTCACGAAAACGTGTGTATATGCACTCACCTTTAAAAGATTGTGTAGGCCTGCCAGGGGCTATCTAAACTGTATAAACGAGGTACAATCTGCTAAGTACTCATTGAATGTCCAGTGGCATAACGTTAGATATTCTAGGAAGCACCAGCTTAATTTCCAGGGCTATGAGATAATCAATTTGCTGTAATTTTACTAGTAGCATGTAGCAGCAGTAGCACTGTACTGTGTCCAGTTCTGGGCCCCACAGTTCAAGGAGAGGAACTACTGGGCAGAGTCCAGTGGAGAGCTACAAAGATGATCAGGGGAATGGAGCACCTCTCCTATGAGGAAAGGCTGAGAGACCTCTGTATGTTTGGTCTGCAGAAGAGAAGACTGAGAGGGGATGTACCAATGCTTATAGATATGTAAAGGGCAGGTGTCAAGACGATGGGGTCAGGCTCTTCTCAGTGGTGCCCAGTGATAGAACGAGGGGCCATGGCCACAAGCTACAACACAGGAAATTACACCTCAACATGAAGAGGGTACCAGAGCACTGGAACAGCCTACCCAGAGAGGTTGTGGAGTCTCTTTCTCTGGAGATGTTCAAAACTCGCCTGGTAGCATTCCTGTCCAACCTGCTTTAGGTGAACCCGCTGGGGGGAGGGGCAGGGGGAGGCAGTGTTGGACAAGATGATCTGCTAAGGTCTCTTCCAGCAATTCTGTGACTCTGTGAAGAGTTTGTGTTAAAATCTGAGATCCCTTCTCTCTCTGTTCAACCCTCCCCCCCAGCCCCCTTCCCCAATTCACTTTCTGAGGAGAGAATCTACTTGTTAATGTTTGTATGTTTATTCACAGAGTTTACTAGCTGGTCTTTCTAGGCCACGATGTGTGAGCCTTTATATAGTTGGAAGAGGTCTGGGATGGACTCTGAGAGACAGAAAGCATGTGCCAAGTAGCTCTTTGCACACCATTGTTGGGCTGTGTAATACCTAAAAGACAATTTTAGTTGTGAAATACACTCTGTTTCAAGAAATGTAATGAAGGGTAAAGTATCCCAGGGGACTGAGCTCCAGAAATCTAAAGCAGTTTCTGATAAAAAGAAATTTGGTTTAAGAGACCTTCTAAAGAAAGTTACTGTGTCTCTCCATAAAAGCTTTGAAGTAAATAATGACTAAATTGACATTTTTTCCCTTGGGAACTCAAGTGTTGTATCTTTCTAAATTCTCCTGCTCAGTAGTTTGCAATGACATGGTATTCCTCCAGTTACTTTTACTAATAGGGACTGAAAAATATTACCAGACAGGACAGTTCCATTATGAAAAGACAAGGGATTTTAGTAAAATGTTCTTGACATAAGGGAAACAACAATACTCTGGCTCTTTACTTGAGCTCTATCTAGGTAGTAAAACCAAAATATTAAAATACGAGGCAACTTAAACCCCGCTCAGAAAAAAACCCTCTGAAGTATGGGAATGAGAACATAAGGCAAATATTGATACAGATTTTATTACTGAAATTACCCTTGGCTCCAGACAAAGGTTGAAATAAAAGTAGAGTAATTTAATTCCAGAAACTAGATGTGTGAAACTTGTTTGTTAGATCTAGGGAGAGACTTAGAGGAAGAGTTACACCTGGTGGTACACTAGCTCCAAAAAACACCTCACTTCATCATTTTCCTATAAAGATGTCAAGTCACTTAACCAGCTATGGTGCTGTGGATACCAATTTATACACACTCTTCATCCTAAAATTTTTTCCTTAAAGGAAGGACACCCAAGAAATATGTAATCTTATAAACTCTCCCTTCTGTTTCCTGTCTGTCTTCTTGGGGATTTTCAAGTTAATCAAGATGTTGACCTTTATCTTCTGCTGCTGCTTACATTTTCATAAGACTACTGTCCTTCAGTAGGTATAATCATAACCTGCTCAGATGGATTAAATCATCAACCTGTTCTGAAAAACATGCTGATGTCTCAAGGCAAGGGATCAACTTCTAGGTCATGGATTAACAAGTCTTGTCTTAAAGATTTTTTTGTTTGTTTGCAGGATTTTATTTAGGCTTAACAGTTTTGTTCACGATGTAAGTATCAACAGTTGTGTCAGCACAACCTAGAGTAGTAGCATATTGCAGTATGGGACAAGGAATTGTGGGAGAGACGCAGGAATACTTTAAGCTGGAATTTGTTCTCAAGGCGGTTTGTTGTTTTTTTTTTAAATGCCCTGACAGCTGTTTCATACAAATGTATCCACAGTGAAGGCTTTGATTTATCTAAGAATACAAAGTGGCTCAGTATGTGCTTTACACTACTGTGTAGTAGTAATTACTGTGCAGTAACCAAATACGCTGAAAAAGAGGTAGATTTCCTCTACCAGGCTTGGAGGGCTAGTATGATGCCACCAAGAAGGTAATCTCAGCCTGCTGCTTCAGGATTTGTACTCTTTAGTGGCAATAGTAGACTGAGGTATTACCACACTCGTCCCCTATCTCAGACTGCTCATACCTAGCCTTCTGTCGCTGAGTTGTGCTGACCTAACTATAGTTGTCTGTCTGTGGTATTAACCAGATAGGGAATACCTATGGTTTAAAAAAGCATAACGAGACTTTTATAAAGACATTATGTATATTTAAAAGTAATAGCAAAACTATTTTTTAAGCTGGGTCATCTCCCTTATCTACTTTGCAGAACAGTTCCATAAACACTTCTGGGACCATCAGTGAGGGAATGGCATGCTGAAGACTGAGGAGGGGAATACGTGGTAGTGGAAGGGTGGCAAAGGGAGAAATACAGACTTAGGGTATCCAAAGATTTCACATCATGAATCTACAGTCTGAGAGAAAATACCAACAGAAAGCTCAGTGTGCTTTTACTGAAGTACACCAACATACAGCTCTCACACTTTCTTGCAGATGGAAAATTAATTTGCCTTAACACTGCTGAACTCTTTTAAGTGGCTTTAGTATTGTGTGAATAGTAAACATTCACACCTTTCTCCAGTTCAGGTAAGTAAGCAGCAAGGCATAAATCCCATGACTTTCAAAGAGAGACTTTTAGCTGAGACATTATCATTCCTCAAGCTGAAGAGTAATAACTAGCTCTTCAGTCAGCAACTAAAGGAGAATTTGAAACAAATTTTCACAGAAGATTTCACTTTTTTTCACTAGTCAGGAGCGTAATAGTATGAATTAGCAATGCTTGCGCCATAGAGCTAGAGGTAGGAAAATGAAAACAGTATGTCAGTCTATAATGCCATCTGATGCATAGGATAAAACTGGGGCTTGTCATACTAGGAATAGCAGCCCAGTGTTTCTAATGATTTTGCATAAAGACTGTAATCGTTTTTGAAATTGGACTAAGTGCTCAGAAACTTTTCTGAGCACTTCAGAAAAGTGAAGTGCTTCCATCCCTTCCCTTACCATGAGTTGATGCAGTAAGTCATTTAGATCCCACAATTCAGTTACAGTGAGTCTGTTCCAGTACCTGAGCAGCATATCTGTAACCACCTATAAGGTTGCAGCCTATGACTCTAATTAATGATAACAGAAGTAAATTTGTCAGGAATTTAAATACTCTTAGGAAATCCAAAGCTTGTCCTTAGCTTTGGATTATGAGTGGCTCCTCCATTATGTGCTTGTTTTTTATATTCAGGCATTAGCAAGGATCAGTCCCTCCTTTTAAGAATGAAAAGCAATAGTACAAGAGAGAATGGCCTCAAGTTGCGCCATAGGAGGTTTAAATTGGATATTCGGAAAAATTTCTTCACTGAATGGGTTATCAAACATTGGAATAGGTTGCCCAGGGAAGTGGTAGAATGGCCATCTCTAGAGGTATTTAAAAGATGGATAGATGTGGTGTTTAGGGTCATGGTTTAGTGGTGGTTTTGGCAGTGTTAGGTCAATGGTTAGACTTGATGATCTTAAAGGTCCCTTCCAACCAAGACAATTCTATGATTCTATGAAACCATGACTTGAATTCCCTCACATCATTGGCAATCTTTCCTTATGTCTGCTGAGTTTAAATTCATTATTTTCAAATTAATTAGAACTTGCTGGCTTCTTTTGCTTTTCTAAGAAGATCTGTGGCAGATTCCAGCTTGCACACAGCTGAAAAACAAATTGTGTATGTGCACATGTATGTGTGCCTGCCTATTTGTATATGTATATACATATATGTGTATATACATATATATGTTCTGTGCATATATATAAATATATATTTATATATGGAAAGATTGACAAATATGCTTCTTTCTGTTAATCCTACCATCTTGTATTTAGCCACCATACCCTAGAGAAGCAATTTTTCAAAGTAATATATACAGGGATAGAAAGGCAATGGCAGGTGCTAGGATTTGGGAATGCATATTTGCACCACACCTCATGATTGGGAAAACCCCATCAAGTTATTCTAAGGAAATCTCCAGGTACCTTAAGCACAAAATGTGTAGTTTTTAAACAGCACAACGTAGATTTGAAAAGGGTCTGAATGCAGCACTAGTCAGATCATGGTGTTGTCATAGCAACAGACATTGAAATTCAAAATATGAAGTAAAAAGTGGGGGTGGGAGAAAAAGAAGATTAGAGAAGAGAAAAATAGCAAGTAATAATGAAAATCTGTAAAAATGATATGAAAATTGGATTTCCATAGCCAATGATAAAACAACTAAAATACTTTTATTCTGCATAGTATTGTTTGTATTTTTTAACGCTTTCCATGCAAAAATTTGAAAATGTTTTATAAATATTAACAATATAGGGCTTCTAACATCCCTCAAGAAAACCATTGATGTTACCATTTATAGACAGAAATACTGAGGCAGAGAGTGCTTTCCCTAAGTAGAATGTCTATGGCAGAGGTTAAAAGAGAGTTCAGCTGTTTGCTCAGCTCTGTATTCACATGCTCTTTGTTTCATTGCTTTAACATGCCTGAGTTTTATGATGTTATTACCTAGATAATAGATAGAACCAAATAGATAATGAAGAACCAGAACAATTTTCATAATAGCGGTAGTAACAGTATTCTGCTTCTGACACAAAATCTCCAGTGTTTTAATACCCAGTTTGTGTAGTTATTTAAACTTTTTAGCGTATTTCTTTACAATAGTAGTGATAGTAAATAGGAAAAGAATGAGTGAAATGGTAAACTGCATTTTTTCCTAAAGATGTACAATAGTTCAGAAAAAGATATTAATTCCTAACTCATCAAAGAACTGCAGCAAATCTGACTCAACAGGAAGGAATTAACATACCCATGTTGAGGATCAAAGAACCATATTGTTGGTCAAAAGCCTGAGATTACTGGGGATTTTTTTCTCAATTTATTATTTTTATCCCTCATAGACATCTCCTTGCAATCTTTTATTCTGAGTATACCTCTATAATAACTTCTCTGTATTACTGACTTGTGTATAATAGAATTCTTTAGTATATCCAGGAGATTTTTTTTATGTTGGATTTTGCAATCCATTTTACTCTAGCATTTTGAAGGAGTGATAATGAGGAACTTTTTGTCTCTCTCTTTCTTACATTTATATTTCCCCTCCAGGCGTGTAATTTAATTTAAAGTTGTTATCATTCTTGAAGTAATATAATGCTACAGTATTTGTCCCTTAAGAATAATGTTAAGGTTTTTCAACATGAGTATCAGCAGCATAGAGCAGATAACTTGCATGTCGCATCCAGGAATTTTAGGCAATAAGCCATAAGCAAAGAAATTAGATAAGGGTAGAAAAGAAGCACCCAAAATTAGGAAAATGTCCTGACTGAATTATACACTGGCAGTGTACAAGAAGAGTTGCAGCAAACAGAAGAACAAAAAGAAAAAGATTCTTGAAACCTAGAACTTAACTGAATTGGACAAGAGTTTTGCTATTTTAAGGAGCAAGCCCTGTGCTATTTCTAGGGTCCCAGTGGTGAACACATAGATAATGATAGAAAGACTGAAAATTCTCTGGTAGTTGGGAACCCAGCAGAAATTGAAACACCAGCTTACAAAAAATGAGTCACATGAGAAGATAGACCGAGGACACTAAACTGAATTTTTTGGGTATTTTTACTAGACAGCTGCTATTGCTTCAGCTAGTTGAGGCATAAAGCACTTTGCCTGGTAGGTGTTGAGGTGTCATACCACAGAATTCGGCATGTGTCCAGGTGCTTGCTGAGTTTCTGGGGAGGCAATTTTGCAATAAGGTCTGAGACAATGCTTCAACACCATTGTTGTCCAAACCAGCAGGTTTAAAGTAGTGATGTTGATTAGCTTTGATTTAGCATGAAGCTGTAGATTTAATGTGTAGGATTTAACATGTAGGAGCAAAAAGGAGAGGCTGGAAGAAAGCATGTCCAGGGATTGGCAGAATGTGCTGGAACAAAACCACATTAAGTTTCTTGATCCTTTTTGTCTCTTTTGGATAATTTTAGGATTCAGCTTTTCCACTCCTGGAGTTAGACAGTGGGCCCTGAGTCAGGCAGAGGAAATCACGTATGGGGCTGAGTGGAGGAATGTGTGCAGAACCAGAAGGCTGGGATAGGGAAGAGAGAAAAGGATCAGCACCTGCAGCCTGGTAGAAATAAAGTTGTTAAATTGGCTTTTGGTAGAAAGTGCTCATATACCTTTAAAGCTTTTCATATTCAATTAATAATTGCACTTTCTAAATAAAATTAACAATTTGATTTAAGAATAGTTTGCATATGTCTACACTGTACTGCAGTGACTACAGTATAGACCTACTTTTTTCATCTTTATTTAACAAGTATCTGAAAAATTTGGAAAAAAACGTACTACAAAAAAGAACAAGGAATCCTTTCTTCTTCAGAAGTCAAACAGATTCTTCAGCAAAGTTTAAAAATTTCTAATCAGAAAATTAATGAGGAGAGATTTTTCTACCCTCATACCACTGTCTACCAGTCTTCATCAGGTTCAAGGGCTTCAATGCCAGCTAGATTACTGAACCGTAGACATAATCATAAAAGATCTTCTTCAAGTATGTGAGCAGCTTGACTGACAAGATATCTGCCCAATTAAATAGGCTATTTTTGAATATAGTTGAATCAAGACTGAATCAGTGCACCTGCATTTGCCATAAAACCCTGCCATTGATGATTTCTTACACTGAATTCAGTATTTACATCTAAATTAATATTTTTATCCCAAATACAACATTGTTGAAAAGTATCCAAATGTAAATTGCATCTTAAAAACACATTTTCTACCCAAATTAAAGAGCTTTTGAGTTTTCTCTCTGTTGTGCATGAGTATTATGCAAGCTTACTTCTAATTGTATATAGGTCTCAACTTGCCTCAAGTTGCATATGGATGAGGTACAGAAGAAAGTAACTCTTTCTCATTTGATAAACAGGTAAATAGAGAAAATTATTTCTATATGATGTTTTGGAAGAAAAGGCATAAATGCCTTAAACAGAGATATAAAACTGCACACCACAAAGTTTCACCAGTGCTTTTTAAACAGTCTGGTTTAAAAGAAAATTCTGGCTTAAGAAGCTGTGGATTGGAATATGATTGGTCTGCGCACATCCTGTTTTTAGACTCCTTCCTAAATACCAGTGACTGGCAACCCCTTGGGAAAGGATATTTATCTGTAATCTAACTTGCTGTGGAGTTCTTACGTTCTTCTGCACGCATGAAATGCGTCATGGTATCAGACTTTGTTATTGCTACTTAATTAAAACGAATTTTTCATTTGTTTTAAACACAATCTGTTGCAAAAGTGTGGGAAAGTAACGGAAGATTGGTGAGGAGGACTGTAAACACGCTCAAGTGACTCGCATGTGGGGTGTTGGAAAATACATCTATCACACTAATTGTTGCTTAGTTTTGCGTGCTCAACAAGTAGAACATCTGCACTTAGATAACATAGGCCTGGGATGGACTCTGCGGCACCTTATCGAACACACCTGAGATTCCTGCCCTGCTGGGGCAGGAATCCTTGAAATACAGGCCCAAACAGCAAGTGGGAGCTCTCTCGCTCCCTCACTCCCTTGCTAACAAGGGCTCTCGTGCCATTAAGGACTCTCGCTCCGTGGTGCCTGCATCCCCTGCTTGCCTCCCTCTGGCCCGGGTGCTGCTTCAGAGGTTCCCCGATCCCTGAAGTATTGAGATTAAATTTGTTCTTTTCCCTTAACCTAAGGTTTTGTGGTTGTTCCTGCCTCCTGTCTGTATCAGCTCACGCAAAAAGAAACATACAACACTTTGATATCCACGAAGTTTCCCTAAACCTGTGAAGTTAGTGTCACAATAATAGTTTTCCCCCCTTTTTTTCTTGTTTTCTTTTTTCTTTTTCTCCTGTTCCTTTTTTCATTTTCTTTTTCTTCTTTTTGTGCTGCTAGTTGCCTCTTCCTGACGCTGAGTTGGCGAGCTAACAAAACACCAGACTCCTTGTCTACCTCTCCATAAACTGTGGACTTATTTTCTAAGGATTTGCCATGTTTTAGTCCTTTGCATTTCTTTGATCAAGTAATAAACAGCACAGAAATTACACAAATACTTTAAAATCCGGAGTACATTGTACCGCAGTGCTGTAATTACACAAATGTGCCGACATTAAACCTTGAATCTATGCTTCTGTGCCCCTTCTCCCCAAACCTAAGGCATTTCAGGGCGTGTCTTTTAAAACAGGACGTTGTGAGGAAAACGGTTGCTAGGAAACGGACGCATGGCGCGCCGGGGCGGGGCGGGCGGGGCAGTCCCGCCCTCCTCTCCGGAGCGCCACGGCTCCCATCCAATCGCCACCTCCTTCCTCGCCGCGGGGCGGCAGCGGTGGCCCATCTTCCCTTGATGATTGGCCGCCAGTGGCGGCGCGTCACCCGAAGAGGCCGGGAGCGCCCGGATTGGCTGGGCGGGAGAGGGGGGAGCCCGGCGCTGATTGGCCCGCGCTGGTCACGTGCGGCTGGTGGGGCCGTGACGCCCGCGGTGGCGGAGGGGCTCGGCTTGTCAGGTAGGAAGGTGCCGTGCGCGGCGCCGCCACCTCCGCTGGTGCCCGCGCCTCGGGAGCGGCCCCGGGGCCGGGGGGCGGCCTCCCTCCACTCCCTTGCTGTGTTCCGCCCGCCCAGTGGGCAGCCGGTGCAGGGGGGCGGGTAGGCCCCGCGTCGGGATTTACCTGCGGCAGGGCGGGGCGGGGCGGGGTGGGGCGGGTACCGGCGGCGCTCGCGCTTTCCTCTGAGGGGGCGGCAGCAGTGGCGGCGGCGGCATCGGCATCCGGTCTCTCCCTGACGGAGAGACGTCAGGGGCGCCTCTCGGCCGGCGGCGGCTCCGCCCCGGCGGGGCAGGCAGGGCGGCGAGTGGGGATCCCCGCCCC
>JAOXJM010000019.1:57902010-57916714 GCA_026413425.1 Tringa solitaria
GCGGGGTCCTGGCCGCGCCGGGCGGCTGGCGGGCCGGGGGCGCGGGGCCCTGCGTGGGGCGCGGGCACGGGGGCGGAGGGAGAAGAAGGGCTGATTTGGGCCGGGGCCTGCGGCGCCTCTCCCCGCCGGTGCCCGGCGTGCCTGGTCCCTGCCGGTGCCCCGCTGCGCCACGGATAACGGGAGGACGCGCCAGTCACCGCTCGAAACTTTGTGATGTGTGACACCCCCTGCCCGCCCCAATAAATACAGCCCCCGGGTTTTGGGGTCCCCCATCCCCACCCCTGTGACAATGCTACACAATTTAGCGACATTCTTGATTTACACGTTATATTTAGAGCCTACATAGACAGGGCCTTCTTAGTGCTACTGCCCCGGCCTTTCTCAATTGTGTTTTTGTGCTTTGTGAGTTTGGTGTCTGCGGGGATCCTAAATGCTTGCAAATTTGGTATTGGAAAGTGAAACATACAGAAGGGCATTTAACATCCCTTTTCATGTTGGAGTATGTTTCTATTTTGTTTGAATTTACATGAGCATACACCCTTGGAAGTGCACATCCTATGTGAACACCTAGGGTTTTGTTATACTTTTAAACACACCAACTCGCCTTCTGTTTGCAAGAAAGCAGCAGTGCTTTCCAAGTGGTTGACGTAACTTTTCCCCACTTTGTAAATAGATGTCCACAAAGTGACTTTGATGCTCTGCTGTATTTTAATGCAGCTTCTCTTAACAAGTTGCAATGTAAGAAAAAGCTGGGTGACATCTGAAACTTATTGACCAAAAGAATTAATGGGGTATTATTTTCAGTTAATTGTACCTACTACATAGTATGCAATAAAGAGATGAGTGATGCAGTTTACTACATGTATGTGCTAGTCTTTGGAAGATTCAAGGAGGTGGAACGTTCATTCTTCTGATCCACTTACAGTCAAAGCAAATTGGACATATGAGGTTGAGTTACAGTAATGATTATTGTTGGTGATACAAATATATGTTCTCTCCTTTTACAATTTCCTTTTTAATGTGTTGAAGCAAATTGTCAATAGAACATTAACCCCAGAAGAGTTGATCTTGGGGATATCTCTTTGAAGGAGAAGATGAGGTCTTGTATGTACAAGGTCACTTTTTAACAGAGCTAAAGCTCTTTTAACCATCACCAAGATCTTTTCCTGCTTTCCTATAACACTAACTTCATGTCATAACTGAATCTTTCAAGGGAAGGTTCTTCTTCAGTTCGTATTTGGATTGCCAGTGTTTAACGTGGTGATGTGGAAGTCATTCTGGAGGCACTCGAAAGTATAGAGAGGCTGAAGAGAGGGCCGGAAGGATTTTATAGTAGAATGATACAAAGGGAATTAAGACAGATCTTCATTAAGACAGTGGGAGAGGTAACGTGCTTCATTGGAATAAAGAGGTTTAACACGGGGAAGCAAGATTCAGCTATGTTGGGGTCGCACGGCAGTTAGGTAACGTAGTCTGTATTTCCATACTTAAAAACGTTCAGAGTTCAGTTCTTCGTGTGGCGGAGAGGAAAGGTGCTTTAGTGATACGAAGTAGGTTTCTGCCAGGCAGGAGGCTGGTGCGGGCGTCTCATGTTGTCCATGCGGAGACCCCTTCTCTCTGCCCGGCTTCCCCCCTCCGCTTGCTGCCGCTTCTCCCATCTTCTTGCATCTGGGAAGCAGCGGGGTGAGGGAAGGTATGTTGCCGTGTCAGCCTGAAGGCGGAGAGAGCTGGCGGGGAGCCCGGAGTTGCTCCATACAAGGAGATGGGCTAGCAGCATGAGGTCATCACTTCACAGGGAGGAGTTTTTTGCAGTGTGTGGGAAGTGGGTCTAGGAAAAGGAAAGGGGATTCTTTTGCTTGGTGGGGAGGAGGAGCAGCAAGAGAAGACAGGAAAGCCAAAGTTCATTCCAGCAGGAAGTAAACTGTATATATGCTCCTATCTTAAGATAAAAGCGTCCACTTAGTACTGTCTCAATTATAGTGTTGATGTGTTTGCCTTATAAAAATGGATTTTGAAAACTTAGTGAAGAGGTTTATTATACAGCAGAGATAGTCTTGGAATTGTTGTTGAGTATTCACCATTTTATTAGGGAGTTAAAGGGTTTTAAATACTGCACATGTAAATATGCAGCAAGTTTCTGCTGTATAGCACATTTGCATTAGGTAAATGTAGCATTTCTTTGGAGAGATTTGTTTTTGAAACTTTCTTTAGTAGTGAATCAGTGGAATTTGTGGCTTTGTTTCCAGGGTTTAAGAGAAGATACTTACCTCTCTTTTTAAGAGATACATGTGTGGTCATGTACAGTGCAGAGTGAGTTTTGGAAATGGTTCTTAAAAAGCAGCAAGGGTGCTTCCAGAATGGACATTTTTTGTGGTTGTGTTTTCTTTTCTTTTTTTTTTTTTTTTTTCTTTTTTTTTTTTTAGGACAGCTTCATGGGATGCAGGTTATTGATTCCTGTCATCTTGTAGCATAAAATCATGTTTGAGAGCATGACTGTAATCTTTTCTCATTCCTCCTGCAAGTTTAAATGCAGAGTTCAGGTTGGTTTTGAGTGGCATGAGTCTGAAGTAATAGGGATTTTTTCCAGTCCTATGTGTTTCTCTGATGATGGTAAAAATAAATTCCCAATAAATTAAGACTTAATGCTGTTACTAATCTGAGTGCGTGAATTGTACTTCATAACATCACCCTACTTTGGATCTCAGATTGCCCTTTGCTCTGTAGTCACCAGCTTCCTTTGCATTGCTGCCTTTCTGTGCTAGAGGAAAATTGCCAGATAGTTTGGCCACATAAAATTTCAAACTTTCTTGCCCACATCTGAGCTTCTTACTAACCAGCTCACGACATACAAATGAGTTTCATAGCAGTGTGCAGAGGCAACTCTCCATACTCATAACTGTACTGTGGTTCAGTGACTGTTTTGTGGCCAGTTGTACAGGTTTGTCAGAATTCCTGATATTTGAAATGTATCAGTTGGCTTGTTAGAACACAGCTCTGGCTGCTTAGTCTCGTCTATGTTGTGAACTTGCACCTTGAGCAGCGAGGGTATTTTGTTAGGCTTTCTGATATGGTTGCTTTTATTTTCTGCCAAGGGCAGAGTTACCACTCGTGCCAAATCTTGCCCTTGTGCTGTTGATGGCATGAATGTGGAGTAACAGTAGCAGTTGCGTACTGGGATATGTTTCTGTGATGTAGCTCTTAATTAAGATGATCACATGCAACTTCAAACTGGTAAGGGACAAATAAAAACATCGCGTGTGTACTCATAATCTGTCCTTTAGGTATCCTTTACAATATTGCTTGCCCAGTACTGTAGTCCATTTGGAACCCTGTCTTATTAAGTGCTAGTAATGAAAATACTTAATGAATGGCTACTTAATAGTTTATCATATATTAGGCATTTTTCTGTATGGTATTTAAATCTTGGTCTGAAGACAGTCCTTTTGCAAGCCATTTTGTAATTGTCATAATTTGATTTTAGAGTCTCACAACCTTTTTTTCAGATTACGGTTTTGAAAGTGATTTATTTTAACATGAGGAGCTGAGACATTAAGAAATTAAGCTTAAGCATCAAAATAAATCACCATAATTAAGATCTAATGAAAAATCAATTACCTTTTAAGTAGGGGTAACCTGTGAAAAGTTTGTGAATTGTTGTGTATTATGTAAGCACTCTTTGCCAGAAGCAGAGATAGAATCCAGAATAGTGTTAAAGTGCATTAATCGTGAGCCCTTTGTTCCCTGAAATTGCCTGTTTAGAAACTGGGAGACTACAATTACAGCAGTGAGCATGATAGAGTCGGGAAGATGAGCCCCTCTGACAGAATGCTGAATCATCCCCAGAGCACTCCATCCTCTATAACAAATGAGTCAGGCATTTATGGAGAAAAGCAGTGTGGAAGTAATTACATGATCACATAATGCATATTCCAAAGAGGGTGGCATTTAGGTTTTCATCCTCAATTTGTGAATCTCTTAATTTCAGTACTTCATTTGTCAGGTTTGCTGCTTTTCTCCAGCTCTGTTTATGCCTAACATTTTGCTTTAGAAAAATTGCAAAGTCTTATTCCATACATTGACAGCATATTGTGATTTACATAGTTCATCATCACATTTATCAAGTTTGCTATTTGAACTGAGCGCCAGTAAGAAGTTGTTTTTCTCAGTACAAAACAGACCAGAGTGGGAAAGGGCATAGATTTAATGGTTATTTAATAAAGGCAGGAATAATTTTATTGAATATTTGGTGCTGTAATGCTTAGACAAATAGCATATTAATAATGGCTCAGCTGGTGGAGGTTGTTAGCCGCTGGGCTAGTAAATCACAAAATTCACCCTTGGTGAACCTATAAACAAATAAGATTAGGGTCTTAGGATAAACTTCCTTAATCTTTGAATACCTAAAGCTTGTTGGATTTGCTATTAAATTGTATAAATTTTTTTGAAAACTACTTAGTGTAGTGTACTGTCACTGTGCTGTTAAAGTACAGCTTTTGTGAATTATGCAAAAGCTTTCGTTAATGTTTTGGATTTCTTTCAGATAGCATCTGACTTCCTGGTTGTGGCATCTCCTTTGAAATGTTCATGAGCGTAAAGTAGTACCCCACAGTATTTGTATCCCATGTAAGTTCAGGAATTCCAGATAAGGGGTGCAGTCCAGTGAAGTGGATATGTTTTTAAAAATGTGACAGCTCAATCACTGTAAATAATGGTATTATAAAACAATTGTGCTATCTCTTCAGCAACATGTTGTGAGAAATGCTTTTGTAGCCAATTTAGCCAATTTTAAGGAAAGTCATACAACTTTGGAGCACTTCTTTACTTAATAAAAGGTGTAAAGCATGGAATCGGAAAACCACACACTTACTTATTGTTAGTATATGTGTAGTATGTAGATACTGTGATTGGTGTGTTTTCTCCCAAGGAGAATCTCTCTTTCATAATTTCCATAATATGGTTGTTTACCGGTTCAGCAGATGTTCTGGTGAACAGAAGTTCACCAGATAAAAGGAAATGCCCAATTTGCCAAATGTTAGAAAAATGTTTTGCCATAGAAAAATGCTAGCAGTTGATAGGTGCAGCTGAAAAAGCAGGGTAAAAAAAAAATAAATCTGTCGCAATAAGATCAGTAAGATCAGTTAGGCTGAATCTTATGTATGCAAATAGATTTCCATGTGAAGAATCCAAGCATTCGATTTTTGCTCATATGCACTCCAGTACCATTGTCCTGGATACCTGGGACGTTAACATCCACAACTTTTAATTGTGTGTTGTAGCATCCATTAATTAAAGCTTGATCTATTTATTCATTTTCAAATAAGAATAATACCTTTCAGAAGGATCTTTATAACTGAGAAGGCTGATGATACTCAAACAAAACTGACTGGATCTAAAAAGATAGGGTAGATTTTTTTCATGTATCTTGAGAAGTTAGCCCTGGTATACATTTGTAAAATGGATGTATTAAAATTTGTTAAGCACTTCAAGTTTTTAAGAAGGTGCAAATGCATAGTTCAGTCATCTCTCTTTGTGGTGACTCTACCTTTATAGTGAGTAACTGTATCCCATTTACCAGAGAGAATTTTCACATTGAGTATCTTTCAGGACATGGAGTGTGTAAAGGAGAATTCCTTCAGCTCAGGAACAGCAAAGACAGACTCAAGACACCACCTTTCACTGACCCATGTGATATGTTGTATTTCTTGAGGTGTAACAGTCTGGAATATCAGCTGTTGAAAAGGGACAGGGCTCTTCTTTGTGGACCTGTGTTCCTCCTGGACTGGTTTTCTGTACAGAATACTGTGTAATTGAACTACATGAAATGTAATACAGTGATGCCAAGGAGATAAGTGACCTCAAGAAGACTGAATGAGCAGTGTGTTAAATAAGTAGAGGGTTTAATGAACCAGAAGGATGTAATTAGTTTAATGAAGGAGGAAAGAAGGAACCAACACCATGATTGCTCTTTTGATTTCTTTTCAAAGAGTGATAAATACTTGAAACTGGATTACTTTTCTCCTGAGGAGACCAGTCTTGTCATATATTACAGACTAATGGCAGATTTTTTTGTTTTGGCTGCAGCAACAAATTCTGCCATAGGAATAAATTCTCTCTAAATTCTCTCTAAACTTTTAAAAGTATTTCACATCCTGTGGATTTCTGTTTTTCTGTGGCTGTCCTTAAATCTCAAGAGGTAATACAGTGCTTCACGTTGAAATGTACAATGGCAGCAGGTAGAAGAGTTTTAGGACCTGAGGTCGAGAGACCCTCAATACTGTGTCAGTATTCTTCCCTCCTCTGTCTTCTCTGAAGAGATATTTCAGTAGGTGGCCTTGGAATTGAGGGTTTACACTTGAATTTTTTTGTGTGTGTGTTTTCATTCTGACTTGCCATGTATTTATCTCAAGGCAGATGAGTATCAAGATATAGTATGTTACCTTCAGAGGTTTGTGTTTTTCTCCAAATAAGGAAGACTGCTTCCTGCCTTCAAACTGGAGATGTCAGCATCTGTTTACATGAAAGAAATCAGCAAATAAATAAGTTAACTGTGCATAGACTAACTCATAGTCAACAAGGCTAGTACAGCTGATTTTTAATTTCAGCATTGACTCTTGCTGCCACTTTTCCTAGTAGTTGTTTCCATCTTCTCTATTCATCGAAGTCAAGAAATGTCTTGAAAATCCAACACTTTGGTTCTCTTTTGTTCCTCTTGTTTGTTCAGAAGTTCTGTTTAATACAGTGTATAGTATACATTTTAAAATGAATCTGTGTCACTGATGTGCATGTTTAGTTGGTTTTTTTTCAATTTGTGGCAAACTTTCAGCCATTTTAGCATTGTATGTTTCTTTGTAGTTCTAGAACAGTACTATTCTTTAGCCTGTAGAACTTGTAATAGAGTTGGAAATACCAGAGCGCAGTGCCTGCCATATCAGAATAATTTTTTTCAGCCTCATCCCGCTCAATCCTTTTTTTTTAATTAAGATTTAGTGTGGAGCTGAATGTTGCAACACTGCAGAATTGAGAGTTCAGTGAAAATTCATTGGTCAGGTGCTCTCTGTTGAAACTGTGCTTTTCTTTGGCTTTCCTTGCTCCCTGGAACTTAATTTAAGGAAAGTTTAATTGCTGGAAAAATACAGGAAGGAAAGCTTTCTTGTAAGCACGCAAAAGGTTACAAGAACTAGGTGCATTTACCCTTTGAAATCAAGGTGTGGATGTGACTGTTAACTTCATATGCAGCACTGCTGTTTTCAGAGTTACTAAGAGCACAGCAGTGAGTCCTGAAGCATAGTGGCAGAGTGCGACTTCTGGCAGTCAGCCTAGCTCTGCTCTTCCTAACCTGTAGCTGCCTTTATCTTCTGGTCCTTTTCTGCCTGGTGAGATTCAGTCTCCAGCACCTGTCTTGCAATTTACCTGTGGCTGTGAGGTAAGAGATTGTACAGGATGGAAGCAAACCTGGTTGAGTATCTGTGCCTAAAGAGCACCTACTGCGTGGTTCACTACCAAGTGGCAGCATTTCCTGTTATACATTTTTTCCAGAAGATCTGAGATGATGAAATAAAGGGCATGCTGAGGAAGTTTTCAGGCCATGGGGTGCAAAGAACAACTGCAGGTGTGGTCAAGAATGAAAATACCATTTTAGCAAATGGGAGACGGTCATGTAGAACAAAGCAGGTGTCAAGTGAGTAGAAAAGCAACATACTGTCTGTAGGCTGGACTGCGTGGGTACATGATGGGAGAAGGAACAGGGTAAGGTGCTGTTCTGTCGACAAGGAACTGGAATTTTTGGTTCACAAACTAAGGATACAGTATTGTGCTGTTAGTAAGAAGTTAAAGCACTTGGACAGGAGCTCAAAAGTAATTTAAAGTAATCTCTCTGCTCTTCTCAGAGTTGGTGGATCCTACAGTAGCCCACTGTTCCGATTCTGAACTCGAAATGAGGTAGAGACCAATTGGAGAGTGTTCAGAAGACAACAGCGCACTAGAAAATGATCTAAAATGACAGATTGAAAGAATTAGAATTGCTTAGTCAAAAAATAGGATATTTCAATTGCAAAGAAGTGGCTAATCTCTATTTCTCACTCATGGGGTCAGGAAGATGAGATTTGGTCATTAAGAAGCTTTTTCCTTGTGCTAAGGGCAGAAAAATACTAAATCAGAGCCTGAGAAGACTGAGTCTTGTCAAAAGTCTTTATGCCATAGGTAAGTATCTATGGTTGGTTGGTGGAAGGGGAAAGAATTAGATGATGTCTTTAGATTATAAACCTTACACCTACATGATTGTTAGTGACTTCCATCACGTCTATTGCTACCATTTTCACATGTGAAAAGAATTCCAACAAGTAAATGAAAACATTGTATATCCAAAAAAGGAAGTGGATCTTGTAGTTCTAGGCAGAGGGTTTGAGAGTTGTTTTCTGGGCTCTTATCTGGTTTATTTTTTGGTTTGGGTTTTCTTTTTCTTTGGTACTACTGACAATTATAACTTCTATTCTTTGATGGAACTCATTGCTTCTTATTTGCATGTGTTTTTAATAAGATCACAGCTGCAAGAGCTGCTACGGAAAACTGTGGTGTTCATACAGCTGCAAGGGTAAGGGAGTGAGATTGCACTGTGTGAGGATGTTTGTATGCAATCAAGTGAAGTCCGTCTAGCTCAGTACTTGTTACTGTCAGATTAGAAGGGGCTTTGGCACAAATGTAGAATTATAGTTCCTGTTCCGCTTTTGCAGCTTAGAGACATCTTGAGATGGAAGTTCTGCTGTTCAACAGACCTGTTTTTTTCATGAATTTTTATAATAATTTTTGAACCTGTTTGCTTCTTGGTCTCCAAAATGTCTTTAGGCATTGAATTCTCTCATTTGATTATTTACTAGGCAAATAAGTACATAAGAGCAACTTCGTAAAATTTCATTTGATGTTCAATGTTCCCATGTTCTTCTGGGAAGCACTTCAGGCATCTGACATACCATGTCACTTTGTGCTATCATGATTATTTTTTTGTGTACTTTGATCTGACACCCTCTCATACTGTTTCGTGAGCTAAAAAAATCCCCTTACTTTCTTTGTGCAGAAGCTGCTCTGACCAATATTACCTATGCTTTTTTGATGCTTTATGTTCATAGTGAGATAAAATAATTTGAAGGTATAGGAACAGCACAAATGTATCAGTAGCACAAGAATATGTTAAATTCTCTCTTCCCTTCATTAAAAATAATCTGATATTCTGAATTGTTCATAACTCGACCACTTCAAAGCACTGAACAAATGTTTTTGAAGATGTATGTTCAGAGACTGCCAGACATTTTTATGGTAGTGGCATTAAATAACCTAGAGTTCTCTTTCCCAATGTGTTACATATCATTTATTGACATTTGACTTCATCTGTTTTATATGATTGTTGCTGAGTTTTCTGGAGTTCTTCTGCAAATTTTTTCAATGATGTATCAGTTTGGATTGTTCATAATAATTTTGTGTAATCTGCAAACTTAAGCACAGGTGATATGTGGAATGACAGATACGCAGGTGGCCACAATGACCAGCAGCCCAAGTCCTGGTATAGGTTCTGGTGAGGCTTCTGATTCTCTCACCTGTGAATCTTTGTCTCTTAAGTCTTACCCTGTAAGATCTTCACTTCTGTAACGGCTTCCTATGAGAGACATTAGCAGAAGGTTTTTAGAAGTCTTTTGCTCACTACCATATCCAACACCTTTATCCGTGGGATCCTGGATTCCTTTAAAGTACTCTTCAAGTTGCAAATCATGACGTTTCTTTACAAAAGTTGTGTTGTTTTTTTCCTCCCTATTATGCCAGCCTACAAATTCTTCAGTATGGTTTTAATCATCTTGCTGTGGTACAGAAGCCAGATTGTCTTTGTTGTGGCTCTCCTGATTGCCTTGTCAAGCTTTGAAAAAAAAAAGGATATATTTTTTCACTCTCCATTCCTCTTTACTTAGGCTACCTTAAAGCTATTTTTTTGCACAATTAATAGTTTGGAAATTTCATATTTGATGCTTTAACAGTTCAGTGAAGAGTATCTGGCTCTGTTGTATTCTTAGTGTTTGATATTTTAAAATGCTCCTCTGATGCTTCATTTTGAGAGAAGGCCTTATATATCCCCAGTCTACAGAGGATCTGATGTGAGATTGGCTTTGACTGTCTCAGCAGTAATTTCAGAAAACAATAGATTATCTAGGTTTTCTACTTTATCCTTATTTTCTTTTAATTCTCTCTTTTATATCTTAATTTTCTAGCGGTTTATTGCAGTGCGGTAGCAAGCTGTCTGTAGCTATCAGATTCTACTCTGAGCTCAGAAATTTGGTAACCTTTTACTGCTCTCTTACAGGTGGCTGTGTAGTTCCCTGGCAAGCTTTTATAATACTTCCGTGTACTAGCTAGTATACACCTATCAATTAGAGCAGTATTGGACTTGTTTTACCGGTTTTAAATTCTACCAATGACCTGTATGCAGATGAAAATATGCACATAGACAGAAAGTCAGTAGCAATTGGAAGAAAAGTTGTTAGCATTTTATTTTTATATTGACAAACAAAATTCTCCATTCTAACAAGTGTGATAAGTAGTTCTTTAAAAAAAAGGATGTGGTGTTTGTCTGCATGCAGAGAGCAGAAGATACATTTTATGTGCATTTAAATGGCTCCAATATGTTGTTTCATTTAATAAATGGAATTTTTGTGTGCAGTTTTTCAACATCTGCTTGAAATCTGAATGTGCCCAGGTGCTGGTGGTAGCTTGTGTTTTACTTTCATGAGTCCCGTTTGAACCAGGAAAGGGGGTAAAAATAGTGTTCCTGCCCAGTGATATTCTGGTGTTTCCAACTGGTTTGTATTTGTGATGGGAGGACTGGGGCCAAATTTACTATAATACTCTGCTCTAGCTTGTAATTTGTTGCTGGTGAAGACTTTCTTTTGGATTTTGCAACTTTGCAACAAGTATTTTTGTATCTGTTGTTAAAAATGTGGTGAATTTTGTAATGCTTCTAGCATGCTGCATTTTTTTTTCTTCTTTCTTATCTGCTTGCATAGCTGCTGTTTCTTTGTAGTCACTGAATGTAAGCATCATTTACAGTCTTTTCTATTTTTGGTCAGGGAGAATGGAAGTTTTGTATTTATATTAGGCAGTGCTTTGTTTCTAGAATGTCACTAAGTAACCAGAAAGGAATACTAAATAATGTCTACTTGAATGTGAACTAAAACTATCCCTTTGTAAGATTTTATAAATGTGTCCACGATTAGTGCTTTGTTTTGAATAATGGAGATCTGCAAAGTAGTTCTCTTTTCTTTACCCTTGCACACTGTCTCTGTCTTTCAGTTTTGCTTAACGTGTCTTTTCTTACAAGGGCATTGCTAAACCAATATTAAAGTTAAATCTTTAGATGAGACATTCTGGAATAAGATTGAGAATAAACACTTAACATTGGTCCAGACGTAGCTTATAGAGCATACCATGCACATGGAAGCTGTAGGCAAAGTCTGTTTCTAATTGTTTTTTATATTTTATGTACTTTTTTCTAAATATAAAACCTCAAAGATCTACCCTTCTGCTGCAGTTTGCTTCACCTAGATTGCAGACCAGACTCACAGCTTGAAATTTTAGTGCTGCAGTCATCTTAACTTTCTGGCCTCTTACTATTCTAGCTATTGGAGTAATTAGAGACACACAATAAATTTTTGTTTCTTGATTGGTACCTTTCTCATGCTGCTACTTCTTTTCTTACTGTCCAGTAAAAATACCTCTACTAAGTTTGTCTTTCATATAATGAATTTTTGTCTTCATGCTTTCATTTTCCTTATTAATGAGCTTCCTTTTTTGTTTTATCAAGGACAAAGTTCAGAAATAAATGAAATGGCCTGATTTTCTGGCTGTAATATGCTGTGTCATAAGAAATTCTACGAACTTAAAAAAAATATCTTCAGCTACTTGTGTAGAGACAAAATCATTTCTTCCCTCAAAACTGTGTGTATGAAACGATAGCATACTACTACTTGCAATCATTTTAGAAGTCTGCTCTTTCAGTTTTTTTGAACTCGCTCTCTTTAAAAGACAAAAAAATCTGTCTCCTGGTAATAATCTGAAAATGCAAAGCCATTTACCTAGGTTTAAGTTTTGCAACATATTTTAAAATGCAAAAATAATAATAATAAAGTTTCATCTGTTTTTCTTTCACAGACTTCCCAGAAAATAAAAGTGTACTTCAGAAAGTGAAAATCAGAAGAGGTAGCTGCTGGCATAAAGAAAGTGTGCTAAGGATCATTTCTTGAGTAAAATTTTTTAAGGTGCGTGAGCTATGTTTTGCAGAAGAGCCTTCCTGAAACTGAGCTGCCTGTTTTGCTTTGAGTGGCCTAATATTTCAGGCCCGATTTGAAATGATCAGGCTAGCTTTAGATACAACTTTTGATGTTTATTCATGGCAATAACTCTATGGAAGTGTCAATTCACTGAGTTCGTGTTGCATACATTTCACATCATATGCATATATAGGTAATATTCTGAATATGGTGTTAGTGTAAACAAATGGTAGATAAAGCATGTGTTTTATGTTTCATGGTCTTGTACGTTCCAGGAGTAGTTCCTACACTAACAGAAATGTCAACTGTTTAACAATCTAATTTTTATTGAAGATGTGGATGGAGGGCTAAGAATTATTTACATTCCAAAGTTGACATGAGCTGTCTAATTAATTGATCACCTGTTGTAAAATTGCTTTTATATCGGTACAGAAGCCTTGAGTTTGAGAATTTGTCTCTGTAATCCAAGTCCTCTTCCTTTTCTGATTTTGCAGTATTCGTAACGTTTCTAGAAAGGGTTGGCAAAATATAAGCCTTGCTAAGAGATTTGGAGCCCATGTAGGTTTAGGAGCAAAGGAGTTGACAGCAGATCAATAGTGAGTGTGATGCTCTCTGCATACCGTGCCTATTCCAGATTCCTTCTTCTGGAGGGGCCAGATGTGTTCTGTGCTATCCTGTTTAACTGGGGACCAGGTGAGCTTCTGTTTTGTGGTTTATCAGTTGTCTACCTTGTCATTCATTTTATGAAACCACAAGTTCCAACTGATGCATATAGATCCATCATTATTTTAAGATTAGCAGTCACAGTCTTGGATATATTTAATGACAAAATATAACAGAAGACACCAGTTCTTATAAGGGTAGGAGAGCATCCTGGGAAAGTATTGCTATATAGGTGCTCTGTTCTTCCCTGCTTGTTTGTTTTCAGTCATTGTCAGTCACAGACGACCTTTGGTTTGACACGGTATGGCCACTGTCATGCGCCAGGGACAGATTGCAATATTTAAATTAAATGTAGATTGGCTATGAAAACTAACTTTCTTCAAAGCTGTTGCTGGAGTCCAGGATGCAAATACTGGAATATTGGCTTTATTTACTGAGGGAAGTGTTACAGTATTGAAAGATTATGTGACTGTCATTGAAGTTTCTCTCTGTCATGCTAGCAAAATTTAACATTGCTTTATTTGGTATCTGACTGCACTGCTGTGGTGGTGGTGGTTGAGACAAGTCATAAACTGTCCTCAGTAACTATGCTTAAATTTAGAGCTGTTCAAGATCTGGTTGGTCATTCACAGTACATTATTATATGTACATTGAATGTTTACTTCCTGTCAGTGATTAGTTTATTGAGAGTAACTGTAAAAAGAAAGTCAGTCTAACTTTCTTGGAATTGGCTCTGAGAAGTATTTTAACTGTTAAAGCTTATCAAATATTGTCTAATTTGCATATCCAGTAATTTTATAGTAACACACACATATATATATCAAATTTCAAAATAAAAAAAAATAAACTAGCTGAAACTCATTTGTCTTATTTGATGCCACTGGGTTTTTATTTCTTTTACAAAACATGCTAGAATTCAGTTTGAGACTTCACTGGCATGTTAAATTATGCCAGTATTGTTCATGTGTTGAAAAAGAGATAAACTTCATAGGTATCTACCAGAAGTAGGAAAGATCTCTTCACAGTAAGAGTAAGCAATTCTTGAAGGTTTTTTTTCTGTATGAATTTAGCATATCGTATTTTCATTGTCATCAGTTCTCCATCTAGCTACTTTAAAATGTGATGCTATCTCTGCTTTTTTGCTTTAAGAGAAAATATTGTCCCATGTTTTTTCGAGAAATACTTTTTTTTTTTTTGTCTTGAGAATATCTTTCATGCTGTATTTTCATCTTTTCAACATTGGAGTACAAAGTATGTGTGTGTCTCAAAATCCCCATATCTGCTACTGGTTTCAGGGAAAATCTTTTCTGGGTTCAGACTTTGTTGCAGTAGTCGATTTTGCCAGTAGTCTGTGGTTATAAAATCTGTGTGGGAATCTGTCTTTATCTTAAATGTTCAGTGTGAGCATTGTAATGTTGTAAGGTAAAGCCAAAAAATGGAACTATTAGTAATTCTTCCATAATCCAGTAGCTATGAACATGAAGATGCACAAGGAGAATCACACCACAAATAGCAGCCCAACTTGATTGCTGTCCTTAAACAGCATCTCCTGATGCCGTGGTTGGAGACAGAGTGCTGATCTAGATGGATTATTGTGCCTCGATGATCACAGAATCGTAGAATGCTTTGAGTTGAAAGGGACCTTAAAGATCATCCAGTTCCAACCCTGTGCCATGGGCAGGAACACCTCCCACTAGATTGGGTTTCTCAAAGCCCCATCCAGCCTGGCCTTGAAC
>JAOXJM010000019.1:57922713-57934875 GCA_026413425.1 Tringa solitaria
AACCAGTTCCAGTGCCTCACCACCCTCACTGTAAAGAATTTCTTTCTAGTATCTATTCTAAATCTCCCCTCTTTCAGTTTAAAACCGTTATCCCTTGTCCTATTGCTACACTGCCTGATAAAGTGTTCCTACCCCAAACTGAGAACTCTGATTACATTTTCACCTCTGAGAGTGCTCTTATGAACTCTTCTATAACCACAAGACCCAATCCTCTCAGACAGATGTTTAATGATGTTTTTATCCTATGTAGCTTTACAGTATGGCTTCTGATGTCTTTTGGAAAATGTTCTGTAATGAAGAGGTGAAGCAGTTTTCAGCCATAGCCGAGAAGCTTTCGGCCTTGATCTTTTACACCACCTCACTATAAGTAGTCTGAGATAGCTCTGTGGCAATCTGTGGGATGTTTATGAGCCAAAGGAAATGTTAAAGATGTTTTAATATATACAGGACTTAACTGTCTTCTGTTTCTTTCTCTGGAATCCAGTCTGTGTTGTAGCATTGTTGTGTAGATACGGAAATATTATATATGTATGTTTATATATGAGATATAAGGAAAACCCAAAGCTAACAAACAAGTCAATTTTCTAAGTTTTGATGATCTAAGGTGGACTTCTCTCTTTAGTAAGGTAAATGCTAGGAGTACTAGCATGCAAGCTGCCTTCAAAACCTGATAATTGTATGGCATTGTAGCCATTCTGAAATATTAGATATAGCATAGCATTCAATGTCAGGACTTATCTCTAAGGAATCTAGTACTGTTCCTATCAACAAAGTGTGACAAAAAATGCTTTTATTTGAACTGAACTTTTTTGTGTTCATGTCTGTGGTGCGTTGGAAGTCTGTCTGTTCACTTTACAGTTCTTAATCAAAATTCAAAGCCACACACAGACATTAAGCTGTCCTGAAAATGGTTGGACAGAATGGCCAAGGAAGTTATTAAAGTAAGGGTACAGAAAGATGTTGGGTTACTATGATAGACGAGTGACTGCTTGTGTCTCTTAACCTGTTAGGACCTTATGCTTTGATACTGGTGGCCTGACTGACGCTCTCAATTACGTGAAGCAGTTGACGAATAGTATGCTCTTAAACAGTAACCACTGAAATGGGTATTACTGTGAGGTATTTAGACAAGGGCAGAGAAGTCAGCTTGAACATAATAATTGTGGCTGGGAAACAGGAGAACAAAAGACATGGGAAGATGCTTGTCAGGGATGTATTCCAAAAAAGACTGTGTTCAGAAGTACAGTAGGACAGTGCTGAAGAGTGAACAAACAATTTTGCCTGTTTTGTCTCTGGTGCTTTTTTTTATGATTTTATGAGCAAGTTCAAGGCATGATTTTGCTGTAGCAGGAAGAACTTTATTTTAGAAGTTCTTCAGTGCTTTTTTTAAAAACTGATTTGTTTTAATCAATGATGATTCTTTTCCCACAGTTTATGTTCATCGTTTGGTTATTCATAAGCCAGAATAAATAAATGCTTTTCTGTTCTGACTTTCTTTTATAGTCTTGGTTGCTTGTGGTACAGCAAACAGAACAGCTGAGCAAAATAATGAAGACACATGCAGAGGATCTTAATTCTGGGCCTTTGCATAGGCTTACGATGATGATCAAAGATAAGCAGCAAGTTAAGAAGAGTTATGTAGGTGTTCATCAACAAATTGAAGCAGAGATGTACAAGGTATTTTATTCAATTGTGCTGTATAAATTTATTATATTTTTGTATGTTTAAAAAGTAATATATTGAGAATGGATTTTTTTTTTTTTAGTTTCTCTGTTTTTGTTTGTGCTATGGTAAAAATAATGATTTTTGTTATGTAGAATAACTAGCTTAAATTTATTTCCTCCATGTTTTCTTTCCCCTGGTGGCTGATGGCAGGAATGGAAAACTTTCTTCTGTATGGATTTCTATGAACAGATAGCACTGAAAATGCTCTTGTTCCAGTAGAGGATGATTCCCTGTGACACTTCTGTTTTCTGTCTCTCTTCCTCTTCTTATTCTGCTCTAGACACCCTTGTGACCAGGGCACTGAAAACTTTTGTTAATGAATGGTCTTGACAGACCAAACTGCTTTGCATGGGGACAGGATTCCAGTCCATATTCTAAAATATAAATCCAGTGTAAACCAAACATTAAGTCTGTAGATGGAGCTCTTCAGGGCTCAACATGTCAGTTGTCCTGCTCATATTGAAAGCACTGTATGTAGTCAGTAAAGCTGACAGAAACCATGTTTTCGTTCAGGTGCATGGGAGGAAGTTTAACTGCAAATGTCAAAATCTGACTGCTAGTCTGAAAGATCTACTGAGAGAAGAAGCAGCATTGTTTCTTCTTTCTTCCAGCAGAGAATTTGAGATTTGGGATAGTGCAATTAAAATATGACATCTAAGTAGTACAGTACAAATATCATGGACTGTTGAGTAAAAGATTCTTGGGAAGAACTTAAGTTAAATATGTTGGCTCTAATAAGAATGCTTCCATAATAGGCTGGGATCTTGGCATCTTCCCCAACTGTTAACTATGGGAGTACATAATTTTTGATGCATGGTCAGTAAGCTGTTTTATCTGATAAAATTTCAAGCCAAATAATCACTCATGCACTCATGGTACATCTGAAAATAGGATGGAAGAAGGCAAAAACCTGTTAGCATATGTTAGAAATAATAGAGGTTAAATATACAGAAAATTGGGGATATGCTTAAAGAAGGAAATAAACATAAGAAAGAGAAGCTAGATGAAACAAGGCTGCTGCAGGGTCAGATGTTCTTTTAAAAGAGACTGTGAAAAAAAAAGTTTTTTTCTGCTAATAAGTTAATTCTAATAAAATTTCTCATAACACTGTCTTTTAAAATAAGTGTTTTTCAAAAAAATGTAGTGGATATTGAGCACTGCCCAAATGATTAATTACAAAACATACTGATTTTAATTAATTATGGTCTGTGTAGCCATGGAAATATTTTGCATCCTGATGAATAAGCTTGCATTGTTGTTTCTGGTTTTTTTTTTCCCCCTTCCTGATTTTCCTCAGAAGCATTTGAATAGCATTCTGGTTACATATCATATGTTCTTTCATTGTTAGCTGACATTGTTTGTTCAAAGGTTTTGTGTCACTGGAGCACTTACAGAATGGTTTCCAGAAATTCAAAATACTTCTTATGTTCTACTTTTGTTACACACAGAAGCAAAATACTTACTCTTTCCCAGGACATTATCCAAACCTCAATGTCTGTGCAGTTCATATCTTTAGGATATGTTGGCAAAAAAAAGTGTTTTCCTTTGCGTGAAATGCATATTTATCATTGCTTCTTATTCTAGACACCTTTATGATAAGGAACTGTTTTGATAAAATTCTTAAAGACAGTGAAGTACTATGTCTTTTACACAAATGTAGTAAAACTTGTATCTTGTAGATTTATTCCAATTCTCATCAAGATACTGGATATTTTTTCTTTCTTCATGAAACTTGAGAGAAAAAAGTAGAGTACTATGCCAGTTCAGTGGGCATTTGGTATGATTGATATATTTGATATATTTGATTTATTTGATATAAAACCTGTATTTAAGATAATCCTTGACTATATAAATTCCTTAACTGTATACCTGAGGACAGAGGTGCTCTTGGTTTTGCTTTTGCTTGTTGGAAGAACAGTCTAAGAATCACTAAGATAATATTTTGCAATACTAATTCTAATACTTAATACTAGTGCCCTGTCTTTTACTTTCCAGTTTTCTGTAAGAGAAGCAGTTCCTTGTTATTTATGTCTTAATTGTATTTACTACTATTTAATTTCATCTTTTTGTCCATTTTTTTGTGCTGTCTTTATAATACAACTTTGTCATAAAGTTATTTTTTCCTGTATCACCTTTATTAGTAACAACATTTGTGAGTATAATTTATAGTGTGTAGTAATATGACATGAGAATATTGGACTGATGTGGGAAAAAGTTCCTGCCTTTGAATTAAATCTTTGCACGGTTGGCCCAGAAATAGAACTTGTAGGTAGCACCTTATTGGGTCTTTAGAGATGTTATTCTTGGGAGTGAAACTAATGGTATCTGGGCCTTGCATCGTGAAAATAAAGGGAGAATTGTTAACTCCAGCCTTCTTCTTGCCAGCTGCAAGAGAAGCAGGGTTTTTTTTGTAGAATGGACTTCCTTTTCTGCACATTCAGTGTGGGCAGCACTTCCATTAAATAAGTTTCACTTTCATGATTTCCCATTGTGAGTGCATTTTTCCTTTTGTCAGAGTTTTTACTTTTCTACATATGCCACATTTTTGGTAATGTAGTGGCTGGTTTGTTACTAGCTTTTGTTTGCAAGTTCATGATTTGTGACTATTTCTGAACAGTGCACTAATTTTGTCACACAGTGAATGAAAGCTGGGGAACAAAGAGACAACTTTTTCAATTTTTTGACCAAAAATGTGACGTTCAGTGGAGCTGCTTCTAGTGGAATAAGATTCCACTATAGTTCGGGGTTTTTGTGGGTGGATTTTTTTGTTGTTGTTGTTGTTGTTTCTTTTCTGTCTTAGAGATTTAAGTTTTACAACAGATAGATTGATTCTTGCATAGTTGCTGTTTCTAAGCCGTTTGTATGAACTGCAATATTTAAAAATTCCTCTACCTTACTTTTTTTTTTAGATACTAAAGGATTTCCTTCGTGTGCATACAACTTTTTAATCTAATAAAATTTATTAAGAATCTTTTTGGTGCTTTTTTACCTTTGTCATTCAAATAGAGTAGTGTTTGTGATTAGCTGGATTTCCTAAACGTATTTTTCATTACACTGATGTGGATGAGGATCTCTGTGTCAGACTCCTTATTTTCATTCCTTGCATTTATTGATTTTTGATTATGTTACACCATATAATACCCTATTAAGATTATCTCAAGTCAATGGAAAGTGGTAACATCTTTATTTTGGAAAAAAAATCCTGTTAATTCTCTTTTGCTAATGCTATGAATTTTTTTTATATGTTGAAGATAAGTTTTTTAATAATTCTTATATTTCTGTTTTCTTAAAGGTCACAAAGACAGAACTAGAGAAACTAAAATCTAGCTATAGACAACTAATAAAAGAAGTAAATTCTGCCAAAGAAAAGTATAAAGAAGCTGTGGCTAAAGGTATGACTAACTTGGGTTGTTAGTGCCTTTTTCAAATGTGCTAATACTCTTACATTGAAGCAGGGCAATGCTTTTATTTTGAGCAATTCAGTTACAATGTAGAAGCTCATTTAGTATCTTAAGTAAGATGGGCTAATTGCCATCACGTGTACTTCATGGTAAGCTTTTAAAAATCATAAAATAAAAGACAGCCCTTCTTTTAATATAAATAGTAATCCTTTTATGTTCTTACATTATTTCTTTAGTGGATGTGTTTGAAATACAAAATTGCTCAAATGAACTGTAAATAGTGGTAAGGGGGTTGCAACCCCTTCTCATCTGTGTTGTAGCTGCAGCCTGCTTGCGTCCTGTGACCTATTATGGTTGCTGCAGTGGCATCAGCATCAATTCTTGATAGTTAGTGTAACGGATCTGACCTTTGTCAACGTTAAGCAAAAGAGGAACAGAATTCGTTTGCATGCTGAGATGTTTTAAAGATTTTTGGGGGATGATGTTCAAACTACATGGATGTTAATTCCTGTTGAATTGTTCTAATGATTAGATAAAGGAGAGCCTTTGTTCTATGATATATCGAAGTATCTTGTTAATATTTGTTCTTATGTGCCTTTCTCAGATGTTTTTCTTTCTTTAGAGAAAATTAGTTGGATGGCAGTACATAAATATAATTCCAAGATCCATCTTTTAATTTTTGTATGACTGCCTAAAATGACAGCTATTGTACTTTGTTCTCTTGTACTATAATTTGTAGTGTGATCTAGTAGCTGTCAGTGCTGAGAGAAAGAATGTTTCTTGCCAAATCTGTGTAAAAGTTGGAGTGGTACCCGATATGTGAATATAACAAAACAGCATGGGATAAGAGAGTGCTTAGCACTGTTTCGCTTCAGCTTTTTTTTTCTTTTACTGCTGTTCATACTAGCTCAAAAATGTAAATACATACTCAGTTAATTTAATCGAGTTCCCTAGCTGTTTTGTACGTAAAACTTTGATTTTGGTACTTGGTTTATCCACAAGTAAATACTTAACACTTACTTCTGTAGCACAGAAAATTTAACAGGGTGATGTGATTACTATGTTCTTTTTATGCCGTCTTCCTGTTATGGATCTGATCATTCTTCTTTCCTGAAGCACCAAACTTTCCCATTGAATTCAAAGAGTGTTTTTTTCTGTCAGCAGCTGTGGTGTTTTGATGTGGTTCTGATTAACTGAATTAATATTTCTTTAGATAGACAGCAAACATAAGCTGGTTTTGAGACACTTATTTCTCTTGTGGTTTTCCTTGACCTTCTCTTTCAGGCTTCCGCTTAGTATTTGTCATATTATAATTCATACTTAGTTTCACTTTCTTTAACATTTTAGTATAAATCTATTTAAACAAATGCTGACCTCCAGAAAAATGTTGCAGGTTTTTCTCCCCAAAATTGCAGAATTACTTCTCTCTTGTTGCACCCCAGGCTGTGTTCTTGTTTATAAATAGTTATGTAGTTGGTGAAATACTGCAGTTGTATATCAACTGCAAGTCAGCTGAGCTATTTGAATTTTTTTAAAGCCGTGGTATTTTCATAGATTTTCTGCTACCTTCATGTTGTCAAACTGGTTCATGAAGCGAACAAGTTAGGAAAGTCTTAAAATTATAGACTTGGTTCAGTAACTTGTACTTATTAAAATTATGTGCTATTAGGAATTGTAGCTTTTGTTAATATACAAACTGGTTCAGTTTCTCAGGCTTTGAAGAATTATTGCAAACAAGGGAAGGAACAGAGCCTATCAGAACAGTGGGAGGGTATAACCAAGTATTGGAAATAAGCTGAAAATCATTTTGTTACGCAAAAAAAATGAAAATCTTTGGACACCAGCTCTTGCACCAAATGTGTTAAAAGAACCAATCAAGGTCCACTTCTTTAAAATGCTAATCTCAACAAACTCTGTTCCTCTGGTAAACAAACTCTCCATTGCAATGCCTGGCCCTACCTTTCTGGAGCTGAAGGGGACAACTGTTCTTTAGGCCATACTACTTTGTCTTTGCCCCTGGGCTTGTGCAATTATCTGTAAATTTGTGCAGTACCTGCACAAGCTGGTCAACATGGAAAGAATGCAAGTCACACAAAGGAATGACTTACAAATTTCTCTGTTTTGCGAGTGTATTTGAAATTTAGTGACTTTTTTGTTTGGTTTTTGAAAGCAATGGCATCTTCTAGTGAGAGAGTAAGTTTACTAGAGCTGCTAGTTGAAAGAGGTTTAAGTGATTCTCTAGTTTGGGAAAAGAATTGTTTCCCTGTTTTCTGGTTGAGTTATTAAAAGTGATATTAAGTTCTGGGCTAAACACACACAGTAGAGGCTTTTAACTGAAAAGGGTAAAGCCTGGCAAAGTTATAAACAGTGGAAAGTGGTCTTCTGCAATAGTAGGTTTTTTATGTTTTTCTGCAGTCACAAAGTATTCTTGGGTAAACTTGTGTCATACTGGAACCAGCTAGCAGGACAGTCGCTTTGAATCAATATGATGATCCTCCAATGGAGGGTTACAGCTATTTTCACTTTTTGCTGAAAACACTAAAAGGACCTGTGGAAAGAGTAATAATAAAGGTCAAGCACTGAATAATTATACTGGTTAGTTGCAGGTTTCATTTGTGTTAGGGCAGTGGGAAGGCAACTGGTGGGAATGTTTTGGATAGTTAAGTAGAGAGGAAAAGGGACGTGCTTTCTGAAGGATGCAGGAGCTTCATTATAGAAGGCTTTATGCTCTCCAGATCTGGAGAAGGATGAAAGTATCTGAGATGCTGGCTCAGGAGCTGTTCTGCAGAACCCTCAGCTTGGGTGTCAAGGAAGCAGTGGAAAGTTATGTTGCAGAGGGTGAACCACTTGGTTACCACTTGGCCCTTAGGCTGGATTGCACTGTCCTGTTGGGGCCACCAGTGTTTGCATTCTGTCTCAGTCCGAAGGGACTAATTTATCTTGTTTGTTCTAGCCCTTATCCCGTTTAGTCATGTGTTGCTGCTCCTTTCTGGACCAGTGATTGCATCACAAATGCAGCCTAGTTGGTTGTTCTTGGGCATGGAGATGCCAGGTGTCAGGCAATCTGGTTGATGTTATTCAGTTGGTTGATAACTTTTTTTCTTTTTTTTCAGTCCTTAAGTCTTAGTAGTTTTTTTTAATATATGGTGAGAGAGAGCAAGCTGAGAAGGGATAAAGTCAGCAAGCTGGACTAGTCCAGTGCCTCTCTGGCATACTTCAGTAACTGGGACGTTGGACAGATTGATTTCAATAGTCTTTTCTGGATTGGAAAGCTTTGTTTAAAAAAAAAAAAAAAAGGCACGTACTGGGAACGTGCAGCATGTTCCTTTGCCTTTGCAAAATTGGGGCATTAGAACATGTTGGGGTCGTAGGGCTTGCTGGGTTAATTGGAGCAAAATATAAGATAAAAACTTAGTAGGTTGTTTTTCTTTAATTAAATGGACTGCCCTCTGAAATCTTTTGGATATGTGATACTGGAAAAATCGTGTACACTTCTTACAACAGCAGTCCAAAATAACACTCACAGATTGTGTACAGCTCTGAGCTTACAATGCTGTGATGACATCAGCGATGATACGTTACACAGTAAATAGTGTTGCATGTTGATGTTGCCTTTGCAGAGAAGATATCAAAGCAAAATCTATGCTGAATGTTGAAGACATTGCTTGGCTAAAGAAGTCACAAAGCTTCTAAAAAGTTTTCATAAATAAGGGTTAAAGAACACAAGATGGAAACTGTAGAACAGTTGTAGGTATCAAGTGTGATATCTCATTACAGTTTGAATTTCATTTGGTTGGATCAGTAACTGCTTCCACTTAAATTTGCTATTGCCACATTTATTTTTGTTTCTGCAGAATTGTGCATCTTTAGTAAGTGTGGTTCAGTGTATCTGGGAAGGTTTCTAATCTTTTATTCCTTAATTTTTTTGTTTAAACACTAGTTATTGCTATATAAAAAAAATCTTAAATAAGGAAGTGATGACTACATGAAATAAACATGAATTTGCTCTTTTCCTTAATTTGTTTTTTAAATTGAAAAACATTAATTCTGAACAATATTGCATCTATTTTTGTAGCTAATTTTGGTGGTTTAATTGTGAAATAGTGGCCCTTATATGAGTTAATATTGCAAGCTGGGATAGAGCCAATGTAGCTTTGGGAGGTTCATAATGGATTTTAATACAACATAATCTCTAGCAAAATTTACGATTTTCATGTAAATACATCTGTTGCAGGTATTTACTGTATTTTTGTTACTAGTTAATTACTGTTTGAATGTAGAAACTATGCAGCAACATTCTTATTGACAGAACAGATCTGAAGTAAATAGTAAAGGAAAAAATACATTGATTCTAAGTGTTTAATTTCATTTTATGCTGCTATGGCAGTGTAAAAAATATTGTGCCAGATTTCCCTAGGTTGGCTTATGTTCCCTGACAATATTGTGATTTAGAGGAGACTAGAAATGTTAACAGTACACATAGCACATTATACAACATTGCATCTGCTGGAAGAATGTTTTCCCATCCCTGCAACTCTTGTGTTTTAATATTTCAGAATTGATGTGACTTCTGTGGTACATACTGAAGTTGAATGACAGCATAAGCTACATCTATGATAAATAAGAAAGCTGTTGAAAAAACTTTCATTAAATCAAACTATTGTCCTACTTTGCTTTGTAATAGCTGAGTGGCCAGAAAATACTTCTATTAGGTGGCTAGTGCATTTATTCTGTGATACCTGTAAAATTGTGATTATACCACTACATTTCCTTGTGGTATGTGTTGCTTTTAGTCATTTCTGAGATCAGGGAAACTCCTAGTAGGGTATTTTTTTGAGTTTATTTTTTACTGAAACTCTCACATTGTTAAGGTAAAACAAATAACGCTGGCTGAACTGGTCTGTCTTATTCACAGACATTGGCAGGCTGGATGAATTTCAAATTAATACCCTATTGTAAGTGTTTCAGCTTACAGACACTACCACTGCTTGCAAGGGCTAGGGCTGTTTCTTTTGTGTAAAATAAAGCTTCTAGGGCAGGAAGCCCTGGGGAGTACAGAGCCAAGAGACCCAGGTGACTTCTAGTAGAGTGTGGAACCACCAGTTTTGGGCATAGTTTTTCCAGTCAACATGAACATGCAGCCCCAGGATGTGCTCTCCTCAGTTCTCACAGACTGGCATGCATAGGTCTGAGAGAATTTACTAGTGGTGCTTATTAGCTCAAAAATCTGACAGCAGTTCAAAAGATTGCAATTTTTTTAAAATTATTTTTTTACTATGTTATTTATCTTAACATTAAGTAGATAAAGTTAGTGAACTAATTCTTAACTCAGAAGCTTAGGTATTCTGTAAATTTGAAATCTCTAACTATATACAAATATTTTTTTCCCAGTAGAAAACGATTTGTTATTTGGAATCATTACTTTGTTAAATAAGGTTTGGCGAAAACTTTTTATCCTCTTCTCAGAAATAAGTTGAGTGGAGGAGGGAGTGGGTGATTTTATTTATTGAAGGAACATATTCACGTAAGCCTCTTGTGAGACAAAAAAGGAAAAAAAGACCTGAAAGATTAAAATCCAAAATCCTATCTTCTTTCTGCCTATCTTTGTGATTTTGGTTTTGTGAAACCCATGTTAAGAGCTCTGCTTTTGCATCTCTTCATTTGGTGAGTGGTGATAGGGCTGGTCACTCACTAAATTTCCAAGTTTGCTTCCTGAGACAGAACTAACAGCCACAGGCATCCAAGTTTATTTTCAACAGTTTGCATAAAAAGTACTTTGTAGATCAGTAGTCATGTCACTAATGGTTTTCTTGGGATCTATAAGAACTTTCGTATGAGGAAAAAATTTTCATAATCACCTATGTATTTAGATGTGCCTAGCATTATATGAAATACTGAATATTCTTTTCTGCAGAATGAAATAATGCTTTGTGAAAATGTGTGTCTCCAGAGTTGAAATAAAAAGGGAAGTGACTATATGGGAGGTTTGTTATTGATGAACAAATACGGAGACAGCAAAACATTAAAAAATTACCTCTGTTATTGAAAATTCTGAAAAATATGTAGATGAGAAGATAAATGCAGTTCTGGGAAATTATTTGAAAATTGCTGTCATAAACATTGGGAAATGTCTAGTAGATCACTATATGCATTGACAGCTTTATACTTTAGTGCTGATATTTACAAAAATAAAAGATACTAGAGTAAACCAAGGAAGAAATGTTTTTTCTGTCTGAAACTTTACCATACACTAAAGAATTGTGTATTTTCTTAGAGAAGGATTGTTGCTTTATTATAAAAAAAAAAAGAAGCCCTGATACTCCCCTCTTTTTTTCCATTTTAAAGTTTTCTGAAATCAAGTTTTGGGGTAATGCTAGCAGAAGTGCTCACGCAGCCACTTTCCATCATTAATCCAGCAGTCCTGGCAAAATGGGGAGGTCCCAGCTGACTGGCATCTAGCAAATTCTAGCAAATGTGACGCCCACCCACAAGAAGGGCCAGCAGGATGATCTGGGCAACTACAGGCCTGTCAGTCTCAACTCGGTGCCTGGGAAGGTCATGGAACAGATCATCCTGAGTGCCATTATGTGGCACATGAAGGACACCAGGAGATCAGGCCCAGCAGCATGGCTTCATGAAAAGCAGATCCTGCTTGACAAACCCGAACTCCTTCTATGACAAAGTGACCCGCTTGGTGGGTAAGGGAAAGGCTGTGGATGTTGTTTACCTGGACTTTAGTTGATACAGTCTCCCAGGGTGTCCTCCTGGAGAAACTGGCTGCCCATGCCTTGGATGGGAGTACTCTCCGCTGGGTTAAAAACTGGCTGGAGGCCAGGCCCAGTGAGTGGTGGAGAATGGAGTAAAATCCAGCTGGCGGCCGGTTACAAGTGGTGTCCCCCAGGGCTCAATATTGGGGATGGTTCTCTTTAACATCTTTATCCATGATCTGGATGAGGGGATCAAGTGCACTCTCAGTACGTGAGGTGGGAGTGTTGACCTGCTGGAGGGTAGAAAGGCTTTGCAGAGGGATCTGGAC
>JAOXJM010000019.1:57980898-57992031 GCA_026413425.1 Tringa solitaria
GTGTAATTTAGCAGTGGCAGACAGCTCTGATCTGAGATGTATTTAACTGTTGATGAAATAGAAATACATGACTGCCTTCTTGGCCAAACTGTATCTTGGGCTTTTAATAGTTCATTATGTTGATAAACACAGTACCTTGGAGTACTTCTTTTACTCCTAAAAAACTCTAACTGTGCATTTTCTGTTCAAACTGGTTTTAGTCCTTCCTAACTCTGAATCTGTAGTGGAGCAAAAGCTGTAATAGAGCATGCTCTTTCTAGTGATGACTCTACTGGATAAAATGGTGGCCTCAAATCTCATGTCTGAAATTATCCCTGATACAGGCCCAGGGCTGTACATCCCAGTGTCAGTGTCTGAGAATACGAGGCTGTGTCAGGCTCTTAAGTTTATGTTCTCCAGTTTTCCATCAAGATCCTGGACCAAACTAGACCTTTTGAGGTATACCTTAGAAAGGCAGCCAGGAACCCACAAAGGCATCTTTTATACCGGAAACTTTCATAGTAAAGTGCTAAAGAATTACAGTTACTTAGAAACAAGTAGTTCTGAGATTCCCTTTCTTTGTGTCTATTCATTCCCACTCTGAGAGTTATCTAAAATGCATTTCCGCAGACTTGCCTGGGACACATTCACAAACCTGTTCAGCTCAAAATACAGTATGCACTGTGTTATTTTGTTCACTGCTTTACCACTCTGGCAGTGAGAATTTCTATAAGCTCTGGCACAAATGATTTTGAATGATGTAGAGCTTAAGCAAGAACTTGTCTGTCTAGCCATAAAAAATAAATCTGAAGTGCTCATTGAACAAAATATAAAGTTTTCCTCAGTGTTTTCTTAAACAATGTAAGCTTGTTAAAATTAATATGTGAAATTGTAGGTTAAAACTAACGACCTTCCATTTATATCTAGTGAAAATAATTTTGTAGAATCTTTGTGCCTTCAGAAACTCTTGTTCACAAGCACAGTACACTAGGTGTATATTCTGTGATACAGAAAAATATCTCCATAGAGCTATTAATTGATTTGGGATGCAATTGGTAAATTATGTGAAAACAATTTATCAAATTCAAGTGCTTTGTATAAATCAATTTCTTACATATTTATACCTGAAAACTTTCTGTCTGGATAAAGAAATGGTTCATTTTGAATTGTTAATAGCACATCAGAATGTGTGAGAAGGAGTTGGTTTAAGAAAAATAGCAGGCCAAGAGAAAAATACTTCATGGTTTTGTGGACGTTTTCATTAACTTCTGCTTTTTATATATTAATTTTTTAGGTAATACAAAAGAAGGTGATCAATATGCCTTGTGTAAATGTAAGAGCCTTGATTTTGTTTGTTAATAGAAATATGTAATTTACATTCAGAAATACAAATTATTGTTGTTTATCATGCTTTTCATGCAAAAGTAAACTCTAAAAGTCTACTGGTACAGTAACACTTTTCTTAAATTTTTTTTTCAAGTTCTTTGATGTAATATCAACCACTGAGAAACCATTGGCTGAGCAAGATTGGTATCATGGTGCAATTCCAAGAATAGAAGCCCAGGAACTGTTAAAACAGCAAGGAGACTTCTTGGTGCGAGAGAGCCACGGGAAACCTGGTGAATATGTCCTTTCTGTGTTTTCAGATGGACAACGGAGACACTTTATCATACAATATGCTGATGTACGTCTCTGATATAGTACTGAATATTCAATGTTAGGAAGCTTATAATTTCAGATAAACAATTTGCAATCTACATAATTTACTATGGCAAACAGCTTTATCTTTTAGATGAAAATGTGAAAACTGTTGGAAGTATGTCCATCAGTGCTGAAATCAGGGGAAAAAGCCATCTTGGAAAACAAAAGGAAAATATGAAGTTATTCAACATGTTTTACCTTACATTGAAGAGCCAATATATTTCTCTAAATGTTTTGAAATCCAGAACTTTGTACTGCTTGTTTATACATGCACAGTTATTTATTTGTAAACACGTTTTCATAGTGGGTGATAATTAGGCTACTTTTAATTCAGACTGTAAAGTTTCTATTGAATCTTCCTGAAAAGTGGAAACATTCATGGAGAATGTGTTTTTAATAAGCTATGTTCGTTTCTATACAGTTGGGAATTGAAGTCCCTGCTGCACTAGAGATGCTTGTGTTCTTTTTAGCCCTGTGGATATTGTTTTGTTCAGTGTAACAGAAACGCTTGTGGAAGTTGCACAGCATATGTGCTTCTAAGGTCTTGAATTGATCCCCTTTTTCCTCTAACTTAAGAAAAATTTTAAACAGTATGTTAATTTTCATATGCCTTTATCCAATGCATTTCTTTTTATTCTTCTTAATGCATTTTTAAATGTATGTATTTTTACCTTTCAGAATTTCAAACTAATTCAAAATATGACAGATCTTATAACATTACTAGAAATTCTTCTTTAAGTATAACATAGCAGCAAATCATTCTCAGTTTTGGTTCAGTTATGCTGCCAAGACTCATTTCAATCTCTTATAATAAAATCTCCCATATACAGAAAAATACACTAATCTAATCACATAATAATGTTTACTCTGAGGGAATTACCTAGTCTAAATCCTGATGTAGCAGGCCTGGGGGAAGTCAAAATTGTGTACCTGGTTTATTTCTTTTTAATGAAAGGCAGTGATATTTCTCATACTTCATAGAAGTTGGAAGGCTTCTGTAGGATCAATGATTATGGACACGTGTCCAGCTGGAACTTTCATTAATTTTCACTTAGAATTTTCCTTGTAAAAGTGAACCTTTACACAAAGTCAGTGTTTCTTTTATTTTGATTTTATGTCCTTAAAATATTTTGATACGTCAGAGTGCTAAGTGAGAAAATTACTTGAACCTAGACACACAAAGTCTTACAAGATGCTTGGAGCTCTCTGATCCCAACCCAGCAGAAATAAATATACATTGTACACTTGGTGTGGCTAAAATAATTTTGTCTAAGTCATTGTATGTGGCAAATAGATGTTAAAAAAATGTAGATTGGACTTTCAAGTTAATTATAATAGAGCATTAATAGAGTATTATTTTGAGACCACCACTAGCTATAAGCTGACTTTTTGTATTATTTTTTCAACAACAAAAAAATTAAAAATCTATCTTTATTTCCATAATTTCAGTACTTTCTCTTGGGAATTACATTTGAAATGTAAGACTGGTATTGTTTAATATCACATAGCTTGGACAGTCCAAATATTGTAAGGTCACCAGATCTGTCTGCTTGTACATTTAATAACAGGACATTATGTTCATCTGCTCTCTAGATTCCTTTGTGGTAGATTTTCTTGACAATGGTGGAAGTTAAAACTTTTTTCTTAAATAAATATAGGACTTCTTATGTACTCCTGTGAGGTGATTTTTCTGCATTTATTATGAAAAAAATCATTAATTGTAAAAAGAGAAAAAGCTTATTAAGCTCTAAAAAGGAGTAGACGGTGAGGTGGTCATATAACAAGAAGGATTGTGTTTGGGAACATTTTTTTGGAGAAGTCTGAGGGGAGTTTAATGCAAGGGGTTGCTTTGTTTCTTTACATTTGTATGAACAAAGTGGAATTGTGTCTCTGTGTCTGGTCAAAGCATGCTCTTGGATCACTGACAGCTCCCCATATGGAGACCAAACTTGGTCTCCATAACCAAATTTTTTTCTGAATCAGATAATGAAGGGCAGAGTGGGACATACACCTGTTTAACAGTGGTGCTTTAATAGCATAAGTGTTCTCTCTCTGGTTTTACAATTATTTTAAAGGGTAATCTTAATAAAACTGTGTGTGTGATAAATTAGTTCACCATTCAGTGATCAGCACCAAAATTCACCGCTTCTGCTTATTTGAGGCTGTGCTATTTTCAAATTGTTTCTTTGTGATCTTAATAGCGTTCAGGATCGTGTGTAAATGCATAGAATTAAAGAACACTTTCTACCCTGAAGGTCTTACATGGCAGGAGATGGGTGCACGGCTGGCTCTAGGATGAGGACATAACAGACAGTACTGGTTATTGTGCTAAAGAAATTCTTAGAACATCAGGTTTTTTGAATCATTAGCGAAAAAATTTGAAGGAGCTTATTTGAAACGAATGGGAGCTGTGTCACTGGTCAGTCAAACTGAGTCACTATTGAATTAGTGAATGAAGTTAAACAACAAAATAAACAACAAAATGTATCCAGTATTGGCTCAATGAGGCCCTGGGCAACCTTGTCTGGTTGGGGGTGTTCCTGCTGACTGTGGGGTGGCTGAACTAGATGACGTTTGGAGGTCCCTTCCAGCCTGGACCATTCTATGATTCTATGACAATGGAAACATTTTTGTGATAGAAAACTGGGAATGTTAAAAATAGATGATGTGACCAAGCTGTCTTTACTAACAGTGATAACATTTCAGGAAGTTAAGGCTTTAACCTCTAATGAAGAGAAATTTGTAATGCATTGTGCAAGGAATTTAATCCTAGGTGCTAGAAAGAAAAAAGTCTGCATGCTATTTGGAGAGTTTTTCATTGTCCAGTTGTGTAAATGGGCAGTACTTATTTATTGCTGCCGTTGTCAGGCTGGCTTATGGTAGTTCATCTCTTGTGCTCTAACTAAAAATACTGAGTCTTGTGTAGAGGCAAGAGTTTATCCTGTTTCCTAGTCAGCAGTAGTATATAATTTAAGAATTTCAGGAGGATGAAGTAAAAACTTCTTTACTATTCCCTCCCCCCCGTCAAGTGTATGGACAAAGATAAGCAATGAAAGTACATGTTTTCCCCTTAACACCTGAAATAATGATACATCATAGCAATCTTTGATAAGAAAAAGTTATGTGCTTCTAAGAAAATATTAAAATATTTAATTGTTTCCACTGAGATCAATTATATATATAAAAAGAAATAATGTGAACCAGCACAGGGGGAGGAATTTTGTCTTGCCCAACTTCTCTATGAATTATATGCATGACCTGCCTTTTTTTTTAGTTGCTCTAGGCTCTTCTGTTATATACTTCTTATTAAAGACCAATCATGCGGCTTATACTATATGCCAGCCATTCATTACTTTTATCAAACATTGTAAACGCAGTAAGATTTGAGTAAGATAGTGTTACTTATCTCCTGTTTATTCTATTGACAGATGTTTATTTTTAAGGGTTTTTTTGTGTAATTCTCAGAACTTTAAATAATTAGAAAGTTAGTGTTGTTTTTTTCTGGTTTAGAATATTTGTATTTCAGTCTGTCAGAGTTTTAAATTTTACTGTCCTATCTCTTTAAATTAAGAATTTAAACAAGTAGTTATTTTATCATGTTGCCTTAAATGAGTGATGCAGTAATTTTGCATTTAGTAGTTTATTATTTTGCTAGCTATAATTGCATTTAATTCAGTATTAGGAAAGATATTGATTCTGTAAAACCAAGCATTTCCTTATTTTGTTACTAGGGAGGGGAGCTTGGTGATGCAATTTTGCAGTTTCTTATTTGAAATGTTGCTTGTACAGAAACAATTATTTCTTTTTACCTCCATGCAGAATCAGTATCGTTTTGAAGGAACTGGGTTTCCAACTATTCCTCAGCTCATAGAACACCATTACACAACAAAGCAAGTTATTACAAAGAAATCAGGTGTTGTTCTGCTGAATCCTGTTGTTAAGGTAAGGCACACATTCCAAGAACTCTGTTTAACTGAAAAGAATTTGAGAGGGTTGCATTATTATTTAAAATATGTTCTATGAACTTCTCAGAAGATTTTTCATTCTTGCTCGTTTTGTGACTTTCTTTTTCTGAGCTTTTTCAACATTCTGTGCTCAGTGCAACACATCCTATTAAAATAAGGCTCCATCCTCGTTCTTATAATAAATGCTTACTATCTTGAAAAAATGGCATTTAGTGTCTAACAAAATATCCTCCTACTTCTATTTTTGGTTTTCCATTTGGATTTCACTACTAAGTAATTGAGCCTATAAAGCTGTGATGAAGAAAAGTTTTTGATAAAATGGTGGTTTTTAAGTGGTACAGTTCTCATGAAATTTGGAAGAGTTATGACAACTCTGTTTTATCTCTATATCTCAGAAATAAGTTATACAGACACAGAAAAATGTACTGTCATTCCAGCATCATTGCAAATTTGAAGTAAAAATACCCTTTTTAATCAGTAAGCTACTGCAGAAAGTCTATCAGGAGGGAAATAAAAAGGAATTGAATTATTAAACTATATCACTGTTTGGAAAGCTTAAGAGTCTCCTTGGCTTCTTCTCATAGATTTGCAATTAGTATCTCCTTGGTTGATATTTCCTTCACAAGCCAACTCTTTTCCACTTACATCTCTGCCTTTTAAGTATGATTAAGCCATTTATTCTTGATTTATTTTTAAAAATACTAGTAAAGCACCTTCTGTGTTCCACAAAATTTTAGGAAGCATAATAATTCATATTTCAGAATTATTTTTTTACTCAAGGGTCCTAATTCTTTTCCGCTCATAATGCCAAGAAATTAAAGCATAGTCTCTTTCTAAAAATTAGCATGATTTTGTTACACTTATCTATGCTTGCCTATTTTATATAATTTTAAAATTTAAAAAATGGGGCTTCTTAAATACGCATTTTAGGTTAATGGCTTGCTGATTACCAAATTGAGACATTACTGAACACAAAATATTGCTTGAATTCATTGTATAACTTATGAGAAAGCATAGGACATTATTTTTGATGTGTGAATAATTGTATTTTGATATAAACTGTTTAAGTTAAAAATAAGGGCTATCAAACTTGAAATCTGTTTATATCTGTTTGCAAATTTTATTATAATACCCTATTTGTTTTAAATGTTTAATGTTCTTTCCTGGCTTTTTTTCTGCCTTTCTGTAATGTACATACTGTGAAAGGAACCCTGTTTTAGCAAATGTAAAACTCCAGTGCAGTTTGTTACTACATACTAAATGATAAAAAAACCTTATTTTTAGTTATTCTCTGCTAAGGTTAAACATAAAAATATAATCTGAAAAACATCTCTTCATTCTCTGTTGTTTACTTTGAAGTCAGGGAGTTTCTGTATTCCTGACATTTATGTTTCATTTGGCTATAATTTTTTTTTAAGTTAAGTTTTAATTTACACGTAGGTTTGTGTAACTATGTATAGTCAAAAAATTTTTCTAGTACCTACACTATGGAAGAAATACGGTCCCAAATATTTTCCTGATCATTTCTTCATTACTGTAATTGATCGCATGGCATTTGAGGTGTAAACTTACATAGGGAGATACTCCAAATCACTTGAATGATAAATCATGCAGACGTGTGCATGACTGTGTGGTGGGTCTTTCCAGAGTCTGAATCCATATCACTACCACTGCATTCAGATGTATCATAATCTCCTTACAAAGTGATACAGGACAATTTTTAATACAGGCTTTTCAGCTTTTGTACTGTCACGGGGTGCAAAGTCAGTTTTTCGGTTTTCTTCTCTTCAGGGGGAAAATGAAGTGGGCTCACTCTTCTCTGGACTTGTTGACTTGAATTAGTCTTAGTGTTAACTAAAATTAGTAGAAATACTAGTATTTCCTCTAGGATCATGCTAGTTTTGTGACCAGTTGGTAGTTGATTTCGGCTGCAGTGAAAAAGTAGTTTGACTGCTCAGGTTTCTCAAAGTGCTCCAAGTAATCAGCATGTATCCATAAAATCCAGTCACAGAGGCTGCATTTGTTTCATCGTATGACTTTGTGCTGGTGTGCATCAGGCTTGATATTCAAGAGTATTTCCTTTAGCGTTAGTGAACTTTTCAACTTTCATTCTGATAGGTTACATGAAGTAATGGAAAGAATGGCCACGGTAATACTGACTAATAGTGCTATGAAGAATATTGGGTGACAGGAAACTTTACTGTAGAGGTTTTTTAAAATATACATATTACATATATTACTTGTAGGCTTTCAAGAGTTTATGAAGTATGATCTGAGTGTCTGATAGCTACTTATGCTTTGTGTAAACTAAACCAAAGGTATATTGTACTTCATGACCAGCAGTTTGAAGCAAGTAAGGCAGAATTGAAAAGGGTGTTAGCTAGATGATTTAAATGGCTTTAGGGCACCTGTTTTAAAAGACACTTAAATTGTTTTGTTTTGTTTTGTAATATGTTTTGGTCTGAGCTACAAGTTTATGATGATTCTAATTTTCCCATCTGATAAAAATTAGCTGTTGGAAAAAAGTATTTCAGAACTAAGAAAAAGTGTTGTGAGCTTTCCTTTCTAATTTGCATGAAGCTCTGGCTTTCATATGGGGAAGTGGAGATATTTTAAGTTATTTTCAGAAATAGTGTATTCCCTCTGATACCTAGTGTTGGGTGTATTTTATGCATCATGTGCTATTATCACAGTATCTTTGATCATTTCCTTAAAATTCATTTGACATCTGCAAAGACTGTTTTTCGTTGTTCATATTATAGCAGCAAAGCAGTCTTTGACGTTTCATGCAATCTTTAATCATTTTATGCAAATTGCTGTCCCTGTAATAACCTATTTAGAAAGTGAAAGTTAAATATGACAGAGAACTTCACAGAAAAAAAATTACGATTCTTAGTTTGTTTTTGCTTTCCTTCCTTCCCACAATCATTCATCCTCCTTTACCATATTAGTCAAATTAGCGTTCACCTTCTATGACGTTGCCCTTGAAAGGAACACTCTTAATTGTGTCACAAAAGGCCTGTCCCATGTCTCATTTCATGTAGACCAAATCTGCCTGCTTGGAATTTTAATGATACTGTAATAATAGAATTTAAATTAGAAAAACTGAGGGCTTTAAAAAGGTATCTGCAAGTGATTTCTTTAATGGAAAAGTCTCTCATATTTATTTATAATATTTTAGAAAAAATGAATGTTATGTTCTTCATTTTCTTATTGATGAAATGACTGGTATGTAAAATCCCTGTGTAACCTCAGTGCAAACTGAAGGACTTTATTAGTAGAAATGCTATTTTAACCATGTTAAATACATTTTAACTTTCTAACGTCTTTGACCTCCTGATGTGAAGGTTTTTAAATTTTCTGAAATACATTTTTTATGTTTAAGAAAGCTTGTGTTAGTTTGAATACTAGAAAAGAGAATCATCAGGGAAATATGGAATATCTTTTTTATTTGGCTATATCTGCATTAATGTTTTGGCTTGGATCAGGAATACACCTTTGAAGCAAATATGCCCAGTGCTACTTAGAATACTATGCTGCCATCATTGAGTAGCCTCCAGGAATTCAAACTTTATTCCTTTCAGCTGAAACAAAACAGGAAGATGCGTAACTAGTGATGGGAGGGAGTTCAGTCTTCAGAACCAGGAGAGAACTAGTATGAAATATTGCATTTTCCCCTAAATGTATGTCTCAGGTCCTCAGCACCAACTGACTCTGGAGATCTGCTGCTATTTCACTAGTGCTAGTGTAGTCTTTGGTCCTCTGTAGTAAATTCAAATTCTGACTTCATGAAAGAAAATTAACTGTTAGTTTGTTAGAAGAGTTAGGCTATGTATTCGTTGCCAGTAACTTTAAAAATTCTGGATCTGTGTGACAAAGCCACCTGCGATACAGCCTCAAACATTTTCTGTACATGGAAAAATAATGAACTATAAATAATATTGAGTGAGACGAATGAAAAGTGCTAAAATTAAAAAAAGAAGATCCATTTTGTAGTAGCAGTTCTAATGTTGATGAGTAAGTTTGCAAATGACATGAGATCCATGCAGATCTGATGCTGTCTTGCAAGATATGAGTAAGTTAATGAGTTAGACCTGGAAAGAAATTATGAAGAAATATAAATTTAAGTGACAACATAAAGTTAGAGACATTCTTTTCATTGAAAATGCATTCATAAAAATCTTACATGAACCTTATTTTCAGTCACTGAACCAATTTGAGCTGTAGTTTGTATTTAGAAGTCTTTGAGCTCAGCTTTCAAAGGTGGAAAGCGTGAACAATCTATCTGCTCCATGTTTCGGTTTCTTGGTATCACAGATCTATTACGGTCTCCTTCAGCAATTAATTAACAAACACTAATCCATGCAAAGCTAACCAAAAGTTGTTTTCCTGGTTTTTCGCCCTCCATAGTGTTGTTTGGTTTTGCTTTATTTTGCAAAAGCAAGCTGAATTTCACTGTTGTAGACAACATGTGTGCTCATGGTTCAGGTAGCATGTGTTTCTCAGTCCAGCAAGGCTGACATGGAGAGGTTGAAGGAGGTTGCTGAATAGTCTCACTTTCAAGCAAGCCTTCTTGGGCCTGCTGAGAGAAATTGGAGAGAAGCAAAGGGACTTAGCAAGGAGACTTTCAAGTTTATCACAAAGGAGTCCTGTCACTCAATTAGAGATTTTCATCTTGTGACAAGAAGAAATTAATGTGCTGAAAAGGGAAACAGCTGTGGTAGTGGTGCTGCCTTGTAGGAAGAGCATCTTGAATTTGTTTGGCCGGAGGACAGCTCTTTAGGAGCAGAAATCTCTGCTGAAAGGAAGAAGCAGGTTATAGCAGTGAGTGATTCAGTTACCACAATTTTACCTAGGCTGGGTTTATAGCTCCAAAGAGGATCCTGCTGTGAATTACCTGCATGGTACCTACGCATCTCGCCAGGCTTGTAGAAAAGATGAGAAGTCTCTGGGTGCTGATTTTTGGCCCAAAGCTGTAATTCTCATAAGCATGACTGGTCTGATGTATGTATTTTTAAATGTTAAAATATATCTTTTATTTTCTTTATGGAAATTAAATCCAAAATGAGAAGTGAGGATTTATAATATGTAAAAGATGTACAGAAAATGACAATATTGCATAAGTATGAAAGGAGTCTTTTGCTACTTATTTTCCATTCAGAATTATTATGATCATGCAGAAGGCCTGTGATTTGTATGTCATGAAAATTTGCAGTATTTTTTTAGTATTATAGTAAAATTTAGGCAGATTTTCTGGTTCTTTAGTTCTGCAATCTGAAGAAAAGCCTGAAGCTATTGATATTTGATAATAGAGTTTTATAGCTTAACAGTAGACAGAGGTGCATTTCAGTTATGCTCCTGTTTCCTTTCCTTCCCTTTTCCCTTCCCTTTTCCCTTCTCTTTTCCCTTCCCTTTTCCCTCCCCTTTTCCCTTCCCTTTTCCCTTCCCTTTTCCCTTCCCTTTTCCCTTCCCTTTTCCCTTCCCTTTT
>JAOXJM010000019.1:57992131-58002639 GCA_026413425.1 Tringa solitaria
CCCTTCCTTTTTCCCTTCCCTTTTCCCTTCCCTTGTTCCTTCCTTTCCCTCCTCTTTCCTCCCCTCCCCTCCCTTTTCCCCCTTTCCCCCTTTCCTTTCTCCTGTCCTGTCTCCTTTGCCTCCCCTTCCTTTCCCTTTCCTCCTCTTTCCCTACAGGATTTGTTTTCAAGGTTATTTAGCAGATAGGGTTGCAATATTTCTATCAGGTAACAAAAGGAATACATCTTCTGTAATGGTGGCCTGTACTTGTCAAGGCATTACATCCTAATGAGAAAACTGAAAAGGGAGAGTAACTTTCTCATTGTGCTAACAAAGTACTAAATAAAATTTATATATAATTTCAGATAACTTGAGTACTTTTAAGATTTAGAGGATTTTTTTTCTCAAAGGTGTGCTGTAATAATGGAGGCACATAAGGCTACCTGAAAAAAGAGTAACAAAGACTGTTTTATATCCAGCGATCGAAATTTTCTGTAGCTTTTTTCTAAAGGCCCTGGCATTAAAAATCTGTTTCTGGTTCAGTCTTGTCTTTATGGTATTCTTTCCATGATCAGGTTTAGAGTAAAATTGGAAAATAACATTCTTAAAAGGTGTAAGCATTAGCTTATGCTCAAGCCATGAAAAAGGTATATTTTATCAGGTATATGAATTAACAAAATGTCATTTTGAGCTATCTTTTAAAGGAAAATCTCAGTCCTAGAAATATTAAATGGGCACCTTGGCTCTATGTGCATTCCTAGGTTCTGTGCATTCATAACAAAAAATAGAGAGCAATACATTGCTATGTGGTGTGCAAATTGAGCAAAAGGAGTTATCTTAAACACAACTGAAACAGTAGGAAATAGGAAAAAGGACTAAAATTTATGAACCAGGAGATGGAATTAAACCATTCTTATTAAAAAATAAAAATGTATGTTGTTAGGAGGGAAAAAAAAATGGAAGATTTCAGAGGAAGGGGGTTTTGACAAAAACTGGTAACTAGTAGAAGAAACTACTTCAATTAAAGCATCCTTCAGCAAAGATTATTTGGATTTACCAGATTTTATTATTAACATTTTGTATATACATGTGAAAATCAAAGGATTGACTGTGCTCTGTAGTATTCTGGATTTAAGTCACACCTCTATGGAACACTTATAAAAACAGGGCTTTGCAGTGAGGCATTTCAGTGTCTTTATCAGAAGCTTTATAATCAGATGCTAATATAGCACAATATTAAAATTTCATTATAATTGGGTAAGAGTGCAGTAGGAAATTGATTTTCTGCTGAAGTAACATCCTGATTTTTTGCGTGGATCTGACTGCTCTCCCAGATTTGAAATTCCAATATTCTCTAATAATTACTTTTATAAAATTGTGAGTTATGAACTTCATGCAGTTCATAATTATCTTCTTCTTGATTTCACTTAGTGCAGTCAATGTGACGTAAATACAAATAATGTTTTGAGTTCACAATATTTTCATAGGATGTGGCTGACAAGTATGAAACTTCACTTGAATGTAGGCTTTCATGGGTCAAAAAACACAACATAGATTAAGAATCAGAGTCTGTGCTTTTAAGTGTCTTTGTAGAATTATAGTTATACGCAGTGAGGTACTGTGAAGTAGCTTGTGATTGCCTCCAACTGTTTCAGCCTCCACCAGTTTAAGTGGAACAAAGTCTCAAACAGGAGTAAAATGTTGTAAAGAGGAACCAGGGAGGACCTCTGTTGGTTATCAGTGAAGCTATCATGTCAAAACTACTGTAAATTTTAAAATAGTCATGAGATTGTCACTTCTTCTACAATGATACTGCAGTAGAAATTCATAGAGCATTTTTCCTCTTGCTATGGAAAATAAGATAATTGGTATGTTACCCTTTAATGTATTTTACCACAGGTGAATAATAGCATACGGCCTACACACACACTGTCCCCATTGTGTGGATTATTCTGTGAGAAAGAAGAGACATTATTGCTTAGAGTTTTGAAACAACTTTTTACTTAGAGGCTCAAAAGAACAGCCAAGAAATATTTTGCGTTCTGATGATGAAGAGATGATTAGTATGGACAGATCCTTTCTACAAATCAGCTGAAGAGACAGACAGTATGCAAGCTAGGCTTTTTTTATAATGTGACCAGGAGATACCATGAAAACATAGGATTGTTGTCAAAGGTGATAGTAAGGAATATAACATGGGTTTTGATTCCATTTTATTTTTTTATTCTGTTTTGTCATTAAGTATTTACCTTTTTGTTCTATTCTTTTTTGGTACTACATGCCTTCATCTTTGTATATGACACTGGGTAGGTATTTAAACTTACTAAAAGAAAAGAATTTTTAATTTAGCTACAAATTTTAAATGCAGATTTATGTATTTGTGGTTTGGGTGGGTTTTTTGTGTTGTTATTAATCAGGAAGGTAATTTTATATTGATTTTATCAATAAGTAAATATTTATGTTGAAATAGCTTACCATGTGTGTATCATCAAAATCTGCCAGATGCTTAAGCAATGTGATGTTGACAAGTTTCTACATGGGCAGAGCAGGAGTGCTGAACAGGTTTTTTTCTTGCCATTAGAGCTGTTAAAATTGTTTCTTATAGTAAATTAGTGCTCAGGTTGACATTGTTAAAATTTAACTGATTTGGTATTAAATGCTTATTACCTCCCTACATGGGTGTAGATTAGTTTGTGGTGGAGTGTCATGTAATTGCAGCAAATATTGTGTCTCCTTTGGTGGCTCCTTTGGAATCTGTAGTGGTTTACATACCTCTATCTTTGAAGATTGAGAAGAGCCTGAGGTTTCCACCAGTATGTATTGGAAGAATAAGACAATGATATTACATGGCTTGCAAACCAATATTGCTGGATATAAATATGGACCAGCTAGGGGAATATGGGTATAAATGGACCAGCAATTCCAGTATCCATGTCACAAACAGAATGTGTTATTCAGAGCGAGTATGTTTCCTCTCAGAAAGATCACTAACATTAAAAAGATCCTGCAGTGCTTTGGAGCCAGCACATGTGTTCATAACCTCTAGTGCATGTTGGTTTTTGGCACAGGGCAGGTAATTTCTGGTAGAAGGTTCCCTTGAGTTGGATTCCTGCCTACGGTATATTTCAGTAAGTGGAGCAAGTCATGGCTGTACATCAAATACTTTAGGACTCCTCCAACAAAAATCTGTAGAAACACAGTTTATTCTTATCACAACTGTTCTGATTATAGTATGTATATGTTAGAATGTGCATATATGACCATCAATTTTAAGAGTCTGTTTTTAAGAAACAGTCTTAATGAGGTTATTGTATCTGATCACGAGAGAAATTGTTTGCTAGTAACTGAGGGTATTATCAGTGTACATAAGGTTCCTCAAATCGCTGAGCTGTGGGGCTTTTTTGTCCTAGCCTTCTGTAAATAGTGTGTGGGCATTTCACCTTCCCATATTCTTTGCTCTGGGGATAATGGGTACATATGCCTTCCTTTCTTCAATGTTCTTTCCCAACCTTTGGTTGCTGGAGTCTCCAACATAGCAAAATGTAAACTGCAAGGCCCCTAGAAATCTACCAGCAACCACTATATTTTTATACCTTTTACAAAGTGAGCAGTTCAGTTGGAAATAGCTCTTGAATTCCTAACTAAATATGTGCTCTTTATCAAACCAAGCAAGGTCTTCCATAAGTATCTACAATGGCATAGGGCTTGGTATGTGGATCTCCAGGAACTGTATCTTCTAGTTGCTGCCAAAAATACGATTATGTTTAAGGATTGCTTGCACTTGTTTCTTGACAGTTCATCACAGAAATAATATATTATTTTACAAGATTCAGTCAGAAAAGCATTAAACCTATTTGGTGAAGTCCATTGTCTTCTGATATTTCAGCCATGGAGAAGCAAAGGATACACACAAAAGAAGCTACACACTAAGAGGGGTAGGGCTTTTCTTGCATTGGATGTGTGTAATAGTGTCTGAATTCACAATAAGATGAATATGTTTGAGAGAAGTATTTAAATGTTGATTAAGGAAGAATTCAGGGGCCAGATTAGGTAGGACTTCAGAATGCCTTATTTACTTGGTAAATACTGTATTTAGTGTACTATTTAGGGTAGTGCATGAATCTCATCATCAGTTCATAATGAAGTAACTGCTATTACTAGTTCTGTTTTTCAGTCAGTTGGAATCCTAAAAGGGTTGCCAATGATTTACATAGTGTATCCATTGTAATTACTAAGCTCAAGGTCACTCCCAGAATGTTGTGATCAGTGGCACAAGGTCTAGTTGGAGGCCAGTGACAACTAGCTGTGTACCCAAGGGGTCAATACTGGGTCCAGACCTGTTTAACATCTTTATAATGAACTAGATGATAGAGCAGAGTTTACCCTCAGCAAGTTTGCTGGTGAAACCAAACTGAGGGGAGTGGCCAATACACCAGAGGGTCATGCTGCCATCCAGGGGGACCTGGACAGGCTGGAGAAATGGGCTGACAGGAATCTCATGCAGTTCAACGAGGGGAAATACAAAGTCCTGCACCTTGCAAGAAGCAACCCCAGTCACTAGTACATGCTGGGGGCTGCCCATCTGGAAAGCAGCTTTTCAGAAAAGGCCCTGAGGATCCTGGTGGACACAAGGTGTTGAACGTGCACCAGCAACATGCCCTTGCAGCAATGAAGGCAGAATCCTGGGCTGCATTAAACGAAGTACTGCCAGCAAGCGGAGGGAGGTGACCCTTCCCCTCTACTCAGCACTGGTGATGCCAGTGTCCAGAGCTGGGTTCCCGCGTAAAAGAGAGAAATGGATGTACTGAAGAGAGTCCCACAAAGAGCCACCAAGAAGATGAAGGGACTGGAGCATCTCCCCTAAAAGGAAAGGCTGAGAGACCTGAGACTGTTCAGTCTGGAGAAGAGAAGGCTCAGGGGGAATCTCGTCAATGTATGGGATCTATGGATACCTGATGGGAGGGTATCTCATGTATCTCATTCCCAATGTATGGCAATTATGGATACCTGATGATAGGGTGCAAAGATGATGGAGGCAGGGTCTTTTCAGTGGTGGCCAGTGACAAAACCCGAGGCAATGGGTACAGACTCTAAGGGTGACTGAGCACTGGCACAGGTTTCCCAGAGAGGCTGTGGAGTCTCCATCCTTGGAGATATTCAAAAGCCGTCTGTGTATGGTCCTGGGCAACTGGTTCCGGGTGGCCCTGCTTGAGCAGGAGGTTGAACTAGATGACCCTCAGAGGTCTTTGCAGACCTCAACTGTTTGTGATTCTGTGAAGGCATAATGCAGGAGTAGATCTTGGTGAGGTGAGGTGCTTGTGAGAGCTGAAACACTGCTTTCAGTGGATTTCTTTTCTACAAATGAGCGAAGTCAAAATGGGTGATTCTTGTTCATTTAGAGTGTTTCACAGAATGACTAGCAGAAAAACTTGTAGACTTACAGTACTTTTCAAGTAACAAAAGCAAGATAGAGAAATTAAATAGTACGCATAGATGTTTTTTGCTTATCTCACTGTGCTTATGTTTTAAATTAAAAAGTATGAATAGTAAATTTGCTTAATTACAGGCCTGTTTATTCAAAAGGAGTTCTGACACACTGAGGAGGAGGATGCATAGTTTAGTCTCAGACTTTTGAGTTTTAGAAGAAGATAGAAAAGATACTGTAAGATGCAACAAGAGTAGATTGCCATAGACCACATAGGAAAACTTTGTCAGGGTAAAGTCATTAATACAGGAGAAAGTTTGTTGAATACGGCATTCAGAAGAGTACACAAGTAATAGTAGAAGCTGCTAGTATTTAGCGGGGGAACTTGGTGTGTCTATACCACTTCCCTTTGTGTGTTCTTCACTGACTGGCTTTTTTTCTGCCACCAGAGGTTTCCCAGCACTTTTGCTATTCTGAATAATGAGTGAGTGGTATATGAGAAGCTTGCAATATCTTGTTAAAGAGCAATGTGTATCTGATACAAAAACCAATGCAACATGCTTCATTTAAACTACTGGCATTAATATAAAGTTGTATCAGAGCCATCATCTGTCTTGTTTGGAATGCAAATAGAGTTCACAGATATTCACACTGAAAAAATTTCATAAGTTAAGGCTGCAGTTTCGTGTTATAGCTGAGTCAAGTGAATAGGTTACTAGCGCCACAAAGGTTGTATGTATGGGAAGGGTGGGTGTTCTCACTCTCTTTTCCTTTCTGTGTAGCTTTGCCTTTTTCTTGCTTTTTCCCAATCACAAATTAAGCTAATATAAAAGTTTATTTGAAATTTTGTCAGGTGAATCCTATTCTGCTTCAGTGATTTTAACATGTTATCCGCAGATCATGAAAGCCAATGCAAGTTGAGCAGATAGAGATAGGATGACAGCTCTTAGACTTTGGTTTTGAACAAAATAGTAATTTGGTGGAAGCTTTTCTGTGGAACTGCAGCTCTTTGAAAGGTATTGTATACTAACCACTATAATGTAGAAATTATTTTGGAAGGACTGTTGGATATATAAAGGAACAGTCTTGCAGAGAGTATACCTTAGTGTGTGAATGTTGCCAAAAGAATGAGATAAATGTTTTATTTCCTGGAGAAAAGAAACCATCTAACTGGAAACAGCTGGATGTTTTGAAGTTAAGTCAGGATGGAATTAAGTATGTGGCTAAGTATCTTACATATCTCAGGGAGATTCTCTTGGACGTTTTCATATACGTTGTCCCCCAGCCCCAGCTGTACATACCTCTTCATGTACATGGGTGGAAGTAAAAACGTGTTTGTGCATATGTGAAAATATTTTAGCCTATTTTAACCATTTGAGTGTATTACTTCATTTATGCATAATATGACTGTGTGTTTGCATTCCTGTCTCTTTATATGATACAGAATGGTTAAATGAAAAACTACACTATCACATGGTTTTGTTTGCCTTTGAACCTACAGAAGACTGTCACTGTTTTGGAAGGCGTATCTGGTAAAGGGCGAATAATTTCTCTGTTTGCATATATGGTTAACATGTGATTCAGAGTACTCAAGTTTGAGAGCTGAATGTACTGTATTAAGTAAAGAGGAATGCTATAAGTTTCCTTAATGTGTTTGAAATATTAATGGTTTTGATGGAAACTTGACTTTCTTGTTCCTGTGCTTAAGGATTTCATATTCTATGTCTCGTTCCTTCTCAACTTTTTTTTCTCCTTTATTTTTCTTTATTTCCTGTATTTTTTCCTGAAAGATCCTCAGCATCTTTCTAGTCCTTTAATGAGTAAGATAAGATAAACTTAGGGAAATACTGCACATGCTTCTAAAAAGAAGTGAAGAAAACTGGTTTTGTATGTTGACTCCTACAGTCATTTTGTCTATTGATCTTTAAGAAAGAATGCTCAAAGAAAAGCTGTGCAGTTATCTAAGGTCACTTCTACAGAGTATATACTACATAGTAGATTTTGGAAATTTCAATTCTACCATCTTGGTTTATGGCCATGTAGAATTTGATTTAGCAGAAAGGTTGAAATTTGCAGTGTTTTTTTATGCAACAGTAACAAGTCAGATGAAATAGTACTTCTTCCAAGGAGTATACGTAGCTATGCTATTACTTTCTTTTACAGCTCATATTGAGTTTCATCAATGTGGCTTAATACAGTGCTGATAATAATGCAAAACAGCTTCTATAACAATTTTTACGGCTCATGAATCTTTATTCTGAAACAGTTTTCAAGAAGTTGTCGGTGGGGTTTTTCAAAACCCCTCTTGTAAAGCTCACTTGTTCTTATGAAAAATCTTTTCCACTAGCTACCTTTATTTCTCTACTTAATCTGAAGGAATTGAAACACATAGTTTATGATTCATGAAATTGATATGCACATTAGATCTACTGTCATAGGTTGTGTCAAAAATAGTACTTCTCTAAGAAGATTGTTTAACATTTCCACATTGGTAGGCCCTATCCACATGTACACAACTGTTACTCACTTTCCTTTTTTTCTCTGGTTCATCAAGTTCTGATAAGTGATACTTGAATGCCAATGTAACGAAAAATTATCTGTGATTATGATTTTCTTAGCCATTAAGAAGAATCTTACTCTAATTATTCATAATACTTGAAATGAAAGATTGACTTCCCATTATTGTTGTGTAGGAAAATTTCTCTTAGCTGCAGTAATTCATACTATAGATATTTTCTGTTTAATTTTAAAGAAGGAGAGCAAGTACTGTTTCCCAAAATGTTTGAATGCATTTTTTCAGCTTACAACATGAGGAAACAGGTATAGTGCATGTTTGTGCACCGTACTCATGAGATGCTGACAATGTCCCTCAATTTTATGTTTTTTTTAGAAGAATGTTAATGAAGAATTTACTGGGATGGGGAAAAGGGGGGAGGGATATTTAGGCTTTTGACAAATTCACTGTGCTATGTTCAGATAGATTCTTCAGTTGGGAAGCTTTAAGTTTTCAGTTGTCTTAAAGCAATATGTTTTCTTTTGGTTGAGTAATTTTGATGTTCCCTAAATCAACTACGGTTTCCAATTCCTAGAGGCTTTTAACCTCTTTTGCTTTTGTTACACCTACTGTTAAGATGAAAAGCAGTGGCAGAATTTGCTATAGATCCTGCCTTCATTAGTATGATGGAATCTAGCTTTATAATTTTAATGTGGTCTGAACTATCTAGAGTAAATAACGTGGCAGAGAACATGAGGTAAATAAATAACTGTGATGATAACATAGAAGATATTTATTTATACTGTGATGGATCCTGATCCATCCATAAGCAGGGAACAGTAACAGCACTGAACAGAATACGTAGGGGAATTTGGCTTCAGATGACACTGCCTTTTGCAGCCAGGGAACAAGGAACTTCTGTGCCTGCTGTGGAAACAACTGAAGTGGTTTCAGCGGGGTTTTTGCTCATCTTTCACCTTCTTCCCAGAAAGTGGCCACCTTGAAGCAGTTTCTTGCTGTCCTTTAGGTACCTTGTAACTTCCCTTGTATTCCTCCATAGAGAATCTTGAAAGCATGCTTTTGCCAAGTAGCACAATGTGTGATAAAAGGCTTATCTCCCAAGGGGCGCTGAAGGCCTACCTGAGCTGAGCCCAGTCAGTTACTGTGGTTGGCTGTAAGTATGGCATTTATGTAATTCAGTTTCCCCTCCTGAGGGAAACTAGAGGACATAAATAAAGTAGAATGTGGTAAAGTTTCTGGATTTTGTCAGTAATTTCATTTGGAAATAAGGTATATCATTAAGATAACAAACAAGTGTGCTCAAGCGTTAATTTCTGTAACTGGGTTTGTCTAAAGTGCTTTTATATTCTGTGGTCCAAGAGTTACCAATAGAAAAATCTGAACAAGCATGAGTTAAAGAGAGATTTAGAGTGGTATTACAAGAAGAGGGCTACATAACAAACAGGTTCCTCCTGGGGGGGAATAGCAATGGCATTAATAGTCTCAAGAGTTCTGTTCTCTCTCATTCAGATTAGTTTATGGTTAGTTATGGAAATGTGGATTTGCTCTGCTTCTGTGACTTGGACCGATGGGCATTACAATGTCTGCTTTTCTATACCTATATTAAAGATTATTTTTTATTTCTCATTTTGCTGTCACATTTTTTTTTGTAACTTTCAGTATCTTTTGCATGCATGATTAATTTGTACAGTAATAACATTTAACAACTGGAGAAACACTGACATTCTACCCACAATCAGAATTAAGCACTTACAGAACATTATGAAGCTTATGATCAGATAGAAAAAGACATGATTTCTAGCTTTTGCTTATGATATGCTAATGTACATCTATTCCTATGTGTGATTAATTGATTTATTAAATTATTGGCAGCTGTCCAAAAATATTGAATGATGTCATATGCAACTCAATGCAATTTGTACAGAATTAGTAGGGCAACGTACTTGCAGTAGAAACAGTCTTCTCCTTGTTACTCTCCACTTTGCAGAGCTGTTCATATTATAGTTCATTAATTAAAGGTAATTACCTGAACCAGTGACCCTTTGTTTTGAAGCAGCATTTAAATGGATATCTAACACATTGCAAATAAGAAAATTGGGTTGGTTTCTTTTCTAATGCCAGAATTGTACACTGTTGTGATGTAGACGACAGCAACTCTTCCCTTGGATTCTTTACTATCTGCTGAAGACAGGGGATATAGCACTCCACAGATGCCTTAAGGTACTAGGTAAAACTTTTTTACTTTTGCCTCAGTCTTCACTGGCAATCTCTTTTCCTATACCTCTGAAGTGGATGGACCTCAAGGCAGGGACTGGGGGAGTAAAGTTCCTTCCACTGTAAGAGAAGATCAAGTTCATGACCACCTGAGGAACTTGAACATACATAAGTCTATATGACCTGACAAGACGTGTCCTGAGGGAATTGGCTGATGTAGTTGTCAAGGCACTCTCCATGATATTTGAAAAGTCATGGTAATCAGGTGAAGACCCTGGTGACTGGAAAAAGGGACACATACCTGTTTTTAAGAAGGGCGGAAAGAATCACAGAATCACAGAATTGTGGTGGTTGGAAGGGACCTCAGAGATCATC
>JAOXJM010000019.1:58013746-58030648 GCA_026413425.1 Tringa solitaria
GTTTTATATATCACTGAATTGGTCTTCAAAATTATACAGCAAGCTGTTTTAATAACCATTTCATTCATAAAGACTTAGATTGTTTATTGTTCTTGAGTACTGACTTTAGTACAAGAGCATTGATGAAATCTGTGACCCATTGGAATTTTCTGCCTTTATTCAATTAGATTATATTAGACTATTATATTTCTACGTGTGATTAACTTTATTAAAATGGAAGCTAAAAGAAGTGTTCAGGGTTTTAAGGCATTCTTTAGTAATCAGCTTCTCCAGACATCTCTGAAGATAAAAATAAATTCTGATCTTTTAACACCTTTCTCATTCTGGTTGAAGATTTTCAGAGCCTAAGACAGGATTTTGAAACATACTAATACAATCCAAGGATGAATTAGTTGAGGACCTTACTCATGCCAGTTTTGCAGTCCAAGTCTATACAAAAATTCTTCTGCCTTTGAATTTCCAAGAAACTTAATAATTCTCCTCCATTTTTGCTGGTCTTTCAGTCCTCTGGCTAGCTTCTGTGCTTTCCTTCCCTCATAAACACTTCAATGTGTTCAAGCCATCACACTTTCCCATATTCTTTTACACTTTGGCTGGCACACCATGAGAGTGACCAAATTGGCTAGAAATTATAAGAATGCCAACTCTGAAGATTTTGGCAGAGGAAGGACAAAACACTTACTTAGATCAGTTCAGAGAAGCAGTGATCCTGATGTTACTTGTTTTCTGTTTTTTAATGGGAGGATGAGATGAGAGTACCTAAAATAATAACTGCTCTGATTTGGTATTTAGTGCTGCCCTTTGAAGAACAGAATAGTGGTAGGCTTGTTGACTTACACTTAGCACTTAACTTTCTCAGTATCTGCTTTTGTCTGTGTATTTGTCTTAAACATGTTTACACTTGAAAGTTTTCAAGCAGTTTAACTGTGATATTCTTTTTAATAGCTAAAAATGGCACGTTTTAACTTAGAATTGTATTTTGTAAATGTATGGCTGAGAAGGGAGCTAATTAATGAATGTCAGACAGTTTTTTTCCCTGAGGAAAAAATTAAAAACATCTCCATAAAATGTGGAATTTCTGTGTTTTCTGAGTTCTGCTTAATGTTTGCACTTTTTCTACTGTTTTTATATCCCAAATACATGTAGGCTGTGCACGTACTATCTCTTTTGAGGCTGCTATGGTGTGGCTCAGTAGCAGCTAATTCTGCTATTCATTCCAGATTCAGATTTCAATTCAGATTCTTAATTTGTTCAGGTATTAAAAATGCATTTTAAAACTTAGCACTTTATCTAAAAAAGGTGCTCCTGTTTTAATGAGTCTGTCATAAACTGTCTCTGCAAAGAAATCTTTTTCCTGTGATGCAAATGGGATTAAAAACTATGCATCTGGATAAAGCCATCATTGAAAACAATAAAGGAGGAGGCAAATGGATATTTAAGCACCTGTGCATCCATTGTTACATGCAGAAATAACCCAGATGTTTCCAACAGATAACAGAGAAATAAAGCAAGCTGTCAAAGACAATTATCCTTTGTAGGTAGATCCCTTTTCTTGGTGTGTGTGTGTTAACATTACAAATGATGTGTCCTAAACTAAGAATCACATTGATAAAGAAATTTCAAGATGGGTGATGTAGCAAGGATTAACTGAAATAGTAAATAAGGTAGCAGAGCATGTTGAGGGTACATAGCCAAAGTGAAAAGGTAGATGAGAAATTATATATGTTAATGAAAAAGAGCCATTACTTGCTCTTGGTCATACTGATTTCACTGTGTCCCACCTATCTGTGTCCAGGTTACTCCAGTGCAGAGAGACTTTGTTATCATTTTCACAATCTACAACCTGTTAAGAAATTAGGGTAATGTAATCTTAATGTAATGCCTATGTATGTCATATAAATTCTCTCTAAGGGATGCATGTGTGGAAAAAATACATCCTGTTTCCCTGCCATTGGCTGGGATGTTAGGCACCAGCTCTCTTCTCAGTCTTATCCTGCAGGTCTTTCTGCAGGAATCACTACAGGCAGGAAGGGGGGGAGCATCCTGTAAGCAGAATGTGGCATCTTTTTCTACAATTGGTTGGGATGAGGTTACTCTAGTCCTTCTAGGTTCTCAGACAACACCAGTCCTTTAAATTGATAAAGGAGAAGGTCTGAAAAGACAGAATTTGTGGGGTTTTTTTGTTACTGTAACCGTATTTTTATGATGGTACTGTTGATGATAACATGGACTTAGGATGCTTTATCCACTAGGTTGAAAACACAGGAGTAAGAGTCTTAATGTTTTTTTTTAAATTAAGCTACACCTGATTCTTATATCAAGTTAAGAGATTCCAGTAAACTGTTGAAAGACAGTTTCTTCTGAGGACTCAGAGATCATAACAAATGTTTTAATAAAGATGTGTTTTACAGTTATCTAATATAATATGACCAATGACCATGACAAGATAAGTTTATTTCTTACATTTTAAATAACATATATAGGGCAACATGCATTTTAATATAGGGAAAAAAGCTACTGGAATAGTTTTTAAAGAGTTCTCCTGTTTTTCTGATAAGCAGCTGGTATTATTGACCAAGTAAATACATATAATAAATAGTTTCTCTGAATGCAGAAAAGCATATTCTGCCTACTGTTTTTTCATTCATTGTGACGCACATACCACAAGTAAAAATCTCAGTAAGTTGTGGTGGCTACCTACTAATAAGAAACCCCCAGCTAGTATTTTAAAAAGCATTATTTGGGAGGTACATGCTTCTATTTTGTGTAGAACAGTATTTATTTATTGTATAATTTAGATTTATTATTGCTTTCTAAAACTTATTCTTCCAATTGATAAAAAAATAACATTCAGCAAAAATCCAAAACATAGTTCCATATTAGCTACTCTGAAGAAAATTAACTCTATCCTAGTGAAACCCAGAACAGTATTAAAACATTTTGTTAATGGAGAACTTCTCATAGAGATTTCTTCTTCTTGTTTGGTAATTATGCCTTTTTCTCTGTAACAACTGTAGTGATCCAGTTTGAAAATACTAAGACTGTTAAAAATAAAATAAACTTGGGTTTATATGCTTTTTTTTAATATGTTTTTATATTTTTTGCACGCAGTTTGTTTTCCTAATGAAAGTTGGATTTTATTTCTCTTTTGCTGTGCACTTACCTTTGCTCATATTTTCTGATATCTAGCTTTTACTCCTCACACTCTATTAGGACTCTTAATTTAGGATGGGCCTGAACAGTGTCTATGCCCATGCCTTCTGCACTCATGTGGTATGTCAGATGTGCTGGTTTCTAGATACACTCAAGTAATCTCAGCTCCTTGGGCACGTGGTGTGATGTCTTTAAGCTAGAGAGCACATGATGTGAGATCCAGAATCAGTGTAATTTCTTGTAGAGTTCTCTGCACAGCAAGCCACACCATCTCATTTGTGGAGCATTTGCTGGTCATCTGCATAGCATATGCACAGTAAGTGGGATGCATCCAGTAAAGGGATGTTTTAATAGCAAGTTGTTAGTCAGGTAAGGAGCTTCTAAACTTGGTTTATGACCCCAAGCATTACCTTTCAGGAATACCTGGAGATAATGCAGTAAGTAAAGTCTCCCTACTGATTCTCAGTAGTCTCTGGTGAGGCTACTGAATAGAGAAAACCACTTTTTGACTACTGCCAGTTTCTTCTTCTGTCTCCATTGCCCGAGAGCAGATTTTCAGATGCTGTGTTAGCACATAGCTAATGAGAACTCCGTGCTAAAAAGTCATGTTTTATTTCACAATGCAGTGAAGTAAATCTTACTGTAATTGCAATATCATGCAGTGAATTTTAAATCCTGCATTGAGGTAGAAATTATTCAGATCAGCTCCAGCAAAAGCAGAGTACAACTCTTAAGTTGAAATATACTGCCCAAGATTTTCATACCTTTCAAAAATTCTGCTGAGAAAAATTAGACTGTTGGAACCTGTTAGTATTATGAAGATAATCATACAGCTTGCTGTAAGTTATTGTCTTTGTAGTATTATTCCTTTTTTCTTGCTGCTTTATAATGAAATGTTGGCTAAGATGGTTTGATAAGGTTCGCTGCAAAGGTGGTATTTGATGGAGTTTTTCTGATCTCTTCTGATCTAAAAATATGAATACTGCATTATTTCATAACTTATTACAGTAACTTTTTAATAATCTATTGTGATACATTTTAAGTACTCTGTTTATCCTAAGAAAGATAGAAGAACTTAAAGTGAGAATTGGTAATGTGTTTTGGGAAAAGGAACGTCATATGTTGAGAATTGCCAAATGCTTGATATTAGTATAGAGCCGTGAGTCATCTGGACTTGAGTAACCTGACTGAAAAGTGATGTAGTAAAGGTGGGATACTAGTCTTAAAATTGTTCAGTGAGGGTTGCTGCATATTTGAGGCTGTGAATGCCCTCTGTAGCCTTCACCACAGGAGTTTTCTGACGTAGTTAAGCCTTTGTCAGGGATGGTTTCCAATATGAGGAACAGCAGAACTTTGTGTAAAAGTATGGCTTGTAGTACTCTGTGAGAAAGCACAGAAGTTTTCTGTGATGCCACATCAATCTAAAAGAAATGAGCTTTTTACTTATATTTTCCAGGTTAATTTATTCATTTTTCTTTGCTCTGTGCCTCTTTTCCCAGTGGTTTTTTGTGGGGTTTTTTGTGCTTTATTCTGTGTTGTTGACCTTAAAACTGAAGAAAGGGAAGTAATTATGAGGAGCTGCTTTGGTATTCAGAACAGGAAAAGAGCAATTTGCCAGTGTCTCTTAAGGCTGCACAGGGCATAAGGAGTTTTCATAACAGCTCATCGTTAGCAAATTTAGATGATGATCAGAGAGACTGCCTGGAATACTGCTAACATTATCTGTAAGCTGGCCAGAGTCCAGACTGATAATGTGAGACAAATGGATGCTGGATTTTGATGGGATGTAGAGAAGATTAACTTGAAAATGCTAAAGAGATTGACAAAACCTGCTTCCTGTTCTTTTCTCCTTTCAGAGTAAACTCACCATCTTTCCATGGAAAAAGACAGGAAAAGAAAAAATTAGAATACCTTTCTCTTTTACCCTTCCTCACTAGTTTCTTCCTGATCCCAACTTCTCTCTTAGTGATCATGGATCTTATTATGTTATTTCTGCTCTGAGAATAAGGGATTTTAATTCACTGAAACACTCAGGATAACTTAGCTTTGTTTTCATCTGCTCTTAATTTATCATGCAATCTCCCACGTAATAAAAAACAAATTGCAGGAATACCTTTAAACTTCAAATGTTTTTTCTGTTCCCAGGTTTAGGGAAAAAGAAATCAAAATCAAATGAAATCTGTAAGATGCAGAAAGCAATCCCAAGCCACAAAATTCTTTCTTCTCCTTCTTTATATTCATTTCCATTTACTTGAAAGGGGAACTTATTTAAAGGAACTTTGCATGTTCATGAACTGTGTGTTCAAGAGTGGGGCATTTTGAAGATAGATGTAACTGCATCCTGTGGTGCAGTTACCACTTCATGTAACTGTTTCAGAAGTTTATCTTGCAGAACGTTGAAAAGTGCCTCTGGGCCTCCAGCAAAAAAGTCTGCACAGGTTGTCAAGCACCATCATCAGGCCTGCACCAGCTCTCTCTGGAAGGTTTTGTCTAATTGACAGTAGATGCAAACTTCTTTATATGTTACAACAGTTGATTCAATGTAGTAGAAGGAAGCCTGTAGTCACATTTTTGGGACCTACTCCTTTTAGCTGTTGGGCTGTTTGATCACAAGCTGATAGCCTACTTTCTGTTTCAGGTTTGTATATATTTAAACATTTTTGCAATCAATATAGTTAAAATTACATCTCCAGAAATATTTTGAAAGAATCTTCTTTTTCCTAAATCAGGCACTCAAAAATAGGCAATTCAAGAGCCTGGCTTGTCTGTTGAGTCTTAATTTAGCTTCCTCTAGCGTATATATCATGGTAATATGAGTATATTATATGTTATGATATTCTGAAAACTAGATCTCCTTTCTGTAGCAGATCCTTATCTCAAACAGTTCTGAGCAGTTTTCCAGGAGTTGTTGCTCATCTCCAAATCCATTCTGTGGCTAAGGACTTATTTAGACTATTCTATTAGTGATCTGCACTGACTATGATTCCCACATCCACTCCCCAGTGGGCATTTCTTGACATCTTCGACTCTAATATCAAATGCACTGCAAACATTTTTCTGGAAAACTAGTGTGCATTCCTGATACTGCCATAGAATTCCTATTTGATAATGGGTAATGTGGTTGCAAAAAAGCAAACTCCTGCTTAACTCGACACGGAGTTTGTGTTCCTTGTTTTATTGAGGCTTATGCTAACATTAGAGTAGTTTTGCTGTTCAGCTGGAAACAGGTTGAGTTATGCTTGTATGTGTGAATAGCTATGAAAACATCCAGTAATCTGATAGTATGGGAAGGTTTCTGAATTGGGTTTCAACCAGGTTGTTCCTAGACATATGTAACTGGCTTTCAAGGTGGAGTGCAGCAAGGTCATAACATCCATCTTTGCAACTGGATAAGGTAACCTGTTCAGATTTGTACTGAATCATTTGGGATGCAAATTGCCTATGCCATTGATGCAGAAACAATTCAGAGGTGACAGGTTTTATTAGCTCAGGTGCAGCAGCTTGATTGCAGCTACACTGGCTCCCAGGCACGTTCGAAAGAGCATAGCCATTTCTGTAGTGCCTCTAACAGGATCTGATAAGCCATTCTTAACCCAAGCTCTGAGGTTACCTCTGTTCATGCTATCCTACCTGCAATTGGCTTTGGTCCAGCTTGACTTACTCCATCTCTTCTGAAATTAAGGTGACTCCATTGCTACTTTTTGTGGTTACAGCACTTATTACTTCTACAGGGTGTGTTAGGTCAGAAGCATTTGTAAATAAAGCCTGGTATTCTGCCTGACCTCCTAGGCCCTCTTTTTTGGCCTTTGTTGGAAAAGAGGGCTCCGCAGCACAAAGTGGAGTAATACCTACAGATCCATTATAGCTGGTGCTGAGGTGGAGCTGGTACAACCTACTAAATATTAACTGATTTGGGGGAATTACTCTTATTTTCTGTAACTTGTGATATGTCAGGGTATAGCACCAAATCACAGCACTAAATACTCCATGTATTTCTGCTGTTGGTTGCACTGAAACCAACAAGCCCATTTATAACCAAAGCATCAGCACTGAGACGGAGGAATGTTTAATTTATTTGTTGATACGATGTACAACATCTGTATTATCTGTGCTTTTCTGCTATATTAATTATTATCTTGAATGAAGGACAACTGAGACTAGGAGTAGCTGAAGTACATGTAAGCTATGGCTTACCTGAGCCTGAGGTTAGCCCTGCTGTCTCTGTGGTGTAGCTGATTTCATACGCAGGCCCAGAACGCTGATCTGTGCTGAAAACGATGTTAACTTTTAGTTTCACTTTATGTGATTCAGCTGATGTGTTTTCTACTTTGTATGGGCCATTTTGCTTTTTTTCCTGCTTCTGGAGGCAGTGAGATCTCTATAGAAATTATTCAGGATTTTTTCCAATTGCTTCTCTTTAGAGATCCCTTAAAACTTTATTAAAAGTTTCGCATGATCTGCCCTGTTGGTCGTATTGTTCATCCTTAGTAGCTGACTTTTGCCAGCAAGTTTCATATCTGTGTTCTGTCTTGGAATCACAGAATCAAATCCTGAATCTTTACTGTGTGCTGTCAAAAATCAATACAACAAAAGAAAGAAGGGCAGTCAAATCCAGATGAACTCAAACTGGAGATAAGGTGCAAACTTCTTACAGTGATAGTGAGTGACTGGCTTTGTTTTCCATTCAAGTCATCTTTTTTTTTGTCTAGTCAAATTGGTTCGACCATTTCAAAATGGTTTTGAACAGGTTTTAGGCCATTCGGGAGTAAGTAGTTAATGTGGTAGGATCATTGGCTTCACGGTCTAGTTTATTTGATCCACCTTAAGTATAAGGCAAGGTTGCTGACCATTTTCAATATTTTCCTCATTGTGAAGGTTGTATGTCTATAGTCTGTTATCCCATCAAAGGAAGTCAAATAGCATATATAATATCTTGTAACCTTCTTCTAATCTTCATTTATTGTACTGTGGTTGTTTTGTGCTAATGAGTCATCTCCATTGTGGTCTTATCATAGGTCTTCTGCTAAAAAGTCATCTGCATTGCAGTCCTGGTGCAAGCAACATCTTCTCTGTGTTTACCTGTTTGTTGCTACTAATCATGTCCTTGGCTCTCAATGCACACCATTAACTCTTGTTTTTTACTTTCATTTTTTGTTTTCACATACATGCATTTCCACTCATACTTCATTACTACAATTGTTAATACTGCTATGGCAAAACTTTGCATGATTATAGCAAATTTTATTTGCTGTGCTTGACAGGAAAAATGAAGTTTTAACTGTATTTCACAATAGTACTCTGTAGGCAATTGAAAAACATTGGGTTTATTTTGAGTTTCTGTTTACTTATGTAAAATTAAACAAAAAAAAAAAAGTGAAAGCACTGCTTTACACACAGATGATCCATTAGTTGAAAAGTGAAGGCACAATATTTTAAGGAAAATGATTGCTTCTGCATTTCTAAAGCCTTACATTTTTAATAGTTTGTCAAATAGATGCTTATTTTCTTAAAAATATTATCTCATAGAAGTACTACAGATGCATGTTTACTATTTTATACTCCTAGATTTAAGTAGCTGTGTTTGGGTTTGTTTTATTGATACTGTATGTGGAATTAAGATAAAGAAATCAATCCAATCTATTCAGTAAAAAAACTCTACATTTCTTGATGTTAGTCAAAAGACTGATCATATGAATCCTCAAATTATAAATACTTACAGGTGCAGATAAAGGTAATTTCAATAACGTTATAATAGTATATAAAGCAATTACAGATGTTGAATCATGGAGCCTTTCTGTGTTAGGTAACCATTAAGTGGTATGGCCAAAAGCATGCTGCATCTGCATGATTAAAGTGTATATAATAATGTAAGAATTAAGTGGACTCTTCAAACAATCTGCTACTTAACAAGGCTCTTCAATAAAGGAAATTCTCCCACTTTATTAAAACAAATGTGTAAATAATAATACATATAATTTTATATAATTCTTAGTAATTGATTTTATGGTAACACATTTATTACTATTTCTGTAATTATTTATAACATTATTAAAATGTGATACTATATGGATATAGTATGTAAATAATATATATCTATATATCTAGTTGTAAATAAGTGGGAGGTTTTAATTATGTTCTGATTATGTACTGATTTTTAATTATGTTCAGTGTCAATAGGGGTTGTCAGAATAATGCCAAGAGTGCCTAGGACAAGTAGATAGGTACTGTTTGGGGCACCAGTTCAGGAGAGCACTGAAGTATGTACTCAATGTTGATTTTAAATGCCATTAAAGTCAGAGATTGCCATAATTTAATATTTTAGAAACTGATTTAACATGTGTCATTACTGTTTCTTGTATTTTGATTTCTTCACATAGATCACAGATAGGGGTGCTTTTTCTCTTGCAAAACATTAGCTTACTTTTGTGTGTGCCATTAAGTGAGCTGTTATATTGCCATAAAATAACTACTTAATGTACAGCATAAAGGTTATGCTGTAACGTATGGCTAACACTAGGAGATGCTGATATCTGGTGTTTTCACTCTCTTAAAATTTCTGCATATAATGAGAAATAGTTCACATTCACAGTGAAATACATTAAAGTCTGTATTCAGGAATACAGTTGCAGCAGGCCACTCTCATGGAGCTTCTGCTTGTGTAGTACATTTTGTCATCTACTTAGTAAAATGATTCTATTGTATTAGGCAGACACTCCAGTACTGTTACTTATCCTCCTGTAAACCCAAACCAGGCAGTCGATTTCTGGTTGGTGATAATACTATAACGGTCTAATTATTTCTGTAATACTTAGAGTGGTTGGAGCAAACCTCATTCCCTGGTACTGTTTTGTGCCATTAACTGTTATACTAGGTAGCTGTATAGAATACAGTGGAAATTCAACATATAAGAGAAAGCATTGCTTACTATTATATAGCCATCTGCTTTGTTTCAGTTGTTTCATAGTCTAATTGGTCTGTTTACTTAATTTTTATCAACAGCTATTATATTGGAGATAATGTTCTCACACTATGTGCTGCAAATAGTGAATTAGGGCTTTTTATTTTTAAACTTATTTTAAGAAGCACATAAAGATACTACGTAGCCACAATTCTATGCTGAGAGGTGTGTAGTGACAGCCTCTTAACTCAGCTTGGAAGTTCTTCATGTGGACACTTTACTGTAAATATGAGCTGGAGCATTGGCTGCAGTAGACAGTAGAAATTAGAATTTACTAGGAAGAGTAATTCTGCTAGTTAAAGAACAGCCACTTGACCCTACGTTGATATTAAAAGAATGAGGATAGTCAGATTTAACCTAAAATGGAGTATCTTTTACAGAATGAGATGTGTAAGGCTTTGCTCTTTTATTTTGTCTGCAAGTAATAGTGCTTTCAAATCAATATTGAATAGAGTATTTAAAAGACATTTTTGTCGTCTTTGTGCAAGGACAGATAGAAGAAAACAGCACAGGCTTGTGCTCTCTGATTTTTACATATTCTGATGTATAGAACTGAGCAGTTGTTAATCCTGTTCAGAGACAAAATGGTGAAAATTAGGATGTTAATCTGATTGCCTGAACAGATAAGAAACAAATTTATAACATGTATTATTTCTAAATATTTTAGTGGATGTGGTTAGCTTTTTTGGTACCTTGTTATCTTTAGTAGCTTGTGTCTTGAGAACAGGTTTTTTACTGTTGACTGGGGGGAGCAGTAATTTATTTATACAAAGAATTTATACTAATTGTGAGGAATATTAATTAGACTCACACTGATGTTGCTATAACACTTTCTACAAATAGACCTTACTTAGGACTTGTTCATTTAGTTTTAGTATGGCTGTGTGAGAAGGCATCTTTTATCTTTTTGTGCATCAAACTGACCTTGTCTGTCTTTTCAGTTCTTCCTGCAGTAAGTTGTTTGAAATTCTCAGTCTTCAACATTGCAACATTGGTTGATTGAGGGTAGGGGTTTTTAGGATGGCCTTATATGGTTTTTTCTGTGAACTTTCTTGATTTACTGTTCTTATTTAAGTAATGCCACAATTTGTCAAGACTCAAAGACTTCCTCATTTGGAAAGGCATATAATCATACTTACTAATTAAAAGATGATTCCTATGTACAGAGCAGTGAGTTCTCTGTATATAAAGAAAATAATTTTCATCAGCTTATTTGTTTGTGTTGGAGGGGGGAATTGCTTAAAAATATTAACTGTCTGCAGTAACCAGATGTGTAAGAAATGACACATATTTCAATACACTGTTTAACATCTTCCTCTCTGCTAATACCTACTTTTTACCAGCTACCAGACTGTGTCAATAAACTCTCAGATTAAAGAAAAAGTGATCGTTACCCAGTCCAGTTTGCAACAGTGTTCTGTCCTTTTAAGAATTCATTAGAATTTAAAATTCAGTATCCCAAGATTCACCCTGTCAGACTTTGGAGATGTGATGCGTGTAACTATCTTTTGTGAAACAAAGGCTATTTCAAATTGGCTTTAGAGTAAAGGGCATCCAGTCAGCTCTTGATTTTCCATCTGTGTGTTACCCACTCTGGGACCAAAATGCATCCTGGGCTCTGTGTGTGCCAGCAGGATTATTGGTGTACTCAGGATGCAATATTTGCTTGCTTATATGAGGGGTTCTTGTTGGCCCAACGTGAGAGCATTTGCTGCATTATAAACGAGAAAGGTTACTCACCCTTGCTTTCATCCTTGCATTTTAACAATGTGTTCTGGCAGTCTAATTTTAAATAAGTAAATGATCCATAGTTTTGGATTATGTGGATTCCGCAAACCCTTTGTTAGTCTTAGAAATTGAAAATAGACCTTATATGCTTTAAATAGACTGTGTTTTGCTGTTATGTGCACTGCTTTTTAAATATTGCTAGAAATTTGTCACTAAAGAAAGCATGCATCAGAAAACGTTGTTCACCTGATTAACTGGAATCAGAGTATTAAGAAAATTAGAGGTCAGGAGCTACTGATGTACCCCAGGGGCCAATACTGGGTCCAATACTGTTTCACATCTTCATAAATAAGCAGGCCACAAAGGTGGCTAACGGTATGATGGGCTATATTAGAAGTGTTGCCAGCAGATCGAGAGAGGTGACCCTTCCCCTCCACTCAGAACTGGTGAGGCCACATCTGGAGTACTCTGTCCAGTGCTGGGCTCCCCGGTACAAGAGAGACATGGACATACTGGAGGGTCGATCAACATGCCCATGTCCTTTCTCTTAAGGCAGCTTTCCAGCCCCTCTTCCCCAAGCCTGTAGCACTTCATGGGGCTGTTGTGACCTGGGTGCAGGACCTGGCACTTGGCCTTGTTGAACCTCATACCACTGTCTTTGGCCTATCAATCCAGCCTGTCCAGATCCCCCTGTAGAGCCCTTCTACCCTCAATCAGATCAACACTCCCACCCAACTTGGTGTCTTCTGCAAACTTACTGAAGGTGCACTTGATCCCTTCATCCAGGTCATTGATAAAGGTATTAAACAGAACTGGCCCAAGTACTGAGCCCTGGGGAACACCACGTGTAAGTGGCTGCCAACTGGATTTAACTCTATTCACCACAACCCTTTGGTCCTGGCCCTCCAGCCGTTTTTTTTACCCAGTGCAGAGTACGCCTGTCCAACCCACAAGCAGCCAGTTTCTCCAGGAGAACGATGTGGGAAACAGCATCCTATCTGACAAAAAGGTACCCTGTCTGTTGTGTCTCACTGTCCCTCTGTCTGTTTTTCTAGGAGGTGATTTCCTGTCCTTTTTAAGAAAAAAGAAGGATGAGCTAAAAACCAAACAGTTGGTGAAATTTTCATTAGATGCTGCTTCGGGTATGGCATATCTTGAATCTAAAAATTGTATACATAGGTAAGGAAGACTTTATTTTTCACAATTTTAATTTTGATTATTGGAAATGCTAGCTGTTTAAGTGTATATGGGTTTTATTACCAACAGGACTGATCGCTACAATTTAAAAGAAAAGACTACACTTTCTTTTTCTGAAAGGAGGTCATTATTATTGCCTGTTTAATTCAAAGCCGTTCTGTTTATTTGGGTAAAAATAAGTGCTACGTTATTTAATTTGTATATTTGCTTGCTATTAATATAAGTTAATAATGATTTTTCACCATAATAATTTGCATTATAAGGAGCATAATTCATAGTAACAATGAATCATGGCAAAAAGCTGTCTGTCCTGTCTGAAATGTACAGATACTTGCATGGCCAACAAAGAAGTTAAGTTACATTTAAAGTGTGTTTCAGAAAAATTTACTGGTCTCTCAGGTAATAAAGAGAAAAAAACTTGAGTACTCTATATCAAAAAATTAATTGCATGGACTGCTTCCTCTAAAATATAGAAGGTTATCAGCCATTATGCTCTTGGGTACCTTACTTCTGTTCCTACCATTCCTTTTTGTTGTTTCTTCTTCAGTTTGACTCTGTCGTGCAGCTGCTTATACTGAACTTGTATGAAAGGGAATGTAATTCATTTCTACCTGTTTTCTCTCAATATCACAGTATATACCCTGCTACAATGATATGTCTGAAATATGAGAGATAAACATTAAGACACTTCCGCAAGATCATCGTATATGATGATATATATATATATGAAAAAACCTAACTCACTATATTCCTTTGGGAAAATCCAAGAAAGGTATTGTAAGCACCATGGGGAAAAAGAGGATTAAGGTCCCAGCATTCTGTCGTGGTAGAATGTGTTTCTTAGCTCTGTTTGCCAAGAAAATAATGGCATAAAAATCAGGGCCAGTTTATAGCATTAGTGATTTACACTAGTCTCATAAATGCAGTAGTCCTTAATAATTTCTGTAACTGTCAGATCAATGTTAAATCAGAAGTGCTTGTCTAGAACGCCTGTGTTCATAGAAAATAAAATCAAGGAGAAAAGTAATAGCTGAATAATTAAAATTTATTAGAGCTGTATTGTGTAATGTCTTAGTTGGTAATTGCAATTACTGGAAAAGGGTACAGGATTTATTCATTAAATGGTAATCTGATACCTGCAAAATAGAAGTAATTTTAGAAACAATTACTTTTGGAGAAGTGCTATTCCTACCTCCCGCTCCTTTTTTGTTTTTAAGTTTTTTTAAAAAATCTGGAAAAAGGATATCCCTGTTCATGGGTGAGGATTAGTAATGTTCTAATTGCAATAGATGACAATGTGGCTTCAATGCATCTCTGAAAGACGCACTGGCAGTTAGCAGTGAATAGGAACAACTATCCTTAAGGTGTGTTTACAAAGCTAAGAGTGATTCAGAGAATATATTTCAGAGGCACGATATATATAGTAATGTCTTACCATATGAAAATTTCATTGTTTTATTGTTTTCAGTTACAAAGCTGAATACAAATGTGTCATAGATCTCAGGTCAGAAAGAAGAGCTGTAATCTGTTTTGTTAGTGCCGTAGACTTCCCAAGGGACATAGCCTGCATTACACATGCTACATGTAGATGAAAAGTTCTTTTGCCCAGTTTACTTTTTTACTTAGAAAATTTTTACAAAATTTGTTTATTATTGATTGTCACAGGAGGTTATCAGAGAACTACCACCTTCCTTAAAGGCAGAAACAAATTTTTTAGTAACCTATCCTGAAGAAAACTACAAGTTTAAAGTGTAACTAATCAAGCAAACAGTATCCTCAGGGAAACGTCTTACTCTTAGAAAACACACAGGTTAATAAATAAAAATATCTGTTTCCAGTATTATTTTATCAATCTTATTTTCTGGGATATTTAAGAGTATTTTTGATTCTATGTGGTTGGCCATATGTGCTTATTATATTTATGAGCTAATTCTTCTGAATTTGCTAGGTAAACATAAAGAAAATTTCTGATTCAGGACAACAATCGATCAAGTTTAATGATATTAGCAGTAGAGGAACTTCTGGGTGGGGTTTTTTGAGTTACTAATACCAGTTAATTGGCAAATCTTTCCTCTAAGAAAGTAGCTCATGAAGTTTTAAAATGTGTTTTACTGAAAGTCAAAATGCATTTTAGTAGGACTAGCATTCATAAAATTTTTTTAGGTCTGTTCCCTGTTTGGGGAGTTTGAGCATTTTCCGGGGCTTTTGGGCACCCTGGGGGATACATTTGTCAAGAAACCCTGTCTGCCACAGAAGCTCAGAGCCATCTGTTGCTTGCTGTGTACTTTGAACCTATTTCACAGTAATGGGTGCTGTGCTGCAAATACACTCACCAAGGGAATGACAGGCTGGCAGGGAAAATTCGAACTGTCTAGTGCTTTGTGAGCAAGCTCTTAGGTGGTCAGGACTCAGAATCCCACTGGAGTTTCAGCCCCTCCTTGCCTGGGGGCTATGTGACTGCCCGGTCTGTACAAGAAGTTTGGGAGCCTTTGTTCTCTCCTTTTTAGGTTAGGTAAGACAAATTAGTCATGGGTAAATGTATTGTTGAGAGCATGTAGATTAGAATAGAACAATTTAATTCATAGCAGAAAGATTTGATACTGTGGAAAAAAAAACCTATTTTTTTTTCTGAAATAACAATAAACTTTCTTTGTCAGAAACTTCATCAACTGGCAGTAGGTCTCGGGTAAAAAGGGATAAGAAGAATAACTAGAGAGATAATGGACTAAGCAGCAGAATGGTTTTTTATTTTGTTTAAAAGTCCATACAATTTGATTACTATTACTTGAGAAGGATCAGTAATATATAATTAGAAATACTTCCTATTGTGTAGGTTGCAGCAAAGCAAAATTGTTTTGCTTCATGCTGATTTTTTTGTCCAGTATTCTACTTCTTGTTTTAAAGATTTCTTGATTTAAAGATTTGTTGTTTTAAAGATTTGTTCAGAAACCTCAAATATGTTTTTTTGGTAGTTTAAGTGACCATAATTTAGGACTATGTGCATTTGACTTGCTGTTAATGTGAAACTAAAGGCTGCTCAGCAGTTTAATAAAATTGTTTTAATGTCACTTCTTTGTTGTAGCTGCACTAGCTATACTCAGCCTTTATATTTTAAAATTCTACCTAAATCTGTACTTGCTTTCTGAAGCTGCTATTTGAGTCATACTTTAACTTAACCTTTCAGTAGTGGGGTCAGTGCAACAACTAATCTGCTTTTTGTTTTCCATTTTTATATGTGCTATGGTGTTTCAGTAAGTGCAAATACAAAGTTAAAATTTGTGAGACTTAGAATGCTTAATGCATGTGAGTGATTATTTGATCTGCATTTTCATCTCCTCTAACATCCTTTGCTCTCTCTTTGTTCTGTTTAAAGAGCAGAAAGGAATGGGCTTAAAAGTGGAAAAAAAGCTGCATGAAAAGAAGTTATTAAAAGAAATAAAAAGAGTAGTTGAACATATACAGAAGAGTGTAGTCATTTCATCTCCATTTAATTAACATGAGGCTGAAGAATTGTTTCTTGTTTTTCATTTTCACCATATGCTATTGTTTAGATAGTTCCATTTTTTCTGTTAATTAGAAACACACGGTAAGGATGGAGATGTGATAATTTCAGTTGGTTCAATAAGCATTTATGAGTGGTCTTCTCTTCTAGTATTTGATTTGCATGTGATGAATGCATTTGTCCACGATTTATTTTTAGTTTCCAAACCAATTCTGTGGGAGTATAGGAGAGAAGCTGCAACTACCTGATTTAGAGAATTTAGGCATACACTGCCTATTTCTATTATTTTCCCTCTCTTTACCACCATCGACTTCTGTATGTGCTCAACCATCAGCATGAGGGAGGTGATGGGAGTGACACCCAC
>JAOXJM010000019.1:58037725-58060114 GCA_026413425.1 Tringa solitaria
TGAAATATGTTATCTATTCATTAAACAGTAATATTTTAATTAATTTAAGAATGAAGTTTGGAGAACATTGTATCTTTAATAATAATAATAATTAAAAGGAAATGGTAAGGTATAAATCTGAAAGTATCAAGAGATATGAAGGGAAATCATTATTCAACCAAGGGTCCTAAACTCCCACTGAAATTTGACAGTAAATGAGAAACTGCAACTTTTGATAATCAGATGAACTTTGATTCCACTGATTAAAGGTAAATTAATTTCCTAATTTCACTGGACATCTTGTTATTTAAAACAAAATAGTGGTTTACTTGCCATATTTAATAGTAAGAATTTTACTATTAAATTGTAGTGAAAAATAAACTCATCCCACAGAGCGAAGTCTAAGGGCAGGAGACATTGTAAAACCAGTGTTACGCGTTTACCAAAGTGCATTGAATAGAATTTTCCATGCTGAAATCAACAGAAAAATTACTGTGGTTTGGGCTGGGGTGCCAAATGACAAGATGACAGATGCTCTCCCCCACTTCTCACTCCAAGGAGAGGAAGAAGAGAAATAAAGAGTGTTACGAGTTAAAAAAAAAACCCTAAACTACTTTAATGAAATATTAGTAGTAAGATAAAAAGGAAATAATGAAATAGATATAAATATATACAAAACCGTATCAAGTTCCCAGGAAGATGTCACTGGCCATCACTGGGAAAGTTCCAGACTGGACTCAGTGCAGAACGGGAACTGGACTCCAAAACTCACTGATGAGGATTAAATGAAGATGAACTGACAGGGTCCTCCTCAGACATCAGTCTTTGAAGGAAGAGAGCCATTGAAGAGCCCTTGAAGAGGAGCCAACCTGACCCCTTTTCTAATTTGTATACACACACACATATATATATTTATACATGCGTACTAGGTTAGCTGTTTTGTGGATTTGACAAAATGTTTATCCACTATTTTTTTCAGATAGTACTAGTGATTATATACTTTACTTTAATGTGGATCTTTCCAGTGCCTTAGGAGGTTTTTCAGAGGTGCCTCCAAGCTTTACATTGCTGCAGTTTTGTCACTTATGTGTTGCATTCAGCTTAGGTGTGTGGCTGTGTACATAGTGAAAAACAGATGAAAGAAGAATATAAAACAGGTTTTAGTTCATTAAATAAGTTAGTTTTCAAGTTTATGCAACTGAAAAACATTATATTGTAGAGAATATATTATTTCTTCATGATATAGGTGGCATGTAGTTCTACATATCAAAGAAAATGCTGTTTTCCAGCTTATTGTTGAAATTTCTTTGATAATCAAGTTATTTTTCTCATAAAGCTTAGAGAAGCTTAGGTAGAATCTTGCACGTTCAAGCTCAGTTCAAGTTCAGTTCAAAGGTAAATTCACTTCTAATAGGTACTGCTCACAAATAGATTCTGAACAAATTTAATCCATCTTAAAGGAATCACAGTTGCTGAGAATAAGTAAAATAAAACATACAGTAAGGTAAGTACACATTACGTTCACTCACTTTTTGTCATTGCTTTGTAATTCTCAGCTTCTTTATGTCTTGTTGGTAGAATTACGGCATGCAGGAATATGCTTTTATGAAACATTTTTATATTACTGTGAGATTGATTGAAATAGTGACTTACTCTTTGTCAAAGGCTATTTCAGAATCCCTAGTGCTAGGCAGCAGGCAGTGAAGAAAGCCTTATCGGCATGTTAACTGATTTGGAAGATTGAGGGGGATCATCAAGGTACATGGAGCTGTAAGAGCTGTTGAATCAATGTTACAGAATTTTGTTGTTCACAGATTTAAGCTGAGTCACTCAAGCCTGACAGAAAAAGCTCCTGGCAAAGCTGAATGTCAGATACTTCATCAAGTCTCATGGGTTCTGGCAAATAAAAATAGATCAGTGAAATAAGGGCCAAGTCCCAGTTTTGAAAAAATATATAGGAGTTAGGATGGTAGAATAACTCCTGCTTTTGATTCAAAAGGCTTCCTGCTTTTGAAGTAATTTCTGGCCAGGATTTTTGGACATCAGTATGATGAGTAATCTTAAAACGCTTAAACAATGAGCTTCTAAACTTTCCTGCTATGAATATTGCTTCTTAGTAATCAATTGGCACTAACAAATGAATTGACTGTCCTTCCTGTTTGGTATCACAGACCTTCCTGACTTCTCATTCACTTCCATGAAGCCACCCTTTCTTCCCATTATTGCTTCTGCAGACTGTCCTGTCTTGCATATTATTATCTGTTATCCTCCTTTTTTCCAAGGAGTCACATGGAAAAGACGAGTTGTAATGGGTATAAGTTATTCCAGGGGAGATTCCGATTGGACACAAGGAAAGTATTTCACAATTAGAACAATCAGCCATTGGAGTAATCTCTCCAGGGAAGTGGCAGATTCCCCAACATTGAACACTTTTAAGATTCAGCTGGACAGGGTGCTAGGCCATCTTCTCTAGAGCAGGATTTTGCCAAGAAAGTTTGGACCAGATGATCCCTGAAGTCCCTTCCGACCTGGTGTTCTATGATTCTATAATGATTGATGTTCTGCCTTGTAAGGTATAATACTCCAAACTTTGTTCTCTGATCCCTATTAAAATTGCCATTGTCTTTCTAAATGTCACAGGCATTTAACACATTAGGTAGTTGTTGCGGAATTGTTTAGGCTTTTGTACATAAAAGATTGTGCTGGCATGAATTAAAAGAATTCCTATAACTTCCACAGTTTATGACTCAGTTCTATTTCACTTCAATAGGTGGGGTATAGAGGTTTTGTAATACCTACACCTTTCATATTATGTTAAACTGCAATGCTAACTGACATATTTGCCTTGATAACACAAAGGAGGTGAACATTTAAAAATCATACATAACAAGATTACCTAATATCCCTTTCAAATTACCTAAACTGTCATTCTTTTTTGTTTCATATGCATACCTGTAAGAACTTGGTTTTATTCTTCTTACCTTCAGGAAACAATAAGGAATGCTATTTCTTTGTCTGTAATTCCGCAGTGTCACTAACATACATCTAAAGCCTATGGGGAGGTGCTGAAAACATATATTGTCATTTCCAGTTCACAACTATACTCTTCATCTTCTTCTGAATCATTTAATTTGTTATTTCTTATGTTTCTTACCTTATAAATAGCTTCATAATAACAATAATTCTCTGGACTTCATGTTTTTAAGTTGTACTTACTTGCTTGATTTTTACCATTGGTGCTGCCCTTCCTTTTATCTTCTTTTTTTTTTATTTTTTTTATTTTTCTTTGTTTTGCTTTCTCTTACTGTGGAAAGCCTAAGACCTCTGCTTGTTTATACATAGAATAATTGTAGGAAATGGTGTTAATGAGCAGGAGAAAGTCATGTTCCCAAGTCAAAGACATAATTATGATTGCTTTTGATGATACTGTATTACTGCAATTACTTTGTCATGGTTGAGATTGCAGACATGTAGTTACAACAGTAGGGCAAAATATTTCCTACCTCCATCTGTAAATCCTCTTTTTAGGAGTACGTAAACGTTTTACATTGGAAAAGATGTCAGCAGAGCTAAACCATGTAGAGAAAAGGAACATTTGCTACCAGTTAGAATGGATAGGAAATTACTACTTTGCTTGGTGAAAGGAGCCATAGCAAACTTGCCCCATTATCAAGATCCTTAATGAATATGTTAAACAGGATTAAACCCAGTAATGACTCTTGGAGTACAGCACTAGTTACTGGCCTCTAGCTAGACTTTTCAATCCACATCACTATCTGCTCTTCCAGCCCATATTTCAACATCATCTTTGTTTAGGGTGAGGTGGTCTAGATCCTTTACTTGAAGACACATCTGGCTTTTGTACTTTGAGGGTGGTGACCGTATTTTGTTGTTGTAATCCCTTAGGTAGGACAGGAGCATTCCTGTTGGAGGCAGAAGTCTTGAGCTTCATCTTCTCCAGGGGCTGTCCTTACCTTAATACTAGGGATGGACACTGCCTGCATCTCTACTGCAGCTGGAGTCTGGGGCTCTTCAAGCTATTGCCTCTCAGAAAAGATCCTATCTATCTCCTTTTAATCTTCTCTAATGCTGCATAACCTGTTTACTTTGTCCTGTAACTTCTCCACTTGGTGGCACAGCTGCTCCAAGACAGCACTGAGGGACAGAGAGCCATCACTCCTGGCATCAAAGCGAGGCCCCAGGTGCTCCCTACAGCCTAGGGCTTGGAGGGTGGCATCCACCATCCGAAGTTCTGTCTGTATGAAAGCTTTTACTTTAAGCATTAAGATACCTCGCTTGTCCTGTAATATCAATGACCTTTTAAACATGTCCAATTATTAAATATATTAGATTAAAACCCAAAATAATCGAAATGAAAACCTCCGTCTTTCAAGTTCCTGTTTCATCACCAGCTTGCTGTGAGCAATTCATGAGGAGGTCTTGGCAGCCTCTGATCTGCTCCAAGGACTGTATATGAGATTTAGTGCTTTGAAGCCCTAATTGTCAGTACAGACTTGCTGAACTTTCTGTAGGTTATGACCAGTATTGTATTCAAGTTGACAGTTGAAATTCACGAAATAAAAGCCGTGTAGCTTGGCAGCTTTTTTAGAACTGTTTTGAGTTTTTAGTATTTATGTTGAGATTCCAAAACTGGGATGCTTTTGGCAGCAGCGAAGTTCACATCAGCTCATTATTTTGAATAGAGGGACTGCATTACACTAAAGATGCAGTGCATACAGGCTTCGATGCAAATAATATAGGCAATGTAGCAGTGATTTACCATTCTGAGATCTGACTTTGTAGGAACCTACCTCTACCCAGCCAATAACATCTGTAGTACATTTCTGTATGGAAATGATCAGTTTATGACACAAATTGCACCTAAAGTTCTGTTAGTTTGCCCATTATTAAACTAATTTTAAAGGCTTTTTTCAAAAATGTTGATCTTCAGTTACTAATTAATTGGCAGCTGGCAAGCAGCTACCGGATTTATTTTATAGTAAGATACCAAAATGCCATATTAAGTTTGCCTATACCAGTTTCTGTACATTCAATTTTAAACTGAAATGTACAGTAAAAAAATAAAGAAATGTAAAATAAATGAAGAGTAAAAATAAATCTCTAGAGCTGTTTTGCTGTGTGCTGCTGGGAATTTATGTTGTAAGTGAAAAAAATATATATTTCAACTGTTTTTACAGTATACAGAGTTTGCTTGTATGTGACTGGTTGAAAAAGTAATTTTTTCAACTATGATAAAAGGAACAAATGCACTCATTTGGAAAATGAATGCTTCTTGAGGTCATTCCTACGTTGAATAATACTGGGTTTCTTCTGTACTATAAACCTGATAGTATAAAAACAGATTGCAGGGCATCTGACAATTCACGTTTGTTCTAAATGAATAATAAGTTGTATTAGTTTATTTAGTCTGTCTTTTTGAAACTGACATCAGCGTGTACACCTATTAAACTGGTTTTATTTTTTTTAAGTAGCTACATTAATAAAATAGAATTTCTTAATTTTTTTTCCTTAATTTTCCTAGGCAACTTTCTCACAATCTAGTAGACAATGAGCTCTTATTTTCCCATGCTCAATTTAATTCTATTACTTGTATTTAGTTAGAGTCCACACCTGTTTTCTTTCTTTTTTCTTTCCACATGTTTGCTTAGTAGTATTTGTATTTTACTGACTGACTGTATTTAGGCTTAATGTTTCAAAATATATTAATTTCTGTTTTTCCAATTGTCTAATTTTGTTTCAAACAGACATTTCTCTTTTCCTTCTCCCTTTCTCCTTTTCTTTCTTTCTTTCTTCCTTCCCTTCCTTCCTTCCTGTCTTTCTCCCTTTCTCTCTCTCTTTTTCTCTTTCTTTCTTTCTTTCTTTCTGTCTGTCTGTCTTTCTGTCTTCCTATCTGTCTTCCTGCCTTGATTAAATTGATATTTGGCACTTCCTTCAGATCATTAACAAAGCTGCTAACTGAAAATGGGCAACTACACTGTATCGCCATATATTGTAATGCTTTCTTTTATCTTTTGAGAAATTTTGTACTGTAAACTCTTTATGCAGGAAGATTTTTGGAATTTAGCAAATGATTAGCTAAACTTTGGTTATTCTATAACCTTTGTGCACGGCAAATGCAAAACAATGTTACATGTAAAATAGCAAAGAGGATCATGTGTATCTACAGCCTAGTGTATGAATGGGTTTGTTTGTGGAAATATTTCAGAGCTATAGCCAAGTATAGTAAATCCATAGCTTTGCAATAGTTTTCTAATAGCACAGGAAAGTGTTTCCTGCACCTCCAACAAACTTCTGAGTCCCTAGGCAACATGAGACTCCAGATCCATAGGCAATTAACACTATGCATGAGTAAGCATGCTTCGAGACAGATAGCAGCCAGACACAGGGTGGCTTCTTCTAAATATACAAGTCTGGATTTTCCAGGGGAAGGACAGTCTTGTAACAGATGACTTCATGAGATAGCATTAAGTTTTAATAGGAGAAAAAGAATGGAGTTCAGTAGGTGATGAACTCAGAGTCCCTGGGCTTATTAACATGTATTCCTTGACTATTCTTAGCCATAAAATCTTACCGTGATGAATGTGTACGTGAGTATTTCCAGTTCTTCCAAAAGCTATGGCAGTCCTGTCACATAATCTGCTATCAATATGAGATGTATTTGTGGTATTTAATCAGCAGACTGTTGTCTCATGTTTCTTCCACGTTTCCTACGTAAGGTACCCCACCCAGATTGTCAAAATCCCATCACTTTCCTCTTCCTCTTTTGACCAAAAAAGTGTAAAGCTTTATATTCCACCATTATGTTTTATTTTTGGGTAGAAGACCTATTGTAGTTTTTAAGTAGTAGTAACAAAAAAAGGGAGAGAAGTTCAATTTATTTCCTAATTTCTTAATTCACAGAAAATGAATAGGTCGGTTTATTCCTTTCAGTTTCTGTATATAAGTCTCTTCAATGTATTAGTTCTATAACATTTCTTATAAAAGAAAAGTTCTGTAAGCTAGCGGCAAATCTTACATAGCTGTGTAGGATAATTAGTAAATTATTACTCATCTTCATTTTCATTCATCTTTGCTTTAGATGACAGTTACAAAACAGGCTGTTTTTAGAATACTAAAATATCTTAACATGCCAGTAATCATTTGTTGATCATCTTTGATTAAAAGTTGAAAGATATTGTAAGGTACAAATTATAAAATGCTTTTTATTCTGATTAGAAAATTATGAATTAGTGAACTATGATCATTGTCAAACTGGTTTCCCTTGCTAGGAATGCTTAGCTAATGTATGCTGCCTGTACCATCCATTTACATTTTTCTCTTCCACAATAAGAAAAACTCACCATTGCTTTAAATTGTGGTTGATTCTTCTCTCTCTGTCTGTTACTGGTGTTCTCTATGTTTTTCTCTTAAAAATTCAAGAGCTTGTGTTTTTTTCATATTCTCACTGCAAAGCATAGGAGTACAACATAACTCTCTTATCTAGCACGGTTTGATTTTACTACTTCCCTGCTTTGTTTTTCCCTCTCAAGTTGTAATCAGACCTGATTTATTTGGTTTCTTTCTTATTCTTCATGTATTATTTTCATTAATATGTAGTCTCTTGTATCTTAATTATTCTGGATGCTTCATTTCTTTGTGAACTGATTATTAGCTTTTCACTTTTTAACTTCATAAAATAAGGTGTCTTGAGATCTAGTGCCTATGTAATACTTTATCTACTAAAAACCCATGAACTTCAGTCCATACTTAATCTGTTACTTTTGAAATCTTAGTCCCTGTCTGTCCGCTGGTAAGAGCAGAAGTAGGCTGAAGTCATAGGAATGCATTTAGAGCTAACTTGAACTATTACAGAATACATTGTTGATGTTACCTGTTGAAAAAGCAGTGGTGGCTAAACTGGTTGCCTCCCTCAGCTGAAGTGTGATATACACCAGCTTTAAGTAATTCTAACCTGAGAAGAGAGGTAAAGATTTTAAAATATTTTCTTTTTCGCTGAGACGTGAAAAGCCTGCAAATACTGTACTATTGTGCTACTTTGTTCCATTTGAATGAAAAAGGTGGAAAAAGCTAACCTGTATTATAATTATGCTTATGAATTTCCTGGTTCCTTGGGCACCTTGGGCCTGCTTCTCATGTTCTGGTTTATTGTAAGTCTTCACATGTTTTTTAAACTTCATACAATACATAATATTAACACTAGAAAGTGGCTTCATTTAATCAAATGAAAAATAAAATTTCTGAAAACTTAATAATCAGAAAGCACTAGAAGTTACCCTGCTTTAGACATTTTCTTTAAAATCAGAAAGTAAACTTTTTCACTGATGTGTAATGGACAAGTGAATATGATCTTTGACCATATCTGCCCTACCTCTTCAGATATTATCAAGTTTGTAAACAAGCTAAACCAATATTTAATGCCTCTGTACAGAGAAATCAATGATATTTTGATATTATGCTATATAATAAAATAAGAAAGATAGTAATTCAGAACTAAATTCAGAATTAAGAGCTAAATTGAGGAGTTCTCCTTTCATAAAAGGGCAAGGACAGTTATTGTAGCAAGCAAGTTCTATGTCAACACACAGGTTGAATAACACCATGGTATTATAAAAACAAAAAAATCTGCTTGAATGATACTGTACTTGTGGAAAGTTTTTCTTGAAAATTGTATTTACCTGACTATGAATAGTACAGTCTATTTGTATGACTGGTTCTGGAAGTGGAAGACATCTGGGATTGTGCTTCAAGTCCATTACAACTTTCTTGAGCACAAAATGTAAACTTAAGTTCTGGTACATCTTGAATAATTATCCATGTTGAGTAATTACTTTTGGGACACTTAATTTCCCCTAGAATTCACTTGAATATCACATAGGAATATTAAAGAATATTAAAAATCTTATGCATATCATAAATCTACCCCAATTTGTGCTTCTTATGTTCTGTAATTTTTCTGTCAAAAACTTCAAGAACATAGGAGTGATTGCATGGGATTCAGCAGTGGTATTATTCCTGTGTGTGTCATGTTGGTGGCAGTTTCTGGAAGGTGTTTTCCATTTTCCAGTTGCCACAATATCGTAGGATTTCCATAAAGTTACTTATCAACCCATCCTAGGGCTATCCAGACCCTTAGTTTTTGTTAAGACTATCACTAGGATTGCTTTTTGTAAATCTTTTTTCTGGAGTTCACTCTTATGGTGCTGGATAGGTTACTGTGCAGTTGCACAAATTTAATTTGTAAAAGACTTTCTCATGCTATAAAATGTATGCTATGTCAATCTTTGATTCCCGTAACTTTAGAAAGGAAAAAACAACTGCCTTCAGAAGGTTGAGTATCACTCTAAAATTGTGGGGAGTAATAATGTGCTCTGTTAAGTTACTCACTTTGGACAAATACAAGGTAAGCTATCCTGCTGAACAAATGAAATAAATCAGTACACAGAAGAAATTGAATTGCAAGCCTTTGTTTCAGATATAAATGAAGTATAAGGGAAAAAAAATCAAAACATTAGACATTCGTCTGTCTCACATTTTTCTCAGCACATTACATGTAATCAGCAGTGCACAGGAAAAATGGGTTATAAAAATCTACAGGGATATCAATACAAAGAGGACTATTACAGACTAAAATGACTGTGGTGCAGTTTTCATCAAAATAATTGTTGAGAAAAATACAGACTATAATGATTAAGTTCTAAAGAAGTTGAGAAACCATGCAGATGAAAAACATTTAGATGCTGCTGATAGGAACTTTTCTGTCTCGGAAGTGAGCATTGTGGAGAAAACCTCAGAAATAGGAAAAAGGTGGGAGCAATAGGCGATGTATTGATTTATTGCTTCAATTCTGTCTTCATAGTCTTCAGCTTTGATTCTCTTCAGGAGCTGCTCATTGTCTACGCTGATCTTTATCTCTTTTAAAATAGCTGGTACAGCTATTTCCTTCTACTGGGAAAATGGAAGACATGCAGTAACTTACCTGAATAAAACTCAAAGAAGATAAAAGTTTTATAATGTATCAATAGATCTGTGTAGTCCCTTGAGCCATCTCTGGGCTGCAAAAAGTAACTTTACAATTGCTTAATTTTCCTCTGTTATTACTGTTGTGTGTGACAAGTGCCATATAATGTGTGACAGCAACGTGGGCTTCTTCCTTGTAAAAATGTACCCAGAGCAGGCAGGCGAAAAGGCTCCAAGATGCAGGAATAACCTTGTCACTCTTCAGAGAAGGCGACAGGATCAGCTCAACTCTTTTCTATGTAGAATTACCAATCTTGGTTTTTTTTATAAAAAATAACACATCACTTAAAAATGCAAAACATTCAGAAAACAGGAGACTTGTCACCAAATTTCCAGTCTCTTTATCTCAGTAATCCATCTTAAACAATTTCTTTTTTAATGAAAATTGAAGTTCATGTTTTGCGCAGTTATTCACCTCTAAGAACTAGTCTTTTTTATACCAAACACCAAGTATTAGGAGACCAGAACTACAACTCTGAGAGGTGATAACGTTATGTAGCATTTGTGCTTCACTTTTATGTCCAAAGGGGCACTTTATGCCCTTTGATCTCTGTCATGGTCAAGAAGTAAAACAGAGAGTTTGAAACATAAGCATATTGGGGAAAGTACTCTTTTCGAAGTCCTAAAGTCAGTACTGCTGCTCCTCTACAAAAATAATTAAATAATTTATCTACCTTACTATGCCCAATATTTGTACCTACCTCAAGGTATACCTTACTGTAGTTGTGTGTTTGTACATTAGTAATTAAAGATTATGCAGACTATAAAAATCAATATAATCTGCAGATTATCATACTGTACTTGTTCATCAGAAATTACTGTACAATAAGTAAAGTTTTTATCTGAGTTTATATCTTAATTTTATTTTAAAGTATGTGTATGAAGGCATGTACAGTAATGAACTGTGGTAGAGAAAATGTGAATATATTTTTCTGTACATCAGTTCATTAAGAAGTTTCTTTTCACAGAATTTGTACGGTCCAGGATGGCTGTCGCTTGTTCAAAAAATGTAGCCATAGGAATGTAAACAGCGGGTCAGTGGGGTGGGACTGAGGGTAGAGTTCACTGCAAGCAGTGATTTCCTTACTAAGCTGTGTAGTCATCAACAGATGAAAGCATATGCTTTACCCTTGTGAACCAAATGCATCCCACTCTGCAGTTCTGAATGGGATGATGTAGCTTTCTATCATCTACTGCTGTGACCCATGCCACAATCTGCTACATGTTGAGCAAAGCACTTAAGAGAAAATCAGGAACATAATGGTTACCAAGCACATTTTCTGAGAGTGAGATGACAGTAATAACGCGTAGATGTTTGGAATTTTGAATTAGGAACTGTGTGATCCTCAACACTGTGTTTATTCTTACAGGATTTTTAAAAACACTTAGCAACTCCTCCCAGTATCTAAGGAGCATATTTTTTATTTGAATATAGCTTTGTTATTTTGGAAAAAATAAATAATTAATTCTGTGTTTATCACCTTACCAACCAATTTTTATTTAGGCTGTGTTGTAGTGTATCAAAGTAATTTAGATGCTTAAGCTTTATTGTGCTTTTATATTTTCCTTTTTTTTCTTTGGCCTTTTGTTACTTGAAGTTTGCCTTTTGATTAATGTGACTTGCTAGCCTTAATTCAGAGGAATGTGTTCACCAAGTTGCTATAAATCATTTTATATGATAGCTCTTACTATCATAACAGTGAGAGTGAGCAGCGCAATGCAGACTATTTCTGGAATGTAGGATTCATTTTACTGTTACAAGTGGAGGAAATAAAGGTTCTGTGGAAAAAACACATTTTGAGATACAAGCTAGTTTTTATTCTTGTGTTCAGCTACTGAGTGCAATTGTTTGGGGTTTGTTTGGTTACTTTTTTTTGAGTTCTTTTTGCAACATTTTTAAGTCCTTCCTCTGAAAATTTCAAAGTGCTTTAGAGGGAATAATTGAATGTCACTAATGCTGTGAGGTGGGAAAATTTACTCATTTTGTAGTTGAGAAGAACTGAGCAATATCCAAAATGATGGAGAGCAAGCAGAACACTTGACGTTATGGAGAAATCACTACTGCATCTTACTTGGATTTTCTCTGGTTTCCTAGCACTATTCATTTGTGAAGATGAAGATGGACTTGCATTATATGAGGAGCTGAGAGAAATTATTGGCACTGTAAATATTGCTCCATTAGTATTCATAATCTGGTAGCTAAAATAAGATGAAGAAGTAAGGAAAACAAAATGTCAAGAGGGAAGACAACATAGAATGCATGGAAGGGTGTGCTTCTGAGCCTCTAATATTTTCCAAGTCTGTTATTAGGCACATACTATTTGCTATGCTCTGCACATATAGCAGAAGTAGCAGCATATGAGTATCAAAAAAGTTCTGAAATAGGTGTGTTTTGATTTAGACACCACTGGAAATTACCTCAGGTGTTTGAAGGAGAAGTAGTGTCTTATATGCATGAAAAAAGAACAGTTTCACTTGTAGACCTGCCACTTCTCTTTTGATCAGATAATAGATTCTTTTCATTGAATTAAATGTGCAGAGGAGATAAACTGGTCCTGTTCACTAATTAATTACTTGCTTTTATCACTCAAGGGTGTTTTAACTGCATGATCCAGGGAGGGGATATAAAATAGCTAATTAGTTCAGTGAGGCAGTCTGTCCTGCTGGCTTAGTAATGAGGAGTTTACTTTCTTGTTTTGATTTGCTTTAATTGATGGAATTCCATTGAAATACTAGGTGTTACTTGGTGTGTAGTTCCTTTGGGGTGGTGGAAGGAAGGGAGGGAGGAGCAGGTATAAGAGTGTCCTTAGGGAGAAGTTTATGACGTTTATGTCTTTACTGTCAGACATGAATCCAGGTGGTAACAACTCCCAACACAGAGAAATTGCGTCTCTTTCCTCTTTTACTGACTATTGGATTTTTAGCAAAAGTCTTTTGAGTTATCTCTTTATCAGCATATTCAACCCATATTATTGGTTCCTAGTCAATGTCTTGCTTGTATTTATAGGCACTGCACAGCAGTGCTTAAGAATGAAATTTCCAATTTACGTATTAATTTTTATTCCATAGTAGTTGGGGGGAAGACACTTTGTTCATGGCACTAGGAACTTATATAATTAAATAGTGAGAGTCAGCTTTTCTTTTGCTGATGAACTTGTTCTGTAGCAGCTCAGTGTAGTTTGTGCCCAATTTGTATAGCTTTCGCAATGTGAAATAAGGAATATTTTCTTGTTTTCTGTGTTAAATACGGAGTTTAGGGAATTACTGCACTAAGTAGCAAATGCTGTATGAGAAAAAAAACAATGCCTCAAGCAGAGAGACACCTAATTCTATACAATTACATCTGTCCTTCTTCAGGATATTGGCTTTAGGGGACATTGAGAAGGAAGAGAAAATAAATAGAACACAATTCGTTCTTTTAGGGAAAAGACGACAAATAGAACATGGTTGATTGTGTCATGATTTACTACAAATATTTATCACTTATCTGACTCATCATAGTTGATGTAGGTGATCAGCTCTATATATTTACAGTTTCTTGTTTTCCCCTACTCATGTCATCTGTCACACATACTTGAATGAAACTCTCTTGTGTGTATTTCATATGGAAGGTTAAGATGTAAAGGGTTTTTTTTAAGCCCCTTAACACTATTATACTACAGCTCTTTCCTTTTATCTGTAGCAAATTGAAATGAATTAGAATCCTGGAAACCGGAAGAAAATGAAAGCTGTTATTAATTTAAAGCAATGGAAGTAATACCTTTCTGATGCCCTTTTTTTTTCAGATTCTGGCTATAAATTCTGTAATAAATCACAGTGACCAAAATGTTTTTTTGGTAATTTTCTCTTTATCTAGGCTGAAAAATATAAACATCCTTTTAAAGGAGGCTGTCAGGCATGAGGAGAAACAGTGAAGAAATAGTTTGAAAAATATTGAAATATCTTAACCAAACTCTCAGAATAAAAAAATAAATACATTTTTAAAAAGCTTGATGTAGCTACAGCCTTCAATGTAAGAATGTTTTTAAAAATGCTTTTATGCAAGCAAAGACATATATATAAGGAATTCTGGAAAATTCAGCAACAAATCATTGAGGATATGAGACAGAGGTAAAATGACAGCAGAAATGCTAACAAGGTACTCTGACTTTCAGGACATTTATAAGCCTGAGAAATTAAATATAAATGTTAGTCAAATAGACATTGTGAAGAAATTACAAGTAAGAGAACTGGGGAAAAGAACCTGAACGATCTACAGTGGATATAACTTCAGAATCTGAAGTGGCCAGTGGTGGAGCTCGAGAATGAAATTGTACTCATTGTGTTTCACCCTGTAGAATCGCAAGTTATTGAAAGTGCAAACTAACAGAACTTTTGGTGATTTAGCACGATGTTAAATATTTCTGGATTTCCTAAACGTTGTTGGTTTCAGGGTACTCCAAGAACCAACTCCTCACTAGAACTGTGAAACGAAATCTAAGCGCCACAGAGAAGGATTACAGAAGTCCTTTAAAGAGACTGACTAAAGTGAAGGAAAAGGGGAAAGAAAAGTTCACATCTAAAGTATTTTCTAAATAACTGAAAAACATTACACAAGGAAAAAATCAAATTTACTTAAGTCAGAAGTAAATATCTTAAGTACTGAAAAACCTTTATTAGCACAAATGATGTATTAAAAGTAATAAATAGTATTATAGCTTCAAAAATGTGGGAGCTTTAGCTAAAAGCAGAAAAAGGTATCAATACTGTGAGACTCATAACCAGCACTACTACATTTACTTTGCTATTTGTAGCTTTTATTAGTAAGTTAAGTTTTATCGTAACGCATCCTTTTCTATCTTAACTGTTAATAGCTTGACGTGTATTATTTCATAAAATTTTATTGATACTCTGTGGAAGATGGCAATGAAAATGCTTCTCTATTCCATACGAACAGACAAAAAGAAAGAAGCAATTTGCCTGGAAAGATTGATGCTGGATTTGACAGTTGCGTCCACCCGCACAAGTTGTGGGCCATTAGCTAACCACTGGCCCGTGATTCCTCCCTTGGCACTTGTGTGCAGCCTGGCAGCTTGAATACTATCATTCTGCGACCTGCTGCCAGCTAACAGACAGCTTGAAAACCATTGTTTCTTGAAGCAAAGCCTTTGTTTGTCTGTCATCTTTCAGAAAATCTAATGTTAATTTATATGTATCCTTAACATAGTATCACACTCTTTACCAACTTTCTCAAATACCCGTTTGATTTTCATGAAAGTCTTTTTTGTAAATTTTCAGTAATGATGAAAAACACTTCCTCTAGATGTCTCTGAAAGAAAAAAAAAACAACGTCATACACAGAGCAGACAAATTATGTGAGCTGAGTGTAATCACGCCTAAAGGCTCAGTTAGGAAGATGTCCCTTATTTTAATTAACTCTGTGAATTTTTGTTAAGATAGGACCTTGTTACTTTATTCACTCTTTATTGCATCTGTCACAAAATCTAGACGATATTGAATACAACAATAAAAAGCCTAATGACTAAAGTATGATTGGAACCTAAGCTATATATATTCTTGACGTTTCATGGTGATACTTTTTACAGATTTGAGTATAAGCAATAGCAATTTGATTTTGTTTTGCAGGTCTTTTTTTTACCAAACACTACCACATGGTAACATCAAACTATGTAACATAGTGCAGATTGAGCTGGTTTGGACATTTGTGCTGGAGACTGTGACATCAGACTTGTTTTTAGGTGGTCCATCTTCTCTAACTGCAAGAATAACTGCATTTATATCACTGTAGCGTCAAGCTTAAGAGCCATAAGTGTTCTTAGTGGCAGAAAAGCTGTGTGAGTCAAACATATTAAAATTCTTACTTTATAGTGTTTATGCTCAAACACGGGATCTGTCTACATATCAAAAATTTAGGGCAGTATTGATATGGATCAGTTGATCAAACTAGTTGCAGATATCTGAGCTTTAACATCCTTATGTATGGCTCAAGACTTTTACTTTTTTTACATTTTTTACTATTTTTTTACATTTTTTACTAAATGTAGTTCAGTCCTTTGTCAGTAGTGTCTCCACCATGCACAGCATTTGAAGCTGTTTGTCATTGGTTCAGACCATCTGCTTTAGCTGTAGAAAAAATTTGGTGCACATCATGGGCAGAGTTCTATGTTTGTTTCTTCCAACAGTAATCTAGTTTGCACACAGCAAAATCATTCTTCAGAACCAATGAACGTGCATTAAGTGCTCAGGGGATTCACTTCAGAACTTAGCTACAGCTCCAATCCAAAACATTAATACTAATATAGTTATTCTGGAATATTGACATAAGACAAGCCATTTGTGAGCATATTAGCTGTTAAAGCTGAAAAGAACATTGTAAATTTAATTTAAAAATACTTTGCATGTGATGTTCCTAGTATTGTAGATTAAATCCTGTTGCTTAACGTTTTTCTCCCTTCGAAGATTTCCCGTATTTTATTACATAAAGATAGGAATAATAATATATATTTTATTATGTAGTGTTTTAATGCATTGTGAAACAATGAAATGTAATATACATATAGTACATTAATAATATATTCTTAGCATGTATTATTATTCAAAATGTGTGCTGTAGAGAATCCACAGTAGGTCATTTATCCAGTATTAATAAAGGCTTTCTCCAATAAATATAAAAAAAAATATGTTTAGAATGGAGGGAGGGAAAGGAAAGGTGCTGATTTTCTGAGCATCTCATCCATCACTGAGCCAAAATTCCTTTTCCTGTAATACTAAGTGGGCTTTTTATTTTTGAATGAAACTCTTATGCTAAGGTAAGGTGGGCATAGAGAAGATAAAGCTCCTTCTTTCGTTTCTCACTGTCTTTCATAATTACGTGAACATGTCTCCAGGTGCTTCTTCAAATTCTGTTTCATTTTGCATAAAATCTGATTTGTTAATCTGTGGGCTTATCTCTGTGGCCTCAGAGGACAGTTTTGGTGGGTTGATCTTGGCTGGCTGCCAGATGCCCCCCCAGCTGCTCTCTCACTCCCCCTCCTCAGCAAGACAGGAGAAAATAAGGCAGAAAAGGGTCTTGTGGGTCAAAATAAAAGACAGGGAGATCATTTACCAATTACGGTCACAGCAAAGCAGAGTAACTTGGAGTACATTCATTTAATTTATTGCTGATTAAAATAGAGTTGGATGGTGAAAAATGAAGATGAAAACTGAAACACCCTTCCCCCACCCCTTCCTTCTTCCCAGGCTCACCTTCCCTCCTTCATTCCCAACTCCTCCACCTCTTCCCCCATGCATGGCGCAGGGGATGGGGAATGAGGGTTGACGTCAGTCCATAACAGCTTCTCTCTGCTTCTCCTTCTTCCTTCCGGCACCTGGAGCACCTCCTCCCCCGACTCCTTCACTGGCCTTGGTGTCACAGGATTATTTCTCACACTTTTTCTTTTCCTTCCTCACTGCTCTTCTCCACAACTGCTGTGCAGTGTTTTTTACCCTTTCTTAAATCTGTTTTCTGAGAGGTATCACCATCTTGGCTGAGGGACACAGCCATTTTAAATGGCTTCAAGTACTTTCAAACATGTAAAAATATGGGGTTTTGTTTCTTGTTCTAACTTAGAGACCTGGCTGCAAGGAACTGCTTGGTAGGTGAAAGCAACATTTTGAAAATAAGCGATTTTGGAATGTCCCGGCAAGAGGATGATGGTGTGTACTCATCGTCAGGCCTAAAGCAGATTCCTATCAAGTGGACCGCTCCAGAAGCACTCAACTATGGTAAGGACATACCTGTACCTTCTTGCAAAAATGTAAAAAAAGTCAAAAGTAAAATAAGGAGCATTAGGACTACACTGTGGGCAATATTTGAGTATCTATCTATCTATATATATATATATATATTCCTAGTGCCCAGTTCAAATCAATAATGTTTAACACAATTTTAATATTTCAGTCTTACTTAAGTTATGTATAAAATACTGTTTTGCCTTCAAAAAGAATAAGGCAGCAACATCAAAATTTCTATTATGCAATAGTAAAACAATGCTTTGGTTATGGTGGTGACTCATTCTAGTAGACTACCTAGTGAGTCATCTAAATCATAATCGTTAGCCAAATGAAAAGTAAGTTCTGCATATTTATGGCAGTACTCGTTCTGACATCTCTTTGAAAACAGTGGGAAGTGTTAACATACTAGAACACCCTGTTAGATAAATCATTGCGTTCGAGAAAAGTCACTGATTTATATATTTTTTTAACTGGTACTTTACCAGCATTTTTATATATTGCTAGGCTGTTATCTTGGGGGAAAAAAATCTATTATTGTGGTCCATACTATGTACCTAATAGTTCCAAAAGAGAAAAAGAATCTGCTGTATTTAGCTTTTTAGCTTATATGAAACTAGAAAAATAAGTTCTTCAAAGTGGGCTGTGAAGGAGCATCTTAATAAAAGAATGGTGACATGTTTTGGATCTAGCTCTCTCAATCAGTTCTTTAGTTGAGTACTTAGAAAAAAATCTTTTTAAATTCTTCATTTGAAATGTCTATAAATATTTCTGCCATGATTTCCATGTGTTGGAAAGCATAAGTTTGTGACTTACGATTGATAGCAAAATGCCTCCTCTCATTAGAGCTTTTGCAGGAGTTAATGTCGTAACACAATAAAGGAGATTTTCCCTTTGGAAAGCTAATAATAAATCTAGTTACAATAATTGATCCTGTATTACCAATTATTTTAAGAGGTGTTAGTGTTGCTAGTGTTCACTGGGGAACACACTTTTCTATTTTGTTGGTTGTTCCACTATAAAATGTCTTTTGAATTTTTATTTTTAATATTTCAGAAATGCATATAGTTTATCTGACATATAATGGAAAACTATCTTTCATAGCCTTATGCAGTCCAGTGGGCTACATTAAGCAGGAAACAGACTCTTGTGACAACACCTTTTCTTTGTACTTTTTGAGTCTTTTTTTCTGCATAGTACAGGATAAGAGAGAATAGTTGATTAACATCTACTTATTTTCAATTTACTAAAATACATACATGCTCAAGCAGTTTTAAGCGATTTTCTGTAGTGTTTGGAAAATAAGCTCTCTCAAACATTTGTTATTGTGTTCAGCAGTCTAATATTCAACTTTAAAAATGTCACAGGAGGTTTCTGTGTGGTTTTGTAGGATCATTTTTTCTACTTCCTTGAAAGATGTGAGTAAAAATAATTGGGTTTTGTTTTGCCATTTAAATCCTAATAATATGGTCATACATGTTGCATTAATTTGTGTGGGTAAGGCTGAAGGTATTTGAGAATATCAGAGGGAAATAGAAATAAATCTGCAATATTTCAAAAGTAGTTGACAACCACTGTCCATGTCAGTTCTTAATTGCAAGGTTTAAGGGTTGGAAGAAAATGAGGGATAGGATCATTTGGCCATTACATGAATAATGCAGTGATTAAGAAACTACGTAAAAGATCATTTTTTAGTCACTTCTGGATTCACTGTATATTACAAAATAATTGCAGTCACAGCAAGATTTTAAATGAAAAAAACACAAGCTGCGAAGTCTAGAAACCACATGAGGGCAAATGGACTGCTTAGGGAGTTGCGTCTAAAGTCATAAGCAAAATCCTGATGCTACTGGAGTTTCTGGGAGATTGAACCTTATTTTTGCTTGAAGCGATGATTTCCATCACTTCCAGCAAATGGAAAAAAATTTTTGAAAAGCTCCTAAAATTACATATTTAGGCCAAGTATAGGGTATTTTTGCTTTCTGTTCTCTGCAAATTTAAATACACATTTGATATGTATGTTTTTCCAGTACAACATTTTGAGTTGTTTGTCATGTTAATAAATTACTGTGTGGGGATGGCTTTTTTTGTGAATGAAGAGCCCCTTTTTTGTCCAGATAATGTCATAGCAGAAAAGATAATTAACTGTGCAGAACTTGTACTTTCTTTAAAAAAAAAAAAACCAAAACAAAACAACTAATCACCTGTCTTGTAGCTACTGAATGATTTGAATGAAAAGTGTTAAATTAGTGGATGCCAAACTCTGAAGAGAGCTGATACATAGACAAGAAAACTCATCTTACTACAAAGAGCATAGTGAATGTCCATAATTGCCATCTACGAGGCACACAATCTAACATGGAACAGCTGGAAGTGATAGTTTAACAGTAAACTGAATTTTCTGACATTAGAATGTTGTCATATCACCGTCACTACAATTTACACGTATTTTCCTTTTTTCTAGTCAGAAGTGGCTTATTTTGGTTTGTTTAATGGCTAGAGATGAACTAACAATACATTCACAAGCATATGTATATTTTAAAGAATAAAGACATATATATGTAATGTAATAGTAAGTAAAAAAGTAAAACAGTCATGAAAAATTATGAAAGTGCCGTTGAAAATGGATTTTTAAGGTAACATTTTCACAGATCCTGCTGTAAAGGGCTAGGAGCCTTAACTTTCAGATGTGGATCCATCCTTCTTAATGTGGATATTAGGAACAATAGAACAACCTGCTCCAAGTTTTATCCTTCTTCCATACTGTAAAGCTTTCGTTGCACAAAGAGGTTTGGAATTCAATTATTTACCAGTTATCTATTTTGCTATCTCTGAAGCATAGTTGAAAATAATGGAACCATCAGGCCAGATTTTTTTTTCTTTAACTGATTGGGTGCATCAGTTCTTCAGGGTCCAAATTAAACAAGTTGAAGCAACTATACTTTAATTTTCAGAGAACAGGTTCTCAAAGCATAAAAACCAGGCCCTCTTCACAGTTACAAACTATGTCGATGGTAGCTGCTCTCAGAATGCTCATTGCTGTGCTATATTAGGGAAGTAGGAAAGGTAATTTTTTTTGAAAATGTCTTTTGAATTGAAAGTGCTTCTAAACAAGGAGGAAAAAACATAGCATTTTTCTGTCCTTTTATATTAAAAGAGAAAAAATTTATATTTAGAAGGAAATAAATTCTTAACTTGCATGAAAAATAACTGACATGGTAAGGTCTGTCAAACTGTAGAACTTTGTTAGCTTACATTATTCCTAGGTATTGACCTTTAGATAATTTATTTATCCTTTGAAATATGGGAGACTGTGATATCTGCAGGAGGTATTATTAGTAGCTACAGCTTTGTTCTGCTTAAAGCTTGCCAATGTAACACTTTACCATTACAGAAAATTTGGGGCCTTAATTATTTGCAACGGTAATTTCTCTGTACATTAAGCTGCAGGTTTTCTCTCCTTTTCTTAGGGAGATACACATCTGAGAGTGATGTATGGAGCTTTGGAATCCTCTTGTGGGAAACCTTCAGTCTAGGAGTATGTCCATACCCTGGAATGACAAACCAACAAGCACGAGAACAAGTTGAAAAAGGTAGTTATTCGTAGGAAGACAAAGAAATGCTATATAGATCTATAAGGATGCAGTACCTACAGTGTAAAATGGCAAAGAAATACAACACAGGTTATTCAGCAACTTTAGAAAAATATGAGATTTTTAAGATTTTTTAATTGCTGAAACCAGCATTCTGGGAGGAGCAGGATAGCATATAGGCTTCTTGAAAAAAGGAATATACTGACTAGTGACTTAAAGGATGGAAGACTTACAGCATTCTGACTTTCATTGTTGCAGAACTAAAGGTGAGACGGAGAGGAGGGATTTACTGCTGCGCAAAGCAGAGGTTTGACCAGAATGAATTATTTAAGATTATGCTAATGCAGGTATAAATATACTAAACTGCCAGAAGAAAAATTCTGTATCATTCCATCTTCTCTATTAAAGCATTTCAGACAAAAATTTAGCAATTATCGTGGAGAATGGTAAGCTAGTTGAGCGTTGAAAGCCACATCTCTCTTTTATAAAATTATCAAAAGGCTTTTATTTAAAGTAGCTAGTAACTGTGAGCAGGATTTCAGGACTTTGATTTCTTTTTATTATCTTTAATGGCATTTCAGAGCTGTTCCTCCTCTACACAGTACTACCGTGTAATTCATAAATAGGTTCTAAGCTAGGAAAACTGCTAAAAGATATTTTTTTTAAAACCCAAAACTGGTTTGCTGATTTATAGAAATTGCCAGTGTTTTTTATAAGCAGTGTAGGTGACCATTAAAGTTTCTCCTTAAAAGGCCAAATAAAAACATCCACTGTTTTCCAGAGCAGAAGGGTGTTTGTAGAAACATGTCTTTTTACCTAAGTACTGAGATTCTGTTTTAATCCATTGAGAATAATAATCTCTTCAAATTTACAAAATTCAAAGATTTAGAAGCATGTTTATGCTTTTTCAGCTATTCAAATTGTGGGGGAAATAGTCCAGCTGGCCCACCAGCAATTATTTTTATTTTTTTAATGGAATTTTCATTTGTTTTATCAACCAATTTTCTTA
>JAOXJM010000019.1:58068161-58087526 GCA_026413425.1 Tringa solitaria
GTTGACGGTTGGACAAGATGATCTTTAAGGTCCCTTCCAACCTAGAAGATTCTGCCATTCTGTGATTCTGTGATAGCTTTCATTTCTAAAAAACTGGTTTAAAAGCCTCTAAATAATAAATTAAAAAATAAAATTAATTAAAAAAACACCATTTAGAAGCTGAAAGCTCCCAAGTTGAAAAAGAAGAATCCTTTCACTTATCACATTCTGAACAGTCTTTCAAGTATTGCCACAGTTGCTTTCCTGAAACTGCTAACACACCTGTTATTTCTAGCTCTTACATATTTTTCAGCATAGCATATTAATGCATTATTAACAGCCAACTTTACATTCAGACCAATGAAGGGAAGACTATCTCATTGAAAACTACAGCAAGTTCTGGCTGGTAGCTCCCACATTTTCCTTAAATGCCACATTCAGTTATCAGAGTCATTGTGTTAATTATAATAAGCACCACATACAGCAGGTGCTGGAAGCTAGACATTGTCTTTAAATCAGGAGCTTATCCCCCAGGATTTTGCACCTTTGACTCTAGAAGCCAGCTTGGTTTTTGTTCTCTGTCAAATAAGCAAAAGGAATTTCTGTATTTCAGCCTTACTAGTAACGTATAAAACTGGAAGGTTCAGAGATATATTTACTGTTCTCTCCAAGGGAATGGTACCCGCACTAATAACTATAAGTTACCCTTATGCCCCTGTTATGTCCATCTGTCTCTTTGACATAAAACTCTAACTGGAATGTATGTCCAGGTGTAGAACTAGGGTGTTAACTCAGAGTTGTTTTATTTTCAGGAAGTTGTATATTATTAGCTGTTATAGAACACTGTTTTCTCAGATATCATCTAGGCAGGACATAAATTAGAATTTTCAAATGATTTGTGGGTTTTTTTGTGAAATGAGGGACTAATCAGATTGCTAGCTACATGCATTGTTATTTTGCAGCTGTTTCAGATTATAGCTATGAGATTAGTTCATTTATAGATCTCAGATTATGTACGCCTTCTCTAAATTAAAAACTGTCATCCATACTTACAAAAAATGGATAAGTAAACCCTTCAAATATAGTTGACTGAGGTCATAAAGTATAAACAGAAGAGCCATGAGTTACATTCTTTTCCTCCCAGAATTGAATGCTTTGTAAATAAAACTTGAAATAACTGGCTTTGTATTTACAGATAAATATGACCTGTGAACCAGTATGATAATGTAGGACTCATATTGCTGCTAGCAATGAAGGCTTGGAAAAAAATGTTCCTACATTGCTAGTATTTGCAACCATCATTTAGTTTTAGAACTACATGTGTTTATCGATAAGTACATAGCTTAAGTTTTGTGAGTACAGTAAGAGAGACAGCGCATGTTTCTTCATTGAAACCCAGTTATGCTTCTTAAAAGAAATATCAGATTGATCAGCGATTACTTCCTTTACAGATGTTGGAAGTATGAGCCAGGACTTTCCACCACAAAAAATAGAAAGATCCACACTACTGTCTTCATATACAGTCAGTTCAGTCTTTCTCAGCATATAAAGAATTCCATAATTGTTAAATTCAGTAGTCACACAAAATCCTTGGATTACTGATACATAAACTACTTCACTCAGATCTTTTTCCTTCAATTATTAAAGAAACTTTGTATTCTTTAAAAAGGGCTACCATAAGCTCACAGTTCTAGCTGAGCTCTGCTGTAGTAATCTGGCCTGCCTCATGTCCCAAACATGTCCTAATTCTGATAGCTCCATGTACCACAGATGGTGCCCTTTCATTTACTTCGAAAAGGTTACTCTTGTGACAGAAAAGTTCAAATATATCCCTGCTTTTGTTTGACACAAAAATATTGTAGTAATGTTGTACCTTGACACCTGTGTCAATGTGTTTGTATGAAAATTGAAGTAACTCTGAATCAAAGTGAAGCACATTGTTCAAATAATGTTTTTAATCATTACAAACCCTAAGTGTATTGTGAATTGTCAACATCAGAAAAACAACATTCCGGAAAATGCTCCATGAAAAAGGAGTTATTTTGCTGTCAGACCACATCCAAACAGTAACTTTAAAATTAAAACCAGTGACTTAATTCCAGCCAATCCTTGTTGTAGACTTCCTTCTTCTTAACAGACCTTTTCAAATAGTGTCAATTTTCATTATTGTCATCCATTTTGCTTTAGAAATTTGACTTTTAGAAATTTGCTTTTAGAAATCTGACTGTACATTGCATAACACTTATACCAGTAATTATACCCTACCACCAGCACCAGGCAGTACTGAGACTTGCAAGAATCTTGCAACTTCAGAAGATAATCATTGCTAAGTCAGTAAAAGTCTACAGGGAACCAATCTTTCACTAGGTGTCTGAGTTGATATGGCTTAATGCATTTTAAATACCACTAAGAAAATTTTTTCAATTAAAATCTGTTTTACAGTTTGAAGACCGATATTCTTTGCTCAATATATCTCTGCAACAGTAATACTTGTATTTGAGTTGAACTCAACAGGAAGGTAGAACTCTACCTTCCTTCCTCTCTAGTTTATCAGGGTAGGCAACTGCTGAGTTCAAGTAATCAGTCTGGGTGCTTTAAGTGACGCTGGTACCTAGCGTGGATGCAGCCAGGATGCCATGGAGAAGGTCTTGCAGTCTGCATGGCCCCTCTATATAATATGCCTACACTCACTACAAGTCACTAATAAATCCACTAGAGACTGGAAGTTTGCTATGTCTCTGAGTATGACCGATTCCTTAAATCACCTGAAGTTGCTAGTGCTTAAAGAGAAATAGTGGCATTTTCTTCTTTGTCACAAAATGCAGAAATGATGTATACAATGGGGATTCTGCATTATTTTCCTTTCTTCCACCTCCTGTTTGGTCATGTCACAAAGTCTTTAATAGATGGAACAACTAGAAGAAACTTATCTGTTGCCCATGTTAAATGTATCATTACCCCTGACAAGTTAACTTGTTTTTTCCACCAAGATTCCCACCTAATTTTCATTAAATATTAAAAACGTGACAATAGGAAAGAAGTTTTATAGGCTTATCACACTGGACGCAAAAGGCAGGCAGACTTCTACAGAAATATTTTGAGGACTGAAAGCCAACAATAAACACCTGTTTCGTCCCTTCTGTTAGAGGAGTGTGTAGTTACATGCATGTTCAAATTACTTGAGAGGTGAAACTTGGACTAATATTGGTAGGACTGCTGTTTTTTTCAGTTGCATGTGTTACTTTTCCTTTGTATAATTGTAGGCAGCTGGAGATGGAGGAGGGGTGTAGGGGAAGGAGGGAAGGTTTGCTCACTGACCCGCTAGTACTCACAAGACTTTTGACAGCAGTAACCTTGAGTGAGGCACAGATACCGCGTTTAGATTTCTATTCAGTTTTGTGCCAAAGTATGCACCAGCAAGTTTAATATCAGGTAAAGCACCTTTTATACTCTTTGTTGTTTAAGAATAATATATTTGTGAAACAGATCAATAATACATAACACTGGAAATGGGTGCTTCTTCCCAAAAGTACACATGTAAAAAAACAGGAAACAACATTTGTGAGTTTATCTGGCTTTTAAGCAAGTCTGAAAATTATAGCTATGTAATACAGTTGCCAGTTGTCTGTCCTTTATAATTTTAAATAGATCTGCATTTTAACTTTATTTATTTGCCAATTTTTTATATACTTTAAAGTTACACTTTTGAACTCAACCTAACTTTTTATTTTCCTAGGCTGTTAAAAAACAGAATTTCAGTATTCTTGTAAACTGCAGACCATTTTTGAATAGTCCTTTGTCTTTTCCTATGGACCAGTTACCACTAATGAGTCTGCAGTCCCCTTTTTACTGTACTCTTCCAATAAATGTAAAATATTTGTATCAAGCTGTCTCATTTTATTTGGTGTTTACAGGTTGTGTTTGTTCACATGCCTCTGTAATCAAGTGAGAGATCAACTTAGTAACATTGCTTTTGGGAATAGCTACAATTCAAAATATTTCACAATTTAAAAAACCACAATTTATTTGATTTTTTTTGGCAATTTCTGGAGTTGATCACACTATCTGTATGATCTCCACTCACAGTTTGGCTGTCACTTTTGTTTACCTTTTGTACCTCAGCAGGCATTGAAAGAAGGAGTAACCTTGTGTGCAGAAAGGAAAGAACATACTGAAACAGGCTGAAAACTTTGGGGCTGGAGACCTGCAGGTCTGAGGATGCTACACCACCCATTTCTCTTTAAGCCAGAATTGTGTTAAGAAGCGAGGCACTGGAAAGCAAACATGCATATTCTGCACCCCAAGAGCAAAGTAAAATCTACAAACATTTTCAGTTAACAGTGATGAAGTAATCTAGTGGCATATCCAAGGTTTATGCTGTTTCTTTTACATGATCGAGAGCTCAGTTCCCTTTATATTAAAAAAAAAAAATAATCATGCTACTCGCATTCTAAATACAAGTTGCGTTTTAAAGCAGATTTTACTTTACTTTGAATGAAACCAATCTCTGCAATAATTTTCACCACGCTTTGCTGCAATTTCTGTGATTTCCATAATCCCTTCTTAATATATAGACTGTTACCAAAATTATGACTGAGGTAAAAAAATCAGAATTATTATGCCTTAAAAAATTCTAAACGAATCCTCTGAGGTCTCTTGTCTAATGTAAAATATGAATAACCCATTGAAAGAGCTTCTTCCACTGCCTTGTGCTTGCTGCAGGTGAACTTTGTCATGGGTAGAAAGACACGTTTCATGTACCTGCCCCCATAGACAGTGTTACTAAGCACATTGCGTGCTAGCACAGCAGTGCCATTTGCAAGACTTGGTGCCTGACCGAAGAAGGAGTTAGCAAAGAAGCAAATTTATGACACTTGTTTGTAAGTGGGACTGAGGTACTTTGGCCTTGGGACTTTTTTTTTTTTAAATAAAATGCTATTATTCCCTTTTATAAACTCTTAGAGGTAGTTTTCCCCACCATCTCCCAATAATCATGAACGAGAAAGATATAAATCCAAAGCTCATACCCTGAATGTATCAGTATGTGTTGAAACAGAAGACAACACAGCGTGGGATTGCACGTAGCTCTGGTACAGTTCTGCTGAGAGACTAATTTATTAGCAGGGTAATTTTAGAAAAGGTTACTGCAACTAAATCTGTTCTACTCACTGATGCCTGGCCTCCAAATAATAAAAACAAGTTGTTTGAAAACCTGCTACTGCCAAACACTGAGCACCACAGGGTCATCAGGTTTCCTCATCTGAAGTGTCACAGCAATTAATTAGGAATGAGGCTAAGGAAAAGAGCCTTCAAGGTGATCAGGGTCTTTGTATAGTCCTCCATTTTTTACAGTTTAGATGTAGATTTAAAGGACTTGGAGTTTAAAAGATTGAATTGATAAGACTTCTCAGAAGATCCCAAAGGATATTAGGTACCTAAGGACCACTTTAACTGGCAGATCACATCTTGAGATGCCCGATTTAACCACTCAGGCACATCTTCCCCTAACAAACCTAAAAGTCCTCAGTAGCAAAATGGTCCCATGCAGGAGAACATATGCCTCAATTCTAACACAACCATAACACCTCATTTCATATTTCAGTTCAAGTTTTTCACTTGGGACTTTTCCTGCCTGGCTGACTTATGAGTCCTAACCTTGGAGGTGCTGTACAGCTGGAAGAACTCCACACAGAAGACATTTGAGCACAGAAGTGTTGATGCTGGATAGCATGCTTGCATCCATCACATTTTTTCTAGTCACCTAACATTTGCATGTCAATGCCAGATCAGTTTTTTTTCTCTGCAAGTGGCAGACATATCTCCCTCCCTGTTAGATCCAAATACTGTGTGTGCATAGATGTTTTGATACTTGAGTACAAAACCTTCCTTGAAGTTTGGCACAAATAATGTTTTTGTTAAATGAGGGAGTGACATTAATCTTGCTCAGAGACACAGAAGAGGCTCACAGCGGAGTACTCCAAGCAGAAGTACGTGCCTGCCTTCAGCCTAATGTAAAGGGATTTTGGGAGTTGGTGGAAGAGCAGGGAGGGGAAGAGGGATCTTAGGGGGTGGATTTTTTCCATTCCAGTGTATTCTGGACTGGCCCACTGGGTCTGCTGACTTCCATGAATGTTGCTGCTGGGTTCCTAAGACCCCCACCACATGCACATTCTGGGCACTTAACTCAGGCCAAGGACCATAGAGGGCTCTAAAGCCACATATTCCCATATTTAAGATGTTTGGTGGACCTACCCCCCAAGAATGAAATAGGTCTGAGGAAAACTGCAATAAGTTGCACTTGCTCAGTATGGAGCCAGAGGACCATCACAGGTCACTGAGTATGAAGTTCCAGCAGTGCCAGAATTACAAGCATCTGATATGGAAATGGTTTGAAAGACTGTGTGGTCTCCGTCACTCATTCACTGAGGCTACTCTGCAGCTGGATTTCAGTCCTCCTTCAAGTCATGTTCTAGTCATAAGGAATGCAAAAATCCAGTAACATCACTGATATGGTCTGAATTGCAGCTGTACACTTCACCTCAAAGGACATGATACAGATAACCGGAGAAAGCACAAGTTCAATGACTTGTACAGACACCACTAACCCTGCAACGCACGGAGCTCTTCTTTAATGCAGTTTCATCAGTATTCATCTCCTCCATCCCCCTCAGTTCCTTGCAGGTCAGCCACACTAAAAGCACTGCTGCTAAACAGTCTGCAGAAATGCATCTGGACTAAGGAAATAGCTCTGCGTTGAGCATAGAGAGTAATGAGAGATTGCACTCTAATTTTCTGATAACTGAGCTCCCATAGCTTTTGATGACCCAGTATTCTGCACATAGAAGTCAGGGAAAAGTAAAATCAAACTACTAGCTAGCTTTGAATCCTCAAAAGAACAGACGGGTATTTGACCACACTATAATGGAAAGAAGCATGCATCTTTGACACACAATTTTGACACATGATCTCTGACAGCAGAAGGAAAAATAAGATTGCATTAGCAACAACTTGAGTATATTGAAATATTTTTCTGCTTCTGCTCTTAAAAGCTTGCATTGCTAAGTGTAATTCACTAAAGAGAAGGCACAGAGAAAGATAAGTAAAATAATCCAGTTGTTAAAATGTAGTCTGTGCAATCAGCAGCTATAAAGCCCACTCTGTAAACACCAGGACATAGAAGTCACATCACTATAAAGTTAGACCAAGACATTCTAAGCCCTTACATAAAACTTTAGACTCCTCAAGACCCTTTCTTTTCTAAGCTTACAGCCCTGTGGGTTCAAAAAATACTTTCCAGTACTTTATAACCCTGAGTTTGAAATTGAAAAATTGCAGTTATCTACATCTAGCTAGATTCAATTAGAGCACCTTCTAATACGATGGAGCTAGACAGGTAGTTTGCATTTCACTTATAGTTATGGATCCAGAGGGTCAGGTCTCTAATGTCTGGGCCTGACTATGGGCCATTTTTGTACTACACAGCTAATTCATTGAGAAATACCTTGACTTTCTGTCTTTCCCCAGATTTCAGGTAGATCTGACCAGGGCAGAGTGGGACATGGGGGACCAGGGGTGGTCAAGTCCACCTGAAGGCTTGGGAAAGACAGAAAGTCAGTCTCTCAACCAGCTGCATAGCACAAAAATAAGGCTAATCACAGAAAACCAAGAGCACAATAATCAACAAGTGATAAAATTGAAGGTTTTTTACCCATATACAGCTTGGTTATAGCTACAGCCAAAGATTAAATTTTACTTGTGTGCTTGTTTTGGCTGGGGTAAAGTTAATTTTCTTTGTAATAGCTAGTATGAGGCTATGTTTTGGATTTTTGTTGGAAAGAGTGTTGATAACACAGGGATGTTTTAGTTACTGCTGAGCAATTCTTACACAGAGCCAGGGCCTTTTCTGCTCCTCACACCACCCCACCACTGAAGTGGCTGGGGGTGCACAAGGAGTTGGGAGGGGACACAGCCGGGACAGCTGACCCCAACTAACCAAGGGGATACCCCAGCCCATATGACATTATGCTCAACAATATAAAGCTGGGAGAAGAAGAAGGAAAGGGGGAGATGTTCAGAGTGATGGTGTTTGTCTTCCCAAGTAACCACTGCGTGTGATGGAGTCCTGCTTTCCTGGAGACGGCGAAACACCTGACTGCCCATAGGAAGCAGTGAATGAATTCATTGTTTTGCTTTGTTTGTGCATGCAGCTTTTGCTTTACTTATTAAAATGTCTCCATCTCAACTCACAAGTTTTCTCACGTTTACTCTTCCAGTTCTCTCCCTTCTCCCACTGGGAGGAGGAAAGTGAGTGAGCAGTTGTGTGGGGCTTAGGGGCCAGCTGGGGTTGAACCATGACAACTTGACAAGGGGACTGAAACCAAACTGCTCCCTAACTTAGAAGCCTCAGTGGCTGATTTCGCATTTGTATCAGAAGTAAGCTATGTATTATATAAAACCAAATTTGCAGATTTGGTTGTTGAATCTGACCTCATCCAGTCTACTGTGTGCAGATTTTCCATCAGTGAAGGTACGTTAAGCCACCTAGGTTTTCATTTTCAGGCCCTCCCAGTGCTATTGAGATGAGGCACGTTTGTGCATCTCTCACCTTCAGGGCTAAACCCAGAGGTGTCCTCAGAACACACCTCCTGAGTAAGTCTCATCCGAAACACAGGTGGGGACACGACTTCTCTCTCTTCTGCTGCCACATGTATGGCCCAGGTTGCCCACTAGCCAGCTCCTGGCCTTTCCCTTATGAAACCTACCCTGATTTTGGGCTGAGGGCTGGGTCTCCCACACTGTGGGGCTTCCAGCATCTTGCCCCAACTGTGGACATTTGGGAACAAAGTCACTAAGACTCAAAAAATCACAGCCTGATTCACACGGGAGTATTCACTGGGCTTAAAATCAAGCCAGGAAGAAGCCTGGGATGAGAGGCAAGGAATATTTTCAGTGTGCATATTTCAGAAGTTGGTGTGTTTTTAGGGTGACCCTTTTATTGTAAGTCACAGCAAGTGCATTGTCCAAATACCCTCTTGTGACCAGGGCAATGCCACCTACTACTCACCTTCTGTAAGGCCCTCACTTGGCATTGACAGTAAACAGAGAGAACAGTGAGCACTCTCGTTACATCAAGTCAGAAGACATTTAGAGTACTTCATCACAAACAGGCGACCCATGCACTTCAGGCATACTTGGATCAGCAGCAACAGGCTCAACCCCAAAGCCTCTTTTTGCTTTTAAAAATAGGAGAGGTTCTTATCGGGTTCTTATCCCCGTGACACTGCTGTCCCAGCAGGGTTTCTTATGACACCGTAAAAGACAGACAATTTTGCTTTCTTGCTGTGATGTAAATAGTAGGATTCCTGCTTGATATCTGCTTCAACCAGCTTACCCTCAGACTCGGCAGCTCTGTCAACCTTAGAATGCTTTTTTATTTCTTTTCCATTTTTTTTTCAAACAGCAGTGATGCTTAAGGAGGAAAACTATGAAAATACCCTGCTATTAGAAGCACTTGGTCAGCTTTGAAGAGGCTGCCAGCCATGGCTGTCTTTTCTTACAGTAGCTGAAATTTCAGATACAAGGGATGATTTTAATAGTCTTGAATAAAGAGTTTTGATTGTTATTTGTACAAGCTAGCATATTTCATCTCCACTTTCCTTTTACAGAAACAGGTTTGCTTTGCACTCCAGGATGGAAAATAATTTCCATTGAACTTGTGCCTAAGCACCTGTCTTTTGATCCCCTCAGATTCATTCTTCATACAGGCATTTATATGAGACTCCTGGGACAATAAATGCATTTTCCTGACAAGTGTTCAGCATATTATGTTAACCAATTATGAGTTTTCCTGAATAAGCTGAGCAGTGGAGAGTTAGCCACAGATGCCCCCGAAACTCAACAGCTCATATCCCCACCAATTACACTTGTTCATAAAAAGCCTGCCGGGTAGGGTCTGGGTATGGCACAACAACCTCCTCCTTGTAACCACACAATTTTAAAAGAAAAAAAAATAAATATTCAGGACAAGAAACCTTTGAAACTGTTCAATCTTCTCTAACATGCTGAGCACATTCACCCTCCCCTTTTATTTTTAGAATGTTGGTCCCTTCAAAAGGGTATGCCAGGGCCCGGTTGCCAAGCTTTCAATACAGCGTGAGAGGGGTAAATTTTAAATATGAGGCAGCGCACATGAAACGCCTTAGGGTGGAGATCACGAGAACAATCATACTTTTACACTCTGGCCCCATGAATCTGAAATTCTTCCATGCTGTGAAAGAGCTGCAGATGCGCTGGTTGAAAGAAGCAGACGGGCAGGGTTCTTCCTCAGATAAGTGTGGAGGCACAAGAAAGGTGCCAGCTGCTCTCCCAGTCTAAGCATCCCATAGGTGTTTATATTAAACAGTCATTGGAGTAAAACACACAAATGCTAAACATCCCTGGAACAATCACTGGGCCTCAAGGTTAACAAGTCCTCCCACAAGCATCAAAAGTCCCCTTTGGAGACCCAGACACAACCAGTTCCCTCCTCTGGCCCCATGAAGCTTCTATTTTCACAACAGGGGAAGGCAGGCGGTGAGGAAAGTCCTTGCTCAGTGTTTGTGACCTTGGCGTTCACAGCCTCCACGGCTGCAAGGGAAGCTTTACCTAGGCTCCCTGCAGCCCTGAGTCCAGATGTAGTTACTGAACTGGAGAAAGCATAAAGCCCTGTTTTGGGGGTCCTAGATGGGCTTCATCCAGAAATGTGTGTGAGACACTCAGCTAGAGTGGAGGCAGCACACCACCTTTCTGCAACAGGGCTCAACCTTCCCGTTCCACGACCAATGTCCATAGCCATCAGCAGCCCCCACACCGCTGTCTTGGACCTTGGTGGATCCTGCCCAGCATCCTCCTGTCTGTCCCACTCTCCTCAGAGATGAAAAACACTACCTGAAGGCAGTTCCTGAAAGCTGGAGACTACAGATGACTTTGGACAGCATAAACAGCATATGCCACAGTTTGTCACTTTGGGATTATCAGGTTTGTTGCTAGAACTCTTGCAATTACAAGATCACTATGAAATACAGGATTTAAGTGAATTTAAAACTAGAAAATGGGAAAATCCATGCAGCCATTTAATTTCTCTGCAGTTTCTTCAAGATCCACTTACAAGCAGTATCTGCTTTGCATCATCTACACTGGTTTACAGGAGTTTATTGGCAAGGGTGGAGACTAGTTCATTAAGGACATGTTTCAGAAAAAAAATGTGCAATACAACTGTAGAAAAGCCAAAATTCAGGCAGTTTTATGCCCAGCTACTTGGTATTATAGAGAGAATGCTAGATATTGCCTTTCATACAGTGTTATCACCACAGATTCATAGAGCATTTTAAGCCCTGATGGTTATCTGCAAATACACTATCCATCTCTTAAAGCCAATTTTAACACTCACACCCAGCTCAAAAGCTGCAGTCATAGCTGGGTGGGCGAGGATGCCCCTGCGCCAGGTACGAGCCCCTGGCACTCTGAGACAGCTGGGTGGCTTCCAGCACAGCTCGGGTTCGGGTGCTGCCCACTGTCCTCAGCCTTGCCTGAAACATCTCCCCCTCCCCCAGGACTTCATCATACCTAAAAGAAATGCCTTATGCAGAGCAGAGTGATTGTTCTTTCCTCTCCATCTCCATTTTACACTTCACAGGGTTGATGGTGAAGTCAGTCTGAAGCAACAGAACTGAAGAGCCAATATTTTATTACTTGAACCAAGGGCCTGATTATTATGGGGAAAAAAATTTAAAGTAGCATAATTATTACCTTCTTTCACAATAGAAGTAGCCTTGACTCTCCAAGACATCTTGGGGTGCTCCTGCTGTGATGTTAATGACAGCTTACATACCAGAAACACATTTTCCTAAAACTTTCTGAGGCAAGCAAAATTTGACAAACATCAAAAATCAGAACATAGCCTGTCTTTCTTTTGTTCTTGGTTATTATTAATATTCTTCAGCCACAGGGATATCAAAGACTTTGGCAGCGATGGATGCAATTTAGCTGTTCCCTAGAGATGGCTTTAGAGAATGCGTAATCAATTTTATAAATGAGCAGCTGGTCTGCACAGCAAGTTGCACTCTGCATTTCACCAAAATGAATAATGAATTGCATATACTGTGCATCAGGAAGAAGATTGGCATTCCTCTTAGGAACTGCTTAGAGTAAGTGTCAGTTCTTTCACTTGTTAAAAGACAAAGTAATGCCTGGTCGTTGCTTAATGAACCCAACTTTCACACACATCACCCATGTCCAAGCACCTTCAGAGGCAGCATGTCTGGGAGGTGGCTCCCAGGCACGGGCCATGGCTGGGCACCTGAGTCAGAAGCAGCTTGTGAATATCAGTCTGCCTGGACTCTGTGGAGCCTTCAGTGGTGACAGCCATGTCTAAGTCTGAGGCTCCAGTCTTGCATTTTGTCCTTTACAGGCCCAACAAATTGATAATCTCAGAAAAATGGCAAGCATTTCTTTTTATATTGAACAAAAAGTATTTCACTGCAGAAGGAGAAAAACAAATTCCAATACCACGTCTATTCCTCTCAAACTTAGTGATCTCTGTGATGCAGGACAAAAGTTTGCTCAGGCCCAAGGGCATTTTGTTGACTTTCCACTGGCCTTTCAGTCTATAATGTGATTTCTCAGGTCTCTCTGTGGAAATGATTTGTGACTCTCATATTCCCATTGAGAATAACCCATCCATTATATAGCCTCCAGCAAAAGCTGCACCGTGACAGGTCTTTTGAGGTCAGATAGGCTACTGTAATGCTTCAAACGGGCAGACATGTCATTCCTACGTTTCTTGTGGTTCCTCACAAAGCAGAGAAAGCAAACGGGGAGGAAAGGAAGAAATTGTGAAAAGTATGAGACCACACACCCACCCTCTTTACATGGACACATTCACACTCAGATGTGCACTTTCTTCTGACAACACAGTGTCTGAATAAATCTCACTTCAGGCGCCCTTCACCTTCCCCCAGGAAGTGTGTTCTTCCTCCATCAAATGCCAGGAAGCCTTTCCTGAGGTGCTTGGGTATGCCTGGTCAGATTTCACTGGCATTTACATTTCAATTTCTTATTACCACACTTGCCTGGAAGACAGCAGGAAGGGAATGAAACTGGGATCATTGCTTAGGGCTGGCACTAAGATGTCTGGGGGTTTCATTTTTTCTGATAGCGTCGGTTTCATTTAGGAGAGAGTTGCGGCAAGAGTAATGGAGGCTGTGTAGATTATATTCAGCAACAATATAATTCGGAGTGAAAATGCACCTCTGGAAGCATATAGAAATACTGTTAGACTTCATGCTCCCTGTGTGCTGCAGGAATTCAGTGCACAGCCCCCAAGCCTCATGACATTGCTGTAGGCTTGCTGAGTCCCTGCACTTTTTAATGAGTTCAGCAAAACACCAATAATCCTCTCTGCACGCGTTTTAATACACAATCACTTTTTTGGGGCACATCAAGCTTCTGATGCTAGAGATGCAAAATTAAATGCAGCACCCAGCAGACTTATTATGTCACTGTTCCTATTGTGACTTCCCTCTTTTCACTATGTGGGATGTGATAAAGTCAGTGAAGACCTGGAGCAGCACATCTGTATATAAGCCAAAGAAGACCATGCAGATACCTTGGCTCCTAGTTCTGTTTCCAGCACTGAGGCAGTAGATGGCAACACTGTGTGGAATAACAGCACCTTTTTTCAGATCCCCCCAACACTTGAGCAGCAATCTTGTTATGTACTTAAAGATCCCAGCAGATGCCAAAAGCTGGCAAGACCCTGCTGGGAAACAGAGCTTTATGCGCCGACAAACTACAGCTGTAATCCCAAGTGCTATTCTAGTGACAGTTCCCAAACTGAGCATGACTGCAACGCTGCCCACCAGCTGGCAGTCATCCCAGATGCCACAGCCAAACAGGGGTAAAAAGGCCTAGGTTAGCTTTTTTTTTACTTAGCTCTGAGCATCCCTTCTCTTCCTCTTGTTGCCCTAGGTATGAAGACAAGGGACATAGCATCCGAACATGGGGTTTAGCAGTTGCTCTTCTCAGAAGGCACCAGAGCTCAGTTCTGCACATTCAAGGCAATGCTTGGGTCTCATTTGCCTCGTTGCACTGAGAGCAACACGGAGGTGCTCGTCACACTGCTTAGCCCCTTCAGTTCTGCATTCTGCTTCTGGATTATTCAGTTGCGCTTGTCTTCTGTTCTCAGATCACCTACCAATTTTTTTAGCATCCAGACTTCACAAAAATGTCATGAAGCACTTTGTTTCTAAATTTCTAAACAAGCTCATTCTATGTCTGCTAAGAAATTGGTCTTAAAATATATTTTTAAGGGAACTCTAGACAAGAACCAATCTGTTGCTAAAGCTTAAAAAATTTTCTTCATGTGGGAAGCTTGCTTTCCCTCAAAAATAATAACTCAACCTCATTAGGCATATGCCTGTTGTTGCTGTGCTTTCTGCTGAGCCTCTGGAGGAATTCTCCATAATCTAGGATTGAGGAGGATATTATGGTACTTATGTGACCCTGACACTGCATATGCAGTGAGCAGACAGTTATTTGCATCCTCCCTTTTGAAAGCAAAGTTGTTTTCCCAAGGGACACCAATTTGTACTTCAGAAAACACATTTCCCAGTCTTATTCTTTTCCTGTTGTTTCTGAGAATAGACAGTACACTGCAGCATGTCAAGTGGAAAAATTACAGGAGGCTGACTTGCTGTGCCATTCAGATCAGGTCGTGTCACAGCAACTGGGCTGTGGCAGCGCTGCCAAAGGCTAGCTAGCAAAGCCAGGACCTCGCTGAGCTGGAGAGAGGAGCTCAGGTCCTCAGAAGGACAGACAGAATCATTCCATGGCAGGGGAAACCCGGGGACAGGTGCCTGGCTGGTCCTCCCGATCACAACGATTTCCTGCGTGGTTTTTATTCCTCTTTCTAACAAGGAGCCTGAATGGCTGGCACTAGTCCTTAATACTTATTTAGGGAGTAAACTAGTGCAGGCTAGTAAGAGGCATTATGCAGGACCTGAAAAGTAACACCAGCCTCACCTTCCCAGCAGAATCTGAAAATAACTGCTCTTTCATTATTCTTTCTGACAGTGTTTGGCGTCACGAACAAAAGAGTTTGTAACCCCCTATATTCTTCTCCAACTGTGTAAATCCAACTACTCACACACAAAAAAGCTAAAAAGATCTTAAATTTTCAGCCATTTGAGATGTTTACTGCTTTCACTTGTTTTGAAATACACGGTTTTGAACCATGCCCATGGTTATTTATTTGCCCATCTATGCAAATTCTGAGGAGCAAAAAACAACCACCAACTTTCAAAGGTTTGGATAGTTTCAAAATACAGATTTATTTTTATAAGTAAATGGAACAGCCCACTGGCAGGCAGCTTGGGCACAATACAGCTTTAAAGCAAAAGGCAGTGTAAGTAATCTGCAGCGCACTGGCCAGCCGAGTGCAGGAGCGCAGGACTGTGAGCCACGGGGTGCCTCATGAGAGCTGCTGCTCCAACCCAATTTCCAGCTGCGCAGAGGGGAAGAAGACACAAAGGTGGCACCTTGCCTTCCAAGGCAGCAGACCCATTTAACACCAAAAGCCTCAAGAAGCTCATAATTAAGCACCCAACAAAAACTCCTGACTGCTTTGTCTGTGCACACAGGAGGCCAGCTGCCCTCTACTAGGTTTGATGGGTCGTGTGTTTACGTGTGTCAAAGGATTTAGACGGCTCCATAGCAAATGTTTGTGGTAAAAGCTAAGAGAAAATATTCCAGCAACATGGGAAAACGTAACATTGCAATAAGGACCAACACCCCACCTCTTCAAGATGGCATCTTGATGCTTTTGTTAATATTTTTGTCTCCTCCTGAGAAGCCTGCCTAGATCCACCACCAGATATTTTCCTCCATAATTAGCAAGAGGTCTAACAGGTTGCAAGTAGCAATCAGCCTTTTGTATTACTAAGAACTTTCTGGTGGGATATTATGTACTTTTTTCTTTTTAAAGGCAGCAGTCATCAACTCGCATGGTTGTGAGAGGAAATAAAGCAGCAAAATAAAAGTGAAACGCTGTATTGAGTTGTAGCCTTTACTAACAGGTTCTTTATTTTTCCTAATAAAACTGTAAATGTTTTTTGTTAAGAAATAGGACCAGCCATCAAGTTAAGTCAGCATGTATTAGTTATGCATTAGCAAAGATTATTCCACAATTCAGTGCAATCCTCACGGTCAGTCTTCAAACAGAGGGAGAATACAAGACAATGTAGTTTTTCCTAGACAAAAAACATGTCAGCAGAGTTCGCGTTAGAACTACAATCACAAGAGACATACTTGACAAACCACATCCTAACTGTGCTGCCCAAGGGATTTACAGTTGGTTTCTGTGCAAACATTATTCAATCAGGCTTTTTTCTTCTGTGGGCATCCTGTAGGCAAGCACAGTCAGGAGGGACAGGAGGCCAGGGGTGTTACAGCCATTACCTTTCCTTCCCTTCCCATAACTCTTTCTTTCCCCCTTCTCATGGCATGCAGGTTGAATTTTCCTGTTATTGATTAAGTAGTAGGCAATATATCGAAGGCTTTTCATTGCTGTTTGTGAGTTCAGTGACTACTAGAGTCAAAAAGGAAGGCATTAAATTTCATGGGGGTAAATGGACTTGTGGGAGGGGGTGGGGAGGAGGGAGGTTATCAGCCCCAGAGCACATCCAGCTGAAGTTCAGCCCTTCTCAAAGCCAGCAACAGAACGAGTCTGGAAGAGCCCCTGCAATGCTGCATGGATGTCCCACCCTGCTTCCATAAATCCTCCCCGTCTCAACTGCCTCCTCGCTTGTCCTAGTGTTACAAAAAATACATGAACGCTGCCTAGAAAATATTATTCAAATCTTCAAACACGTTTTGTCTGTTCTTTCCCAAAAACACAGGCACTGCTTCCCTCAGAAAGAGATTTCACTTCAACCTCCAAGTTTGTTTATTTTATATGCATTTTTTCCTGAAGCTCCTCTTTCATTCTCTGCTACAGTGCTTGAGCCCTGTGACAGCTTATTATTTCTGTTTGAGAGAAATCCCACTCACACAGAGCACGGCTGTCATCTTGCTCCGTATCCAGTTTTTAAAAAAAACATAGAACAAATTATTAATAGAGGTGAGCAAGAGGAGACAGAGCTTCTCTAATACCTTCCTGTCCAAAAGCTAATATTTTAAATCAAGCTCAGATGATTGGACTGTGCTTCAGTGACAATGAACATGGATGGTGGAAAAAATGCAAAATTGTATGTATATATATATTTTTTTTAATAAATGATATTATCGTCCCTGTAAAATTGTACTTCCTGCCTTAATTAAGCTAGGCATGAACAGCACTGTTACTAACAGTACCCAACCAACCAGCGATGCCACTGGACCAGCAGCACACACCAAATCAAGGCAACTGATGGCAGAGCCTTTACCTTGGGTTGCCCCAGGCAGGGGATTCAACCTTCTGCTTGTCAGACCCCTGCCTGAGGGCTGCCCAGGGCCCTTGCAGGAGAGACCAGCCTGCAGGGCAGGAGGGCTTAGTGGTCAGCCAGCTCTCGCCCATCAGGGCCACCCTGGCTCAGAGGAATGAGATGGCAGCCTACCCTCCAGACATTCTCATGGCTTCATCCATCACTCTTTATCGCACATCCCTCATCAAGGCTCTGTAACTTGTGGGTACAGAGTTTATCTATAGATGTCTGACTGCAGCTGCAGTAAAATGGGGCCCCAAAGAGTAACACCAGCAGAAAATAAAGTTTAACCAGGAAGCAGTTTTATGGTAACTGTCTTCTGCGTCTTGCCTTTTTTTTAATTTCTTGTTCATTAAGATCAAAATTTTATCCGAGGAAAGCACTTCACTTGAGTCTCTTAGTCATCTCTGGTTCAGAGATGCATTAAAAAAAAGTCAGGGGGAGGGGAGAGAAGGTGTGATTCTGTTACAACTTTTGTGTCACTACAGACTAGTTCCCACCCTGAAACAACATTCATTCTCTGAAGCTGCGAGCCAAAGACACAACTCTTCCACCAAAAAATGCTGTTATGCTTTAATTGCTTTTGAATTTAGGAAAGAGTAAATTTTGTACCACCTTCAGATGCAGTAGCATCCAGGAATTAAGGGGGCTTTGGGTGAGTCCTCAAAGGGTGCTGTCACCAAGATAGTTGAGGTGAAAGCTCCCCCGTTGGCGGGGAGCCGGAGCCAGGCTGCACCTCAGTCAGTGCCTCTCGCTGCCCCTGGTGCTGATGAAGCTGCTGCGGTCAGAAGGATTGTGGAGGGCTCATTTGCGCTAGGAATCTGCTTTGAATCAGGCAGAGCATTCAAACACACTGTATCTGGTGACTGCAAGAGTAGAGTCACTGAGTGTTCTTCTGTCTCCAGGTCCCTTTGAGTGTCCCTTGCTGTTGCTGGAATTGGCCTGGCTGTCAATGGCAAGTTGTTTCAATGCTCTGTTGCCTTTGGCCTCAGGTTTCAAGCCTGCCAAGTACATTACAAGTTCCTCTTAGAGCCCAGGCAAGACAAGGCTCTGATTTGGCCAGAACTCTTCAGGGAAGCTGATCTGTCACTACCCCTGTAACTCCCATGCATTCTGTCCGTGTGCCCTAAAACCTCCCAATGGCACCCAGAAACCATTTTCCTCACAAATGGGAAACTCTTTTCTTCACATATTCATGCTGCAGTTGGGTACCCAAAAGACACAAAAGTTTTAAATATATGCATCTCTTTAAATGGATACAGATAGCATCAGCAAGTGCTAACTTGCATAGCTGTCCCTTGTTTGAGTACTATTCAAAAGCTCACAGATCCCACACAGTCAAATTGAAAAAGAAAATTTACACTTCTGAGACTAGAAAGGGTCTACTGAGAAAACTGCATTAAAATACAAAACAACACCCAAACCACAGTAAGTGTGTTCTCCCTTTCATCCCTCCTCTTATGATAGTGCTACCATGGATAAGGTATTAAAATTCTTTTTGAGTATTTGTTTAAACACTGCTTAGAGTGCTTAGTGTATTCATTATGAAAATTGTCATGTCCTTATGCTCATGGTTTCAAGACCTGCACAATTAGGATATATCCATCAACATCATCATAAAACATACACCTGCACCGTAATCAAATCCAACTACAAGCTGTAACAAACCCATCCAATAAAATAGTGTTATGTGCACAGTTTGGAAATTTTAAAAGGACACATCAGACAAAACCATTGCACTGAAAGCACAAAGAAGAAAAAAACAATCAGGGCTCTCCTGACTCTGACTTTCAGCCCCCACATGTATGAAACTGGGACCAATACTATTTAACATCTTTGTCAATGACATGGACAGTGGGATAGAGTGCACCCTCAGCAAGTTTGCTGA
>JAOXJM010000019.1:58094777-58107813 GCA_026413425.1 Tringa solitaria
ATTTCATATTTAATTCAAACTGTTGAAGTAATTTCCAGCACAAACACAACATCTTTTTAATTAAAATAGGAGTGACTTTTTTTTTTTCCTAATAGTAATCACTCTTTCTGTCCTTGGAGATTAAATGAACATGTTAAAGTCTCTGGAATTACAGCAGATAGTTGTGGGGTTTTTTAAAGTTAAATTATTGCCAGAGAGTAGCATTAAGTAGCAACTGCAGTATTGAAAGGGGAAGAGTTTATTTTCCAGCATCTTTTATGAAACCAGAGTGAAAATTAGAAAAAAAAAATAGAAAAGAAAAAGCCAAGGTTCCTAGATTTATTTTATTTTTGAAAACAGAGCACTTTATAGGTAACAACCTGAAACTGCCTGAAGTCAGCAAGTTACCTGAATCGTGTTTCATTCTAAAGAAGGAAAGTATTGTTATTTCAATACAAGACGCACTAGTGCTGAGATGTGTTTATATATGCAGGTGTGTGTGTGCATGGTTGGGGAAGGGAGCAATAACAAGACTTTACTTGAGGCCTATTGATATTTTTCAAAGTCTTTATTGTGGTTTTGAGTGGTTTGTGCTGTAACTTGCCTATGAGACCTTTTGCACTAACCATTTTCTGTCCACAAGCTGGTCAGATGCAGTACTGAGCATTGAGGTCAGAGCAGTGATAACCACAACAGGAAGAAGTTCGCCCATGCTGGAGGATGTAATTTATCTCCTTTTTCAGGTATGGCTGGTTTTGTTGTCACTGACATATTCTGTTCTCAGTTTCCAGGAGCTGGCAGTAGCGAAAAGACCCGTGTGAGGTGTGACCAAGCAGATGATCCTCTCATCCTGGTGGCAGAGCTTCAAGATGAAGTGGACAGGGTAAAGAGCATCAGGGAGTCTGAGAAAGAGAGAGGCTGGCGGAACCATGTCTGCCACCCCTGAGACAGAAACAGGAACCCCTACCAGAAAAAAAACACAAGACCAAGGGGATCCTGTATCCCCCCACCAGGCTGAAGGCAGTAACTTCAAGGAAAGGAGTGAATGGAGGCAAGCCTATGCTTGTCCTATCTACCTCTATACAACAGGTCTGAGGCTCTGGAAATGGAAGGTCAGGCAAGTGATGATGTGGATTATGGTCAATCTACACCAGAGCTGTTACCAAGGTCAGAAAGGCCTGCCCTCTATATCATGACCACCTCCACGAGGAAAAAAGATGAGTTATAACTACAGGTGACTCCCTTCTGAGGCGTGCAGAGGGTCCAACAGGACAGACCCTCCTGTTAGGGAAATCTGCTCCTCCCCAGGGGCCTGAGCTAAGGATATCCCTAGGAAACTTCCTAGCCTGGTACAGCCCTCAAACTATTACACATTGCTGCTCTTCCATGTGGGTGGCAGTGAAACTGCAATGCATAGTCCAAGAGTAGTCAAAAGAGACACCAGCACCTTGGGATGTTTGGTAAGGGAATCTGGGGCACAGGTAATATTTTCCTCTATCCTTCCAGTTTTGGGCAGTGACATTGGAAGAAACAGATGGACTCATTCTATTAATACATGGCTCTGTGGCTGGTGTCACCACCACAGTTTTGGGGGTTTTGATAGTAGGAAGGTCTACATGGCACCCTGCTGGCTTTGGGTGGCATTCAACTTTCTCAAAGAGGGAGGAGTGTCTTTGCTCATGAGCTAGAGGGGCTGATTGATTGACAGAACTTTAAACTAAAGTTGAAGGGGGAAGGGGATAACGTTAGGCTCACTCATGACAAATTGTGGGACAACACACCAAGATTAGCAAGACTGGATGCTAGTGAGGGCCATCTGTCTGTTGCTCGGTGCTGTGCTGGGTACAGCGGAACACACTTGGAGTCTTACAGAGATTAGCCAGGAGCTTCTGAGGTAATAGGAACCAACACGGAACTACTACTGAAATACCCAAGAAGAATTAAGGGATGTTCCTCTAAAAAAGGTGACACAGCTGACAGCCCAGCTGAAGTGCCTTTACACTGATGCACACAACATGGGCAACAAGCAGGAGGAGTTTGAAGCCCTGTGCTGCTGGAAAGCCATGACCTTGTTGCCATTACTGAAACTTGGTGGAATGAATGCCATGACTCGACTACTGTCGATGGGCACAGACTGTTCAGAAGAGACAGGCAAGAAAGAAAGGGTGGAGGCATTGACCCCTGCATCAAGAAATAGATAGACTGCTGTCTCTGTCTCTGAAAAATAACATGAGCAGGTTGAAACCTTATGGGTACGAACTAGAGACTGAGGCAATGAAGGGAACCTTGTGGTTGATGTCTGCTAGAGGCCACCTAATCAAGAGGAGCCTATTGACAAAACCTTCTTACTACAGCTACAAGAGGCATTGTGCTTGCAGGCTCTCGTCCTGCTGGGGGACTTCAACCAACCGAACATCTGCTAGAAAAATAGCACAGTGAGCTGTAGGCAATTTGGAAGACTCTCAGAGTGCAACAAAGGTAACTTCTAAGGCTAGGTGACAGACAGCTCCAACAGAGGAGAGGCAGTACTGGACCTGTTGTTCACCAACACAAGTGAGTTATCAGACACATCAAGATTGGAGGCAGCCTGGGCTGCAGTGATCACACACTGGTGTAGTTCGCAGTCTTGAGGCATATGGGTCAGGCGAGGAGTAAAGTGAGGACCCTGAGTTTCAGGAAAGAAAACTTCCATCTCTTCAAGAAGTTAGTCCATAGAACTAACCTTGGGGTCCATAGGACTCCAAGGAAACTGCCTGCAGGGATAAGGGAGGAGAATGCAGCTGCTTGATCTTTAAGGACACTTTCCATAGAGCACAAGAGCTCTCGGTACCCATGTGTAAGAAATCAGGAAAGGTGGGCAAGAGATCAGCATGAATTAATCCAGAACTGCTGGGCAAACTAAAGGGCAAGAAGAAAATACACAGGCAGTGGAAATAGGGACAGGTATTCAGAAAAGAGTATAGGGATGCTGCCTGGTTGTGTAGGGATGGGGTCAGGAAGTCCAAGGTGCAGCGGGAGCTGTAGTTGGCAAGGGATACAAGAAATAATTAGGGCTTCTATAGGCATGTCAGCCTATAGAAGCCTATATGAGGCTTAGTCTTGCTGCTCTGAAATCAGGCAGGTGCCTTCATTTAACCCAGCATAAGAAAACTGTAATACCCCCTTGCCCCTAACTTAGGGTAAATTACTCACTTCTATGCGACTAACACCACTGGCAGCTCCTGGGGCACTGGGGCACCTCTCCAGCTGTGTGAGAGCTTCTCCAGTCTTACAGGGCAACCACCTCACAGTCCTCAGAGAGAGGAAAAATATTCTACATATTTTTGACACTTTATTTCCACTTTCTTCACTTGCAGGGCACTTCCCTCAGCTGGCCTGCTCGCACTAGTCAAATAATGAGCAAAAGGAAGAAACACGACATTTTGTACATGAGGCTTTTGATTTCTCAGGTTTTCTGACAAAATTTTTCTCATTTGTTTTTATATTTGCCACATTATACCTCCCTCACTATCATTGTTATGTGCACTCCAAAATATCTTTCAAGAAACATACATCCCTCCAAAGACTTTCTCCTCCCCCTTCGAAGTGTTATTGCTTAAAAGGCATTCCTTGTTGCCAGCCTGTACTTTATGTACAACTTACAAACAAGCAAATAGCTAAGTTATGTTCACTAAGTTATGTTTATTTTTCCAGGAGCACCTGATGGCTAAGAAACACAAAAGCATAGAAAACTGGAGAAAAATCCCTTGGTTTCCCCATGAAGGAAAAAAAAAGAAAAAAGCCTCATGCTTTTTTGCTGTGCACTTCCAACACTGAAAACTTTTACCACATAAAACCCATGAGGACTTATTTACCAAATACGGATGTCAAGGCACTTGAGCAGGTCCCCTCCCCAGGTTCTTTAGGGGGGGCTGATACAGAACAGCTCAAACCCCACAACCTGCAGCCCTCCCCTCCAGCCCCCTGCTGTGTCCCAGGTGCTGAGAGGCAAGCTGCTTTCGGTGGATCAGTGCTCTAGTGAGAAATATCATTAATAAATAAATTATTAATAAATAAACACAGCAATAATTAAAGCTGCCTGAATTTTTCTCTAAGACACCTCTCTGCATTTTTGTACTGGATTTTTTCTTTCCTTTGCTTTTTTCCCCTTAATTTCCTGCATTTCAGAGTCAAAAGAACAACGTGATGAGCATGCAGCCATGTGCCCAACATCTGGATGCTGCTCTCTGGGAGACAGAGACTGGCAGCAGGGCTGCCACTCGCCACCCCAGGAGGAGATCCAACATCCTGGAGGGAATCATAGAATTGCTGGAAGGGACCTTTGGAGATCGTCTTGTTCAATCCCCCCCCGCCCAAGCAGGGTCACCTAGAGCAGGCTGGACAGGAACACATCCAGGACGGTTTCGAATATCTCCAGAGACAGAGACTCCACACCCTCTCTGGGCAGCCTGTTCCAGTGCTCTGCCACCCTCAAAGTAAAGAAGTTCCTCCTCATGTTGAGATGGAACTTCTTATGTTCCAGCTTGTGTCCGTTGCTCCTTGTCCTGTCACCAAGCACCACTGAGAAGAGTAGGACTGCCAAAAGCATCTGACAAGGCAAGAAACAACCACTGATTAACAGCAGGCATGAGCTGGGCCACATGCTGCAGCTGCAGGCAGCCACATGGTCCCCAGGCAAGGACTGAGCTGCTGCTTGTGGATGAGGAATTGCCTCCTTTTATTAACTCTGAAGGTGACTTTTTGTTGGCGTCACTTGCTGCTCACCAGCTCTCAGGCTGGGGGAGGTGGCAAGTGGCTTATCACCACCCCTGGCTTGGGCCACCTCTGCTCCTGCAGGCCCACAGCAGCCCTTTTCTAAGCCAAAGCGGGTCTGGCTTCCTCACCCACATCCTGTCTGGGATTTTTCATGGGAAGAGCAATCTTAACTATGTTTTTTTCATAAAAACTGTGCTGGTTGAAATATGGATACCAGTCAGTGGATTGAGCCATTTGACTTGACATTTAAACGTAGAAATCTTTTACTGCAAAGTGATTTAACGCGCCACTGAAACTCCACTGTTACAACATTATTTTCATTATTTTCAGAGTAAGGAAGATTTAAAGAGTCGCCTGTCCAACCAACCCATCCCCAGAAACTTAACAAGGCCTGCGGATCTCCGTTTGGGCAAAAACCCTGGAGCTGCTGCTGGTGCCGGTGGCATTGCCTGTTCTTCTCCCTTTTGCTTCACATCTGTCCGTGAGCAGCTGGGAGCAGAAGTGAGGGGGACAGACAGGTACAGGGGGCTGTAGCACGACCCGGGCAGCTGCTCCTGACCCCCTGCTCTCTGCCTCCCTCAGGAACATGCTAAAGGGGCAGCTCTTCTGCGAACTGCTTGGAGAGAAATGTCCCTGTGTGGGAAAATCAGCTGTTTGGGAAAGAAAAACAGGTAGTGGAGCAGCAGAGGAAAAGTTGAGAAAACACGAGGCTCCCAAAAATATCTCGTGACTGGACACAACACAGGGAGAGTGGAGGAAGAAATCAGTATTTGGAGAAAAATCCAAAGTAATAAACAGATAATGCAGTGGGTGCATAACAGATTAAAGCAATGCTTTCCTCTTTGCCTTTACAGCAATACTGGACAAATGACTGTTCACTTATCCAGAGCTGAGGATAATATATTTTATATGAGGATTATATTTTGCTCCTCTGTACTATTTTTGAAAAATACATTATATCCACACAAAACTAAGAAGACCTACTTTTCAAATCCAGAATGCATTTCAGGGACCTTATAAGGAAATCCAACAGACAATTACTGCATTGTATGGTATAGTAGAAAGATGGGAAGTTTACAGGACAGTGAAAGACAAACAATATTCCCATGTTTCTACTCTCTGATGTCTTTCACTTTTCTTGAGACATTACTTCTGCTCTCAAAATATACTTTCACCTCATACATGTCTGCGTGCTCAGACACATGATAATAACCAAAGGGTGAATAGAAAGCATTTAACTTTCTGCTGCTTTTACAAGAGAAGTAATAGGTATGTGATGTCTGTCTGTCATTTTCATTGTTTGCAGCAAAAACCTTTTACATATTTCAGCACAATGACTTCTTCCTTTTCTTGATGATGCTCACCACAGGACTGTTTCTGATAAGGATGGTACAATTTCTCTCCTATACTTGCAAAGGCCTATTTGTCTAGTGCATTGCTGGATATAATATGCCAAAACAAACTAAGAATAAGCAGACTGAAATCAATACAGTCAATGCATGGCTGAATTTGGTTCAATTTTTTTCATTTCATTACAAATAAAAGAACCATTTATCTAAATTCTTTTTTAAGACCAAACAGACCAATGGCAATAACAAAGTTGCAATAAGTAAACAACAACAATTTTCTATTTTCATGTGCACTCTATTTAAAAATAAAATAAAAAATATTTCCTTTTACGTGGAAAAGCACTTCCGTATATAAGCAGTAAAAAATGGGCATAAGTGCAATGAACAGAACATTACAGTCACAAGCAAAATAATAATAGGATGAGAAAAGAGAATGTATTTGTTGAAGATTACAGTTATATTTGACACATATCACCATGAATCATTATATATACACATACATCACTCACTGGATGCAACATTTGGAAACACATACCAGTGCATGTGATGAATTTGTATCCAAACATTTTTTTCAGATTCCATGAACTGTTTCTAAATTGCGTCATGCTGAGGAGAAAATGTACTGCAGTTTATTATGAGATTTTTTTTTTCCTCTTAACCTTCTTGGTATTTCACCCTGGCAATCACTTTCACAGACTTTTACTTTTCTCTGGGATGTTAGAAAAAGGTGAATGGTGAAGGCAAAAATCCATGGATGCAGAAAGGACAACCAACTTTTAAACAAACTATTGATTTTTTATATTGAGCAATAGATAAAAGAAGGACACATTCATGAACCTGGGCTTAAGCATCCCGTATCTATGCCAAGATTACATCACCTCTTTTAATCTCAAACTTCCTTTTCCAAAAAAACATGTGGCAGAACAGGCTTACAGCAAAAGAAGACACAAACAGAAGAATACTTTGGTTGTAAAGCTATTTTAATTGCACACCGTACAGTGACACATTCTTCAGTTTTTGTTCTAGCTGGTGTTACGCTATCTTAATGTGTAATGTTAACAGGCACCAGCAGTATCACACACCAAAACACCTTTACAAAAACAAACGAAGTAGAGATCACCCAAAATGTGCACATTACTGGCAGCCCTGAGAGATGCACAGCTGGAGGACGGCACTTTCCCCACCTCACCCTCACTGGTGCAGGGCTGGAGAAAGGCACCTCATTTCAATGCCTAGGGGAAGCTGCTGCTCCAGCCCAGGCTAACCCAGGGAAGCAGTGGAGAGGGAGAGCAGCCACACCAGAGGACTTTGGGAGCAGCTCCTCTCTCTTCACTGAACATGCAGGGGCCCTATGGAGAGGCCACCTGTCCCACTTTGGAACCTGAGCGGTCAGTTTTAAACAAGCAAACAGAAAGAGACCTGATCCTTGATGAATTTTTCTGCTCATCGTTACAAAAAGTCCATTTGTTCAAGGAATTCCTCTTGCTAATGCATAAATCAGTACCACAAACCTGAGCTTGAGGGTTTTTTAAGGACTGAAGAATAAAAATGTGAAAGCACCAGAAAATATCAGAGAGAAACCCCAGTTTTCTCTGCCCATCCCCTTCCCAGAGCTGTGGTTCTGTTGTAGGTGAGTCTTAAAGATACAGTTGCAGAGGTTAACACTCTGAAGAATTAATTTATGCATCTGTAAATGTATGCCTCTGAAATGATCTTGTTGTAAAGCAATTAGGAGGACAATAGATAGGGGACATCTGCTAGAAAAGAACGTATTCAGAAATTAAAAAAAAAAAACACATGGGAATGATATTGAGTTCAAAACGGCTTTCAGGAACAAGTGACATGGTTTGTCATAATGTTAGGCACAGGTCTCAAAAGACTTTAATGGAATGTCATACATCTGTAAGAAGAAACCTTTTCAACTGTTTGTGTCATACTCTATATGAACTTGACCTGTCATTTCTTGTAGAAATGCTAGTATGGTCTACCATAATTCCTACAGGATCAACACTGCACTTTGCATGTTAAAGCAAGCCTCAGTAGTCTCATTTTATAGGTGTGAAGGTAAAAATTATGAGATTTACCCAGAAAAAACATAGTCTGTGCCAAAGGGATTTCAAGGACTTCAGCTTGTGTCAGTCTGCAGGTAGTGCAGCCGGCTCTTCAGGCTACTTTGAAGCAGTGATGAATGTGATTTTCAACAGCGAGGAAGAAGAAATTGAAGTTTCTTTTCTTTTGGAACTCTTATGATGTGAAACTTGCAGTACAATATTTCTGTAAACGTCAGTACTTGAGTGATACAAATGAGAACAAAACAGAGGATGAAACACTTGGTCCCAGACGACAGGGAGAGTAGGAAAGGGTTACGTGCTCTCTTAGACCTAGAGAATGAAGGAAGACATGTAAATTGAACAACTTGTTTTATATGCCTGACTTAACAAACCAGTGAATATTTTAACGCATGTGAATTTTTTAAAGTAATTGCTACATAATTTTAGGTTTTCTAATGTCAAATTCCTTAAAATATCTCCATTCTGTTATGTCTAAAATGGCTACCAAAAGCGGTAAGTAAAAATGCTCCATGTATCAGCAACTGAAACTGTGTCATTTAGAAAGGATCTTTTACTGGCAACACATCACTCTTCTACACAGTGTTAATGTACACGACATCGCCAACAGTGCAAAGGAGAAAGAAAGGAAATGCAAGTACAGCATCGATTTAAATCTCCCTACATTGTAACCTGCAATAGGATCAAACTGTCAGACAGTGGCTGAACACTCCAATGAGCTCTCAGCCTAGACTACATCAGTATGAAATTGGATCAAGCTGTTTAGTTGGGGGGGGGGGGGAGAAGAAAAAAAAGAACAGGTGTCTCTGCAGATCCAATTTACAAACACTGGCCCACTGTAAAACCTGCTGTAAGCCCTGTAAATTCAAAGTTAACAAGAGATAAATTTAATCTAAACTGAGTTATGAAGGAGTTAGAGCGGGGATGGAACAATCCCATCGTTGTGAGCAATCCTAATTCAAGGGAGAGCTAAAAGTGACTGCTAGCTCCTCCAAGCAAGAATGATGCTGAGGGTGGAAAGGAGATTCACCAGGTCAAGCAGGAATGCGTACTGAGGCATAAACTGTGGCATGAGCCCTGGGGAGCCAGGGAACCTAACCATACACCGACCCCATGGGCTGTTTCGGCCAGTTGACTGTTCGGCAGCAAGAGTTAAATGCAAAACCAAACAACATTGCTCAGTACCGTGTAAAAAACCTCACTACCAAGTAGGTCTCTTATATTTCCATTCTTAATACTGTAATCAACATGCCAGGACTGCTCAGAACAAATTCATGCTTGTAGTTTCTTACATTTGAACACAATTATATTTTCTTGTTTCAAGCAAATACTAAATTCATGCTTTATCACACTTTTATTATGAACCACATTTTTCTCAGTCAAAGTATGCAAAAAGTTAGGACTTCCCAGTGATGAACTGTTAGTAGGAACCTTTCTGGGTTCACTGCAGGTTCAGGTTCACAGGTTCACAGGTAATTTATTCTGTTACCTTGATAGTAATAACCTTCCTTTCAAAGATTATCATGCAGGAAAATTCAACTGCCCCAAATGTTCTCATGTTTCGTCATTGCGTTTAGAGCTATAATTTTCACATGCAAAACAATTTTGAAAGGGTTTTGATGATGCTGTGGTTTCATAAATGTTTATGAATCGTGGTGATGTGGCCTGTGTCCACTGTATGTTTTCCAGATGGGGATTCAGCCCTTATTTCTGGTGCCTGTTGTTTAATTCAGTGCAGCAGTGGTGTTTGTGCACTGGCTTTGCAGGCAAACTGTGGAAATATCACACCGGGTTTCCAGCAGACTCTAACAGCAGCTTGTCAAAGGGTATGTTGTGCATATGCCTGAGGTTTTGAAATCTCTTGAAGACGAGGTTTCACATGTGTTATCCATGGTTGCATGTTTGCTGCTACATGGTTACCATCTGCTGACAGAACTGCAAATCACAGATGGTAATTCTTTCAGAGATTCGTGAGAATTGGAATTTGATTTTGCTACTTAATTTAGATGACTTGGTAAATCATATAAATTAAAGATTATTGGCAAAGTCACCTCCTTTAGAGGAAAAACCCAAACCCTCTATGACGAAGACAGTCTTTGAGAAACACAAAGCTGGAAGACATTATCTTTACTTCAGAGGCAGAGTGACCAGGCAAAAGCAGGTTTGTGTGACACCCAATGCAGTTATTGCCTATTACTAATCTAGGTATTGTGGAAAATACATAGAAAAAACCTATCCAATTAGAAAGGAAATCAAGAAAATACCTGATTTTGCCCTCTGTCTGCCAGAAATTTCAGTTTCAGGATCTTGCTGCTACTCACATGAATAGAGAGCCCCTTGAGATAAACATGGAAGTGATGCCATTGTGGAATAAACACATATATAAAACACATTTCAAAAATACAGCCAGATGAAGTTACCCCACATGTTGTAACTGTCAATTAAATATTTACATGTATGTTACAAGTGTATTCATGTAGTCTGACACTGTAGGTATACGTCCTAGACATAAAAATTTAAATAAGAACATGTAAGTCTACTGTATCTTGAGATACAAATAAAATAGTTCTGTCTGAAATTGTGCTGTACTCATTTTTCATTTAAAATATAGAATTCAGTATACACAGTGGTAAGAAAAATTTGAGTCAATTAGAAAAATGCAGATATTTTAAGGGCTACCATACACATGCATACACATATATAATCAACAGTGGAAGTTTATTAGGCATATTTATTCTACTGAACTTGACAAAAGTATATATTTAAGTGAATGGGCCATAAGTTTCCACTGCTCTCTCATCTTAATGTCAACATTTTACTTTTCCCTCCTGTATTCATACATGCACAGATGCATGTATGTGTATTAGATACACTAATTACTGTGTATTAGTAATAGTGCAAGTGGATGCTGTGACTTACTTGCACTTGTAAAAATGTACAAGATTGCATTTAGTTATTCTGAAATTACATTGTCCGTGAAGCCATCACAGAATTGTACCAGTTTTTAAATACACATATCCGAAGATTAATCCATCTATTTAATGACTTCCAAAACAATACAGTTTTTGCATCTTTCCAAGATAGTCCAACGTAGCACTAAGACAAAAACAACTTTTTTGGCTTTTAATACTCTTGGAAAGGCACAAATATTCTTGGCTGGAAGTCCCAAAACCATCTGTTGGCTCAAATCTCTTTTTGAGCATGAGGAAGCAAAGTCTTCTCCTTCCTTCTATCCCTTTAGGAATAAGGCAAAGCCCTATTACTCCACATGTGCCACCTCCAACCGAACCTGCAGAGAGCTGGTGAACAGGCAGCACTTGGCATAGAGGCAGCATGGGCAGAAGGGCTGCAAGGACCTTGGTGAATATCCTCCTCATGGATCATGATCCCATGAGGATGCACCCGTGAGCATATGGTCTCCCACACTCTGCTACGTAAATCCTTCCTTGTCTCCTTCAATAAATGCTAGTTTGGTGATTCCCAAACACATCTAGGGCATTGTCTGGACAGTATGAAAGCACTGTATTGTGATTACCTGCTAGAGCGTATTATCCCATAATGATGCACACTAAGTTCCTGGTGGCTACATGCAGCAATAAAGGCCACCTTTGAGGATCTCTGTGCACAAACTGTCTGCTTCCGGATACCAAAGAAAAGAGGTATGCTAGGGGGACTAAGCCAGAAGTCCCAAGTCAGGCAGCTCTCCTTAAAACAGTACGACTTAAACCAGGCTAAAATCAGAACAGCCTTTAAACAATACGACTTTTGAAATCAAAATATTTTGCAAGAAAAAAATGAAGCAGCACATACGTGTAAAGTGTACTAGTGTGCAGCGCCAGACGTTTCTGTCTCCAGCACCGAGAAGCCTTCTCACATAATTGTGCCTCTGCAAGGCTACCTGTCAAACTCCATAAACCTTCTGCCTTGTCCTCCTTCACATCCTTCCTGAAAACTCTGCCAAAATGACTCTACTAGGCTTCAATCTGATAGCACTGAGACAGCTGGTAAGCAAAGACTCCCTATTTTTTATGTAAAACACGTTTACTTTGCAGGCATTTCAGCCTCCCGTAATGCATCCACTCTTGCTGCACTGTTCTTGACTAATATTTTGTGTAATTCTACACTAGTTTATACGAGCATTTAGGAGATGTAGTGTTTTTCTTTCCTGAAAGCACTGCTTACAACGATCCCTAATGCTTTATCAAGTGTTCTAGAATTTACCAGGTCAAAATTATAAAAAAACACAACCCATAATTTTATGAGCAGCTAAGGAAAATTAATAGCACATGCTTTGCTTTAGTGTCAAATGCTTTTAGAAGAACTGGTATGTTGCTGCATAGAATAATACAGCAGTGAGGAAAAAATTAAGTATATTTAATATGACTTTAGTTCACTGACCTCAGTGGGAATATTGCCTGAAAAGAAGCTACAAAACTGGTGCTGACCTTGTTATCTTAATTTCTGGAAAATTACCAAACTTTTCTTTTTCCCTTCCACACTGCAGTCTGAATTTTTTTTTACTGAGGGACAGCTTTTAATCTCCTCCTGCTTCCCAACTTTGAACTATAAATCACTACCCAATTATGTTAGATAGATCCTTAGAAAAAAACCTAATAATGGTAGTGGTCATGGTTAAGAAAACATACTAAGCCCATGATGAAGACATTTAAAGACTGGAAGGCTAACACTTGATCAATTAACACTATGCTTCCTTCAGTTTTTTAAGTAGCTGAGAAAAGAATGCAAATGCTTGCAGACATATGAGCGTCTTTGCGATGAATATGTATTTCAGGATTTCAAACCGAAATTTCACAACATCTTTCAGCAAGTTTTGCCATTCTAAGCCATACTCTGATGTTCTGCCAAATTAGTCATCATCTCATA
>JAOXJM010000019.1:58114970-58134881 GCA_026413425.1 Tringa solitaria
GCTGCAGTCCACAAACTACACTGCAAAGTACATCACACAACTCATTAAGTCCCTCAGACATGAATATTACTGTCTTCTACTGATAAAAGAATATGTTAATATTTGTAAAGAAATGAGATACTATGATGACACCCATAATAACAACTGTGTAGCCAGTGAGCTACTATAAGATTGCTAATTTTTAAACAATCAGTTTTCCAAGAGCTTAATTCACTTTAATTTCAAAGTTACTGGAAAAATTTTGAACTGTTTTAAGAGGGTTTGATTAGACTTCTTGTGTATTATTCCCACGCACCAATATTTTAGGAATTGTGTGTCTATCCAATGTCCACAGAATAGTTTGTGATGCCATTAGTATACATGTCCAAATATTAACTTTCTGTCCTCTATAACAGACAAGAAGTCAATCATTAGTTTTGTATATACTGGAATATTATTTATAGAAATACATTTTAGAGACCAGTCTTTCCTCCTTTAAAATATTAACTGTAGCATAACCCACTGCAACCAGTGCAAATATCAGAAACATTACTAATTTTAAAATTTCCGAAATAACTTTATAACAATTATCCTAATACCCAAGTATCCAAGTGCATTTTTTAATTAAGTGTCTGAAGTTCTACTACCTTTTTTTAGGTAGTAGAACCTAAATGTTCCAAAAATGTTTTAACTATTTGTGCATTAGAAAGCAACCCCAGCCCTGATACATATATAAAAATAAATATATCTTAAAAAGAGAGTGAGCATGCAAACATGCAGGAGACCTAATTAGTAAAATGGAATTCAAACTCCAGCTGCCCAGCTCTTACAGATGCAACTTCTTAGAAACTTGGAACTTCAAATGTTGAAATTCCATAGTTCATACATTTACTCAAGACACAGGCTTAAAAATGGTACTAGCATTTATATAAGAAAAATCCCAGAGAGCAGCAATTTACTTGCACTTCTGACATCAGGAAAAGGTTTATTATAGGATGAACTTATAAGAAATATTGCTTCATTGTGCATTTTTTTTCCAGTAAAATTAAATGCTATCACTGCTGGGTGTCACAGAAATCTTCACATTTGATGTAGGTATGAGAGATCAGTTACAGAGTCACTGAGTTGAACTAACTTTGACAAAAACAAGTAGTTCAGTTATACTACATATAACAGATTATAAACACAACTTTAATAAGCTGCCACTGCACTGCAGCTGCAAGAACTTGAATGAGATGACATTAATTATCTTTTCAAAAAATTTATCATAATACAAGATTTAGACATTACAGTTATCAGCAACATTCTTCTAATTTATAGTTTGGAAATTTAAGCTATTATTGTAAACTTAAAGAGTTTGGAAAGTATTGCACTCTCTTTCTAAACTAAAATATATGATATAGATAGTATTTTACATACAATATTTTATACATATTTGTTTTCGCATTGCAATTAAACAGGCAAAATTTACATTTGTTTTGTGGCAAAGATTTAATTTCAGACCCTAGTCTGAAGTTCCTGTAGCACTGTGAACAGAAGATGTCAAATCATGATCAGATAGAAAGGAAACAGTGGCAGCAGCTGCTCCAGGAGGCACGGGTGCAAGCACATGACGACAAATTGGGCATGTTCCCGACTACAAAAAAAAAAACAAACACACAACCCTGGGTCATCTGCACAGTTTGCATTCAACTATGTTGGAAAGCTAAGGATTATTATTTATGAAGTACTTAATGTCTTCACAACAACACTGTCTCAAAAGTCAGATTTGACTGGATGGCTACCTAGAGCTAAGAGACAGCTAACAATGCCAGAAGAAAGCTTTGTTTTGCTTTAAAACCAGTTACACAGCAGATACATCAGGCCCTCTGCAATGTCTTCTTCAAAGAATTGATTTTACAGGTGGGAATTTTTTTTTTTTCAGTCAAGGATTAAAAATAAACTAAGTATAGCCCAGATCTAAAAAGAAGTATTTTGTCCTACTTTTCAGCAAAAGCAATTTACTATGACAGCAGAAACAGGGAAGACATAATACAAGCAATATCAAAGTGGTAATTGACAGTATCAGGATAAAAAAAAAAAAATTATAAACCCACCACCAGCCCATGCTAGAGGTGCTCTTATCTCCCTAGTCTGAATCAATTACTCTTCCTCTTATATCTCTTGAGGAAATGATGTGTTATACTGTAGGCCCACTGAGAACTAGCAAGTCCAGACTCCTACTGTGTGTAAAGCAGAGTGCAAGTGCAAGGAAAAAAATATCAATTCATTAATTACAGTTCTTTTAGTCTAGTCTCAATATGATATACGCCTTTAAGACATTTAGAAGGAACTGATTACAGATTATGAAAATGAAATCTAATACAATATAAATTTACCAAAAATATTTTTTAAAAAAATTGATCTACAAGCTTTCCAGCATTTCTCCCACCAACTTCCTGTCACCATAAATTGATGTGACATCCTGCCTACACACATCAGATCCTCTGCTCTTCTCAGACAAAAACAAAGCCATCTTCTTTACTTCAAGGTATGAGTACAGCAAAGAAACTTTTCTTGTACCAAAACAAGTTATAACTCATCCAACTCTTTCACTTTTACTAAAGTCAGACCACGTTTTTCCTCACAAAAATCCCCCCTCTATTCAAGAAATCGCCCTTCAGGCAAGTGCAGATACAAATTACTTTCCTCACTGGCACTACAATTTGGTTCAATAATGCATAAAATTAAGAGCCAGTTATTTCTTGGTATTTCATCCCACATTTTCAAAAAGTTAAAGTCTTCCCAGAAGAATGCAAATACTCAAAAAAATCCAGTAAAACCTCACTGATCCTGTAGTACTTACCTTCTGTAACCAAAGAGTTACACAAGGTTTGTGAAACAAATGATGACAGGGTAGCTCTGTTACGATTTCATCTTTTACGTATTCACTGCAACAGATAGTGCAGCACTGGTCTTGACCTACACTCACGATGAAGAAAAAGCACTGTTATTTTGTTTTACATCCAAGATGAGCTGAAATTAAAATACACATTATCAACAGTATCACTAATGAGTACAAAATACAATTGCAGTTCAGTAAAGATTAGTTTTCCAAACTGACCAAAGTTATATTCAGTCTGATTCAACATTCAAAAGCTCTTAGAACAGCATTGCCAGCTGCACAGTAAGGATGTTTAAATACTGTATCTATGGTATTACAGAACTGGATTTCCTCTTATAAACTTTGTAAAAATTAATTCTTAATTATTTTTGCATACCTTCATGGCCATCTGTGATGATAATCTGTGGCAGACAATCTATGGTTTCTTTAGTAGCTGGTGGCTGAGCCTGTTCAACATCAAATCCAAGAGATTCCAGATGTGCCATAGCAGTCTGAAAAAGGTGAACAGAGACCAAGTCCTCTTACTCAAAAATGTAACATTCCATACAAAAACAAAAAACAATGCTAATTCTATTGGCATTACTTCCTTAAATGGAAATTATGTCTGTCAGACTAACCATTACATCATTTTTATTTTCATAATGAGTGGTGAAACTGAAGGTCAAAACAATAACAGCTTGTTTTTTAAGCTTTCTTAAAGTACCAGGACAGAGTCAAAACTTATTCTCTAATGAAAATTTGTTAATTCTGGAAAGTTTCAGAAAAGGCAGCAAGTCAAAAATGTAATAAAGCTTGCTTATACAAAACTGTCATTATGTATCGCTTCCTGAAAATAAAAGCCTCATTAATGTGTTTCTGGGATTCAACTATTGAGTTACTCAGGTAGAAACAAAAATAGTATAGTGCATTGACTACACTACCAATATAGTCTTTCAGTAAAAAACAGGATCTACATAGACATTTCTCATCTGTATAATGACAAAGTGCTCTGAAGTCCTCTTGTTTGAAACCTAAATTTTTCACTGTACTAAATCTTTAAGACTCTGATGCCACAGCAGGCAGATTTGACGTTTACATCATACATTCAACCCCACAAGACGCTAAAAGGATCTTCAGCAGAAAAACAAAAAAACCACAAAATTCAGACTGGTTATATTCAGTGAGAAATGTCAAATGTTTGTGGCAGCAGAGAATCGGCATGAGCTAACAGACAAATATTTAGAACTCCTACCACCACATATATTCTCACCTATAAATTTGCTAATTTAAAGGAAGTCATAGGACAGTTATTGCTAGTGCAATATGCAAGTCCACCTGCAAGACAAGTACACTTATCCTATTTAACAGCTTGAAAACATTCAATTCTACTACAGCAGACAACACTGTCTTACTAACATTACAGCAATTTTAGTAGTTCTAACAGTATTTTGCTACATCTGCAGTGGTCTGAGAATAATCCATAGGCAAAAATATTGTGCTTAATCAGATTAACTCCTACAGCTGGAAAAATGAGATATTATCCCAGCAGACAGAAAGATGCAATATTACCTGTGTCAAATCTATCTATATCCAGTGTTAGTACTCTCAAACAGAAAACAATTTACAAAAGCATTCTTTTGTGTAGCTTTCAAAAGCAAACACCACAAACATCACAGATGGAAAGCTTCACAATGACTCTGATACTTAAAACCACATCTTCAAAACCAAAGCAAAGAAGTGCCCATTTTACAACTTTTATAAGATACCTTTGTAACTTCAAATATACCTTTATTTCCTTCCTCTTATTACTTGTGCAACTGCTTACTGCTCCATGTACCATAAACAAAATGCTGGACATTGTTAAAGACAGGATTGATATAGTCTACAGGGATCTGAGCTCCTCACATCTCTGAATCAACACAGGAAATATTCACAAATGAAGTCACTGATGCTGCAGAAACAGCCAACCTGTTCTATACTGCTAATGAAGTAAACCAAAAACTCCCAGTTAAGTAATTTCTTTAAAACAAATGGAAGTATGCATGATTTATTTTTTTTACAAGTTATTATACTTATGATCCCAGAGCCTGATAGAACATAGATTTTTAAAAAAATATTTAATATATTCACTACTTCTCCTCTCAAATGTCACAATTAATTGGGACAGATGTCCCCCAACCCCAATTAAGATACACTTGAATTTTGGATGCATTATCATGTCACATCCTGTTCAAGTGTTTCATAGCTACAGTAAATTAGTTTGCTGGATAGAGAAATTTTTGGAAAATTTTCTGAGCTATAATAGAGCCTTGTAATAAATCATGTTGTTTAGGTGAAAAACATCTGCCTAATGAATCTACTATTTTAGAAAAGAGAGTTTCGGGAAATTTAAGAAAGTAGATTAAGTAAATTAGTAACAAAATTAATAGAGTCATAGCCATTAGACAGATTATTATTGATGTTGTAATCAATCCAAACCCAATCTGTTCATCAAATTGGAGTCATACTAATGCCAGTCAAAGATCAGAATTCTCCACTACAAAACCTGTGGTACAAAAACACATATTACCAGGAAGCAGATGGGTTATTTTTTTAAACTCGAAGCAAATGCAGAGGTATGTTGCACCCATAAGGTAGAATCAGACTAAGTGAGATTTAAGTAACAGCTGTTTTCCCTATAAGCCAGATCTAAATAATACTGAAATAGCATAACTGACAACAAATAGCCTGCTAGAAAGCAGAGCATAAATATACAGATATTATGTAACTGCAAAGTGGCAAATCAGCTTGGGGTACAGTTGTTCAAACTGAGAAAGAAAACAGGCAATACAAGGCAGTAAGATCTGGATGGTGAGAACAAAAGTTATAGACCAAGCACAGGAGGCATTTGGTGAATCTGAAATCTGATCATCCTGTAGAAAAAAAATGACTAGCAAGACCAGAATAAGCCCTGAGCCCCAAAATAAGATGACGATGTCAAGAACAGATGAAATCACTCCCTTTACTCTTGGGGAGAGAGATGAGGAGCATAAAACACCAATCATGAGGAAGAAAGACAATTAGCTTCAATTCCTATTTCTCTCAAAGAGCCTTCAAGCCTGGTCACTTTGTGAGGGGTATCTTAGTAACACAGGTCAATGATCTCTAACTGCATATATGTATCAAGTAGGGAGTTGCAATTATGCAACAAAAATTGTCATCATGTTACAGACACTGTCTAGATACCTTATAAATGTAAAATCAAAAATTGCATTTTCTGGCAGAAAGCAGAGAAATTTTCAAGAATCTCTCCTACCCAGACTTGAAAAGTTAGCTCAGTTTGGTCTTTGCATCCCAATAGAAACTTTTTTTTTTTTAAAAGATTTTTTTCCCTGAAATGCTCTGTCATATTTTTGATATCTGAGCAAGCACTGTGACCACAATACCAAAGAGAAAGAAAAGGCTTTGTAACACTATGAGATACTTGCTGTTCCAATCAAAGGTTTTACATTTTTAAATTTTGTGGAACACACTTCTACATATTCATCTACAATTGACTGACAACCAAGAAAGTTGTGTTTAAAGGCAGTTCTTAACATCCTTCCAGGATGTTTAGTTTATGTTAATCCAGTCAGGGACAGGGTGATATATTTTATTAAGAGATTACACTAGACTGGCTTTTTGCAAATCCTCGTTTATAGAAAGCAGAAAACATTGGATCCCAATCCTGTCTGCATCTTACTGTGGTCATTAAAAGATTAAGTCTGGATAAGCAGATACTACAGAGCCTTCTTTTACTCACTTTTTCTCAAATTCCAGAAATATTTGTAATATTAAGAGAAACGTTGAACAGTTTGGAATAATCCTTGCTCTTATTTTCTGAAAAATTTTAGTAACCATTTTCATACTGCAAAGAGGTGCTCTATATGTTCTGCTTGAAATTTGGAGGAAATAATCAGAATTTTTATCAAAACCCATGTGGTCCGTTTAGTCACAGCCAATACAGCTGCTCCTTTGATTAGTCTATTGCCAGCTGACTCATTCAGATTATGTCAGGCTTTTATGCTCACTGTAAAATTTCAGTCATCTAAGTGCTAATTTCAAGCCCTAACACTATCTAGGAAAATTAGCTTTCCCTCTTGTCCAACATCCACAGTGACCTGCACCACAAGTACCAGAGAGTAACTACCTTTTTAGTCATCTACCTGCTTGCCAAGTGTGTTCAATGACACTGCGTTCCTGGTGACACTAACATAATTACAGCATCTTCTCAGCCAGCCATGCACACAGCCACCTAGGATTGCTTTTACAGGTCAGCCTGACAAGAGTGCACACGTCTCTTCTGACAGTAACTAGGGAACTGTTGTTAACACAGTAATGAGAAAGAAAACCTCAGAGCCATAACCTCAGTCTCCTCTTTAAGTGTTAACATATAGATTAAAAAGGGAAAAGACAGGATTAGTTTCCCCTCTCTACACAGATCATCTTGCTTTGGTGCAAAGGAGGGGGTCAGCTGCTTCTGTAGTTCTGTCCTTTTTGATGTAGTGAGAACCAGCAGCTATGAAAGAGACAAGGAATTTTCTCTACACAACTTCAAAATACTGCTTTTATAATAAGGATATCATCAGACCTCCTACACACTAATAAGCAGTTCTGAAGTATCTCCAGATGAGCAGTGGTAACAAGATTCTACACAGCTGGAGGAGACCCTATGTTACTTGATCACAAATAATGCTGACCTCCCACATACCATGGGGGATGCACAATACCTGGAAATTGAATGACTGCCAACTTCAGGAAACAACCCTTCCACCCCCTTGGAAAATCCTCACAAAGTTTATTCACAAAATCATTGATTTTTTTTTCCTATGGATGTGAGAAAAAAAATCTACGATTGTTCCAGTGACTGTCAGCTTTAGAAAGCATTTTAAAGCATCCTTGGTGTTCTGTCTGCAAGCATACTATGACTTAGTCTGCCCTGTTCACCCCTTTTAACTAAGAGCTAGGAGTCAAATTGCCCCTTGATGCCCCTAAGCTTATGTCACACACAAAACACTCAATTTAATTGTTGTAATATCATATTATATGTCTACATATAATTTAACTCTTATTTTGACAAATACCCTGCAAGGAAGACTTCTGGCAGTGCAAAAATTGTCACATTGCATCCAAGTGAATTTCAGCTAGCTCCATATTCACTCTGACAGTGACAAACATCATGTAACACAGAAGACAAAGATCATAACTGTGCTAGTTCTTGACAAAAAATGCTCTGGTTTATGCAAAGTTAGATAGATTAAAAGAGATTAGAACAAGGTAAAGATAAAAGGCTTTTTTGCTTTTGGGTGGTTTGATGTTTTGTGTTTGCTTTTTTTTTTTAATTTTAAAACACATGGACTTAAAGTAGTCAAATAGAGAGAAGTCTTCTACCGAGGAACAAGCAGTATGAGACATTCAGCTGTACTCTTGCCAAAAAACATGCTGGAACAATCCACAGGCACAGATCCATTATGAATTTATGAAATTCCCTCTGTTATGCAGGGAATTCAGCAATATTCTTTAGAATAGTTTAAATAGCATATGTTTATACTGCTAGAAATCAGTAATTTTTTTTAAGAGAAAATACATACTCTAAAAGAAACAGCACTATGACTTCTTGACTACATTTAAAAGAACTTCCAACATTTATTTTCAAGCTTGCAGACCTGAAAGTTCAAGCTGAAACATGAAGGTATTTTTTCCTTGATTCTCCTGATTTTCAGATTATGCTGTAAAACACTTCAGTAATAAAAACTTGTCACACCACCACTGATATAATACCAGCAAGAATATTTTAATACCTCCATAGCTGCTTGTAAGCGTCCCTCTATTGCCATAAATGCAAGAAACTGAGGATCCATATAAGGAAAGGCTTGAGCAAGCCCTAGGCCATCCCCAAACTCATCAAGTATTCTGAAAAACATGAGTCAGGAAACATGTTATTAATTTCAAAGTAAACAGTAATAACATCAGGGCTGGGTACATCAAATTACTGCACATCACTGATTATACACACATGAGGAGATTGTGTTGTGTTGACCTTGGCCAGCTTACCAGATATCCACCTTGCTGCCTGGCACTGTCCCATTTATCCCTGTTGTGCTTTTTCACAATATAACTTCACAACGAGAAAATACCAGTGTTCCTGGCACATCTACCCTATAGTTTATAATATTTTTAATAAGCACAAGAAAGCAAGCATTAAATCTCTCATGGAAAGCATTCTGTCTAGCTCAGTCTTACTTTAAAAGAAAGGCACTACACTATTCTAGGATTAGGCTCTGTAAATGGCTAGGATCACCTTCTTGGTATTTGCCGACTTTTTGTAATAAATATATTGTGGTGTTCTTCAGTATTCTAGTGACAGAATATTGAGTGAAGAATTCAAAATTATGATAATATTAGGTAAGTGGATGGCATTTTAAAGAGATATAAAATAAGCATCTAACTTATACCAGATGCAAAAGAGAAAAAGACCAATTATAGAACTGTACTGACTTGAATGCTGATTACACTCATATTGCTTTACTTTTGTTATACTTCCACTACACCTATCATCTTGAAAATTAATTGAAAAAGTACACCCATCCCTTGAATATTTAGCACACCACAATTTCCTCAGATCACAGATTTCACAAATCTACATTCTTGCTCTCTTTAGAAGAAGCATAACTTGAGTTTAAAGGCTTATAGGTGAAGTGCTATCAGCCTTTGAAACAAGTGCTTATGGATAGCCATGAGTATTTTTGACATCTTATATAAAAAAAAACAAAGTAGTGAATACAAACTGCTGAAATTAATGCCAGAAACTGTCAAAGGCATACCTCCACTCCACATCCAGATCTTCACTCACACTGGAGTCATCCTCAAGGTTGTTATTTCCATCCAACAGGAAGAATGCAGGATGCACAAAATCACTAACTAGATAATTTTCCTCATCACTGCTACTTTCTGCATCATCCCGGTACAGTAACCAAGGAATCTCTCCTTCCTCCAATATTATCTGTTCCCTTCAATGACAAAAATGAAAAGCTAAAACTAAAAATCTAGAACTTAAAAACACATGCAAGTAACAAAAGCTACACATATTACAACATCTGTATGTTTCTCAGACTGCAGTCTCAGTTTAGGAATTTATTATTTGCTGTACAAAACAACAAACGCCTAGTGGTATCAGCTCCAGACTCAGAATCTAGTAACACCCATGACTGTCACAAAATTATTTGTCTAATGCTTAAGGCCAGCAGTACAACAAGTAGATTGCTTTACATTTCCCCCAGCACAGGCAGTATCCCTGGCAGATCTAGTAAATTTGGTACTAAAGATTTTCTTGTTCATCTACAAGGTCCTAAAGCCACTAAAAAGAAAGGCTCTCTTGACACCCTGGAACAGCCTTCATGGGGAAACTTGGCCTGAATGCAAAGAGATATTATTTGCAAGAGAAGCTACCTGCAAAAGGAGAAAGGCTCCTCTCATTTCTGGAATTTCTAGAGGAGCACAAGTCACCTGGATGTTTAAAGCCACAAGGATGCAGGACCCCTTTCCTTATCAAAGGGCAAATAAACTGGAAACATGTTAAAAAAGGGTATATTTGCAGGCTGTTCACATCAAAGAAACAGGTACACAGGTCCATTGTTGTTGTTTTGAAACAGATGAGTTTTCATAATGTTTTTCTAAAGCCATGCAAATTCTCCAGACCTCAAGAGACAGCCATATTAAAAAAGCAGCAGCAGAGACTTGGACTGCTTGGTACTGTCGACTTAAGAGTAGAAGAAGCTGAAAGAACACTTAGACATGGCTTGTTGCTTTATAAAAAGACCCAAACTAAGAATATAAGGTCAATAGTAGATGCTTACAAACCAAATTTTCCTTGGTTATTTATAGCTACAAATTTTGACTTGCAACAAAGGCAACAAACATTTTATAAAGTAAACTACTGAATGACTGAAAAAATAGGTTCTCAGCAAGCAAGTAGTTCAAGTTTACATTAATCACTGATAGACCTGTAGAAATGAAAAGCAACAGTGGAATATGAGAAGCAAAAAAGCAAAGACATAAACAACCACTTTGCAAGGAGTACTAAGCAGTATCAGAATATGCTTATGTAAAATATGTGTTTAAAAAGCTAGATTAGGCAATTTAATTATAAAGTCTGTACATCCAGCCTATTATCCTTATTGACTACAAATCAATGCCCTCTCATTATTTCTAAATCTTTCATAAAATAGAATTGTTTGCATGACATGCCATTTTTTCCCCTGATTTGAAATACATATGACTACCCAGATTATTTTGATGTAGGCAGGTGATTATTGCTAGTACAGTAACAAGTTTTAGAACTGGTATTCTGTGTAGTGTCACGTGGATACCATGTTACTGCTGATGTCAGAACTTACAGGAATTTAGTTAACAAAATAAAACCATACCCTCCTTGGAAACAGATGTCTGTGTTCTCCTCTTCTATACCACTGCTGCTGGTCTGCACTTCAGGCCCACAGTCCTCCCTGCCTGGGAGGGAGCTGTCATCACTCGAAGACTGGGCTTTTTCTGTAGCAGTAAAATAGCTAGGCAGAGCTGTAGACCATTCTCCATCACTCCATTCTGAACTGCAATTTAAACAAGGCAATGGGGTGTGAATTTAAACACTGCTTTAGGGGAAAGAAAACAGACACAAACATGTTGTTATTTCCTACTTTTCTATGAACACTGCTTTCAATATAGAGTATTTGCTCTAGCAGAAATTCATCTTGTACTATTCAGAGATGTATTATAAGGCAAGTATACATAAAGAGCTGATTAAAAAAAAATCAGTTCCTAAGAAAGAATTTTTCCCATTCCACTTCATAGAAAAGTTCTTTTCTTCCCTCTCCAGATTTTCAGGGTTCATAAAACAACTCAGGAATACAATGCAAGATCCACTATACACAACTTTCTCCCAGCACACAAAGACAGCAGCAGTGACACTGAGAATACCAATGGTTGCTTAACGAACATTAAGCAATGTTGGCCTTACTGCTCAGCCAAACAAAACTTAAAGCTCTCACAAATCTCTAAACCATACAGGATGGTCATTTTTTTAAAATCATACAAAGATACAATGGATGCCTTACAGTAAATTATATAATCCACTAGCCTGAACAGATAAATGTCAGGGAGTTTTTCAAAGAGAATTTTCTCAGCCACCCCATATGAAATGGCAGTTAAATAACAAGTTGTGGGCAGCTTAAAAGCTTAAAAAAAATAGCTATGTTAGTAGAATATTGAGAAGGATAAACTTATCTACGGCTACATTTGGACATTTGGTAATGCCCCTTAAGCAGATCGCTCAATACTAACAGTGACAGTTGACACCTAGCAAAATTCAGAGAATAGTCAACTAGCTATGTCACTTCAAAAATTTACAGAAATCTAATAAATATGGGAACAACAAACACACTTAATAGAGCACATTTGACACAGCAATCCACAAAACATGCAGCTCAGAGTTTTCAATCTGCCAAACCCAGTATGTCTATGTGTATCAATGTTATCTGACCATATTCTGAAATTGCTTGAGTTTGTGTCCCATTAACTAACAAATTCAGATTTGCACATTATTTACACAAAAGATTAAATACTAATACAGGAATGAAATTTTACCTGTCTTCATCATTGTGGGACATTGAGGAGTGTCTGTTGCAGTCTTCAAAATCATCCCAGACAGTGTTATCATCTGGCTCTTTTTTTTGTTCTTGAGCTGCTGCATTTTTCCTTCGTATTATTGCTGTGTTCTTTTGATGACCTTCATATTCTCTTGAGTCAAAGAATATACTAGAACTTATCTCTTTGCTATTTTTGAAGGCATGCTCAGCACAGCCTTGCTGGATTTCATCAACTTCATGTCTTCTCCAGGAACCATTTTCCTCTTTATTGTCTTTAGGGAAAAAGTTCTCTCTCTCCAACTCGTTAGCATTATTTGCTTTTCTTATTTTAGGTCTCACTACTAGCTCAGGTGAGTTATCTTGGTCATTCCTTCCACCATTGACATTTAATTCATTAGCAATTGTTATAGGGGTTCTGATTCCAACATCCACTGTATTTTTTATCTGCTGTGTTTCACAATCGGCATCACTCAAGTTACTTTTCAGTATAGCTTGATCTTCAGCAGAAGAATTAGATGTCCTGTTGCCTGAACATGCCAAGCCTGAATCTATGCTAAAATATCTCATTGAAGGCATTGGTCCTGCTTCTTCACAACATTCTGTGTAAACACTGTGATTGAGACTGGACAGTTGGGACTGTAAGTCAGTAAAAGACTCTATGTTTTTTTCTAACTCAGAAAACATGTTATCTAGTGTTCCCTGAAATACACTGTCTGTTTCTCTTGCCAAAGAAAATTTGTCCTCAGCATCATCTTCCTCTCCATCACTGCTATCTGGCTCATAAGAGTCAATGTTTACAAAAGCAATTCCATTCTGACCATTCAAATCATTATGCTCTCCAGATGCATATTCTGTAAGGTCCTCAGAATTTTCATAAGGATTCATAAAGTTCCCTGAGATTTTGTTGCCTTCCAGACCATCAGAGAATAGAGAAAATGGTGACACGTTCGCTTCAGAAGTTTGGCTTGATACACTTTGGGAAATGGGTTCTCCAGTTCCAATATTTTCTAATACAGGGTCATCCAATAAACCAGCAGAAAACCGAACCGACAGACTGGAACCTTTACAGAAAGTTGTAAGAAAGAATGCATTGGAATAATCAAAAGCAATTGAAATATTCTCATCTACAACAACTGCTCATGAAGAGGAAAGGATAGTTCACTAGGGCTGCAGTGCAATTGATAGAAATATTTACCAGAGATGCAGTCACTCTTCACTAATAAATTTATGCCTCGCTTATATAAACTAAGCATATAGAAATAGACTTAAATGATACACTTTCAGCTCAGTCTGATCACAAAAAGCACAAGTATTAAAGGAACGTGTGCATAAGCAGCACTTTTTCATTGTTTATGGAAAGGGGAAATTTAAGATGAGAGGAGGTATCTGGAAAAAACCACACTAGAAGATTAAAAAAGCTGCAACATTTCTTTCCATAATTTAAAAATTGGACTATCCATCCATTAACTGGCTAAATTGTGCCTCCTGCCACACTCAGACAAAGCCATTTATTGCTACTATAAATTACATACTAATAGCACTATATTTTCTACATGCAGCTGTGAGTGCAACTCCTCATAAGGAGAAAATAACAGCAGGGATGAATGTGGAATTACAGTTAGTAGTTACCATCATCACAAATTCAGTTTGGTTATATTACACTTGAATACCTCTTGCATAAAGAGATAATAAATATTAAACCCAGCAGCAAGAGTTAGAGAAGGTAAAAACATGTATACTGCTACTAAAAAATTAATGCTTAGTTGAAGTCGCTTGTAAACTTGTAATCAAGGCAATATCCAAACTATTTTTGAACATACAATGGCTTGCATGACTTCATGAGAGCACTTAGAGTTTTAAGTCAGTATTTAGAAATTTGGAAACTTGATTATAAGAAAAAAAGTGAGACATGCACGCTTAGTTGAAGGGATTCTACCTAGATAGAGGTAGGAAAACAAGTAAAATTAGTGTTCCAGGGTTAAAAAAATAATCTAAATAGATAATCCAAGCCTAGGTTGGCGAATTCATGGCAATGAAGTCTTGCAAGAGCTGTGCTTCTAATTACTGGGAGCCCAGCTTGCAGGAAGCAATGCTGTAACATTAAATTTTATCTAACTGAAATCTTGAAGCTTCTTCACAAAATTGCTAACAGCTGAGGTTGGCAGGCAGCATCCTCTGGATATCTTACAGTCCACGCTTCTTGCTCAAGCAGTCACCTATAGTAGGTTACCAAGGACCAAGTCCAATCAGATTTAAAAATTTCCAATGGTATCTCCTTCCACCCATCTTCCACAATTGCTTAGATGTATACAGGAAAATATGCAGCATGCTTTAGGTAGCACCCACCCATCAAAAATTAAGTATTAGCTGGGTTAAAATGTAACCTAGTTGAGGTACGTGAAATAAATCTACATCACATAAGTCTCCAAGAAAAATGGTATATGACAACGTTAAATTAACAGTATGGTATTATTAAAAAAAATTCAGAAGGAGAAAGCAGTTGCACAACAGTCTATATAGAAAGGAGAAAAAAATACACCTTTGGAAGATCTGAGACTATATAAAACTTTTTTTTAGCAGAAAACCTTATACACTCAAGTACACTGGATATGTTTCTAATCCAACAAGCCATTTTGTGTTTCTCTACGAAATTATTATTCAGATACTGAAGTCACAAAAGACATTTTGGGAAATACTAACGTTCAATATTCATTAAACAAGAAAGGGAAGTGGTCTGACAGGTATAAACAAATAAGGAGAACCTCTGAAGACGTTTTATAGTCTTAAACTAATTTCCACCATAACTACACTAAAATTGACAAAGCCAGAACAAGCTGGTCCATGATACATCAAATACTTCACAGCCTAGTTCCAAATAGGCTGTGTGATTTGTAATTTGATTTGAATACAGAATAATTTGAATTATACTGTTATGGCTATCTAGTTGGTTAGAATGAATTAACTCACTCAGGAACGCACTTCTTCAGGTAAAGTTAAAGAGCCTAAAATAGACTATATGTTCATTCACCTTCATGATAATTTTCATTCTATAAAGCCATATGAAATGCACTTTACACGTATTATTTAAGTGGCTACTGTTTTCTCTTAACATTTCTCTATGTGCCTTTCCCCTCAACCCACATACACCCCAGTTTGCAGTTAAATAGCACATACACACAGATACATGCACTTACATGAAGAATTCTCTCTCTGAACATCCTCCCATTCTAATCGTTCACAGTCTTCATCTCTGTCTTGGCTATTCAAAGATCGTCTAAAACCAACACAGGCACGTCTTCTTCCATATCTTCGACCTGTAACAGTCCGATACCCTGCTGCAGGTTTGGGCCAGGCAGGTTTGCCAGCTTCTTGACCCATTGCTACATGAAATTATGGAGAAAAGGGAGAAACAAAGAGTCTGCATTAGACAACAATATGTATTTATAATTTCCCTCTTTCTCAGCACTTTGATATATATATATTTTTAGCAAGGAATTTCACATTTCTCTGAAGTCTTAAGCTTCACTTACAATTATTAAGAACCTGAAGTACCCTGGGCACGTATGTTATGAAAGCACATAACACAAGTTTTCATCTACATCAAATAACATTGACAAACACCAATATTGCCCCCCACCTTAACATGTCTGTAGTAAATAACAGAAATTTTGTTAAAAAATATTTAAAACTCAAGTCCAGATTTCATGTGACTTTTTTTGAACGTGATACACTTCTGCATATAGCTCTGACACAACACATGCCAGATTGCAAAAAACGTTTGCAAGCACTCTCATGGAAAAAGCTTTCGGGTAATGCAGCACAATTCAGCCAGCCCTAGCTAGCTTATCTCTGTGACAGGAAGAAAACAATTAAAGAAATCACACCTTCTAAAACAAGAGTCCCAAAGACGAGTCTTTATTCTTTACACTAGGCAGTATGTTTAGGCATGGCCATACAACACAATTGCCCTCATATGGCTCCTATTATTATAGCAGTATTCCCTATTAACGGATCTTAATGCTTTTACTGAGAAATCATGGGATAAGTAGTACAAGGAAACTTGAAAAATGGCAGGGAAAAGCTGCCAATATTGTAATGAAGAAAGATCTTCATATAGCAGTAGTATGAAGTATTAATAATCTAACATAAGCATCCACATCCAAAGGCTGTTGCTTGTACAAATGCAATTAGACATTCAGTATTTCAGATGTTCAGTGTCTTTTTCATGTCCCTCTAGGTCAGTTTTAATCTTTACTAAACACAGAATTAACATAGCTTCTCTGTTCTTGAAACTAACTAAAAAGGAGATATTAAAGTCCAGAAAAATAGAGTTTGTAAGCATTAACACAGTTTTCTGAATTTCAGAAAAATAAAGCTTTTTTCTTTCCCAGCTGTTAAACTCTTCATTACCTTCAAAAAGAGACTATCTATATGCAGAGTTACTATTTATTAGCAATTACTTTATGGAGCTTTGTGTAGTATAGCCACTAGTAAGGCTGGTACTTGCAGTAGGTAGACTGTTAAAAGATATGACTGCACACATGTACTAACTATCAAAGAGTACAAGCAGATTTGTGTTGTTTTGCTTTTTTCCTGTGTTTGTGTTTTTAACTAGCATCACTGTTGAAGCTGTTGTTTTCCTAGGACTAACATACAGGAAACTAACTCTGTTGCTGCCTACCTAACAAATCATGAAAAATAAAACGCAAGAGAAAAATAAATACTTTTCTTGGGGCTGCACTCTTAGAAATCACAATTCGCTTAAAAGCTTTAACGAAGCATGAAGAAGAAAGCTAACTATTGTAAACTACAGTTTCCAGTAGAAGCTAGTCTTAAGAGATTCAGACACGATATTCTACAAGGTCTTGGTCTACAATTGTCAGCATGGCAATTCTGGTGACACTTCCTAGCGATCTGTACTTCAGTCAAATCTCTGTGGAAAAAATCCAAATATTTTCTGCCTGACCTACCAAAAAAAAAGTAAACACAACACAAAAAAAGAAAACAGGACAGAAACTTGAGTAGTATAATGACAGTGGAAGATTCAGGGCCTCAGAAAAAAAACCACAAGTTCAGGAAAAGAAAAATAATCACTTTCAGCCTGACATGAAAAAAATAAGGTTGGAGTAAACCAAAATTAGACTCTCAATAGAACACTTGTCACAAGAGTTACGGTTTCATTTCCAGGGAAATTGACAGCAACAGTGAAGATACCTGAAGTGTGTAAAATTAAAAGGCAAATATTTACAAATGAATTGCTTAAAATTACAACATTTAAGCAAACTATAGCATAAGGAGTCTTTCATCTAACGTTATCAGCTTCACTTTTTGTTATCTTTAGCTAATTCTAAGAAAACATTTGCTTCAAAAGTGTCGTGCTATAGCTCACCACATTATATCTATGTCTCTACATCTCCCTTAAAGCATGTAATCTTAGTCATGTCTTCTTCCCACACTTGAAATCTCTCCAACCACAGCACAATTCCATGAACACCGCCTCAGTCCAAACATGTCCATCACTAGCTGCAATATGGTGATGATGCTTATTCTTACATACCTGAGACAGAATTCACTTGAACCTTTGCAGAAAAAATTAGCCGGTATCGGAGGCTTTTTTCTCATTTCTCTATAAAACTATGTAGTTTGATCACATAGTCTCCCTTGAAAATATTTTCAGGGCAGGGTCCAACCCTGCCCATCCCACATCGGCAACAGAAAATAAAGTAGTCAATTCACCGTTAACTATACAACTCTTGCAATCCTTAGAAAGGTGTAAACTCTCTACCATCTTTGCCAAACAAGTCTCTGCAACCAATGCAAGAAGAAGTGGACACTTAATTCTCTTATTAATTAGTCAACCAGTTAATATCCTTAAGTCAATGAGTAAGCCACGTTTATTCAAGCAAGCGCTGACAATTCTTAAATTTTTTACTGCTTATAACATGCTTGGTTAGCAAACTGCCAGAGGAAGCTGACAATAAGCAGCCAAATCCAAACTTGCAGAGCAGAATCCAACATTTAGATTAGTTAATCAACACAGAAATCTGCCCCCAAACATGGCAATACCAGCGGTCAAACCAAAAAAAGGTAAAAATACAACATAACTGCCTTACTCTTAATTTTAGCTTGTTCTCTCAAACATCAGTGTTGTTCAAAACCAGATGTCCGCTCAAGAGTCAAACTCTGAATGCAAATGTTTTATTTTTTAAAATTGATTTTCACAGCATGCAAAAATCTTTAAAGTTGGGTGCAATGTACATTTTCTGATCTACTTACTCTGTATGTAAGAGAATTCTCTCATCTTGTATTCAGTTCTTAAAAGATACATCATGCAGTTATTTTTCTGCCCTTGGAAAGATTTATTGGATCAATATAGTGATGCTTTCACTGTTTACGGAACATTTGGATGTCACATTTGGTTTACAGGAGAGGTTAACTTCTATTTAGATATAAAATATCTCAAAATAAGAACAGGAGACATACACTTATTTGCCTACAGGCCTAAAATGGGCAGCATTTAGGCATCTGAATCCAGATACCCATTTACAAGAAACCCTTCAGGCAATTAAATTCCTGAGAAACATTAATATCCTCTGCCAGGTCCCTCTTCCAGGCTAACCCAACCTTAAAAGTGGGCATTGCTCTATCCTCTTTCAGAAGCTCAGTTTAGTAGGTCTGTTCAAAACACATCCAACACCTGCTGACAAAACACAGTTCTGCAAAACTCACCAGTCCTAGAGATGCAACACACCAGTGACTAAATAACCAAGGCAGGAAAAACAGGCTATTTATTCACTTCAAGCTAAAGATGTTTATACACACATCTCCAACCTTTCAAAAGGGTACCACAGTCACCTGAATTCCTCAAAGGATCACCAGCAGCTGTCATAAAGCAGAACAGCATTTTTTAGATTACCAGAGCTCAATTTTAAAAACAAAACAAACCCAGAAGAGGGAAGAGCATCTCCTAAAACATACAGTTCACAAACAGGTAGGTCCAGCCTCTCAGACACTGCCTTAGTCACTGATGCAGAGCAGCATGCTTCACTTCTACAAATACTGCACTGAGGACACCACTCCCTAGAGCCAGCAAACTACAGGCCGTAACACAGAAAGCCTGAGAACGTAGACCCAATCCATCTGACTCAAAAAAGTAACTTGTCCTCTCCTAAAAAAAAACCCCACTGATTTTTCAGAAGTAACACAATGTTCATGGTTAACTGTAGATGGATATATATGTGTGTTCACAATCTAGCATTTTAACTTGAGCAGTCAGAAATGATCCATCCCCTTGACCACAATCCTACATAGAAATCTCAAACCATTCTAATTTAGAGTCAGATTTAGGACCACTGGATCCTCGTTGGGTCTGCACAAAGTGAGAAAAAAGCATTAAACACCCAAACTGCT
>JAOXJM010000019.1:58137237-58151438 GCA_026413425.1 Tringa solitaria
CCCGCCCCCCAGTTTTATTGCCTGCTGTGACACCACATGGTCCCAGGTATCCCTTTGGTCAGTTTGGACCAGGTGTCCCAGCTGTGCCCTCTCTCAACTCTTTGTGCACCCCCAGCCTCCTCACTGGCAGGACACAATGAGAAGCAGAGAAGAGCTTGGCTCCCTAAGCACTGCTCAGCAAGAACTAAAACATCCCTCTGTAACCAACACTTTCCAGAAGAAAGCCCAAAACACAGCCCCATACAAGCTACTACGCATAAATGTAACTCTATCCCAGCCAAAACCAGTACACCATACCATAAGGAAAAACTAAATGTGAAGGATCAGTTCTTTCTTCAAAGTACTTCATTTAGGCTGCTTTCTAGGATATTTAAGAACACAGTAGTGATGATTTCCATAGGAATATCAGCTCAGCTGCATGTACACTGAAAGATGGAATATGCTTTAGGGATTCATTTTTCAGGCATTAATTATTGCCTTTTCATTGACCTTTCAGGTCATTGTGCAGTTTCCTTAGAGCTATAGATTCCACTAAGTCAATGTTTTTACTTCATATAGATTCTTCTCTTTGCCTAAGGCTGAAAGTAGCCTGTGGTCCAAGTTCAATAAGCTGGCAGGCTGGTCTACAACTCAATTCACTGTAAATGAAAATAAAACTTTGGGTTTTTTACCTGTTAGATTACAGAAATTGATTATTTTGTTAACAACTGAAACAGCAGCTGGCTGCACCTTTAAACAGATTGACCAGTTTATGTCTGTGGAATCTCAGTAGGGCAAAGGATCCTTTCCACAAACACAAATTGGGAATTTTTTGCCACTATGGGCCTAACTTTGGAAAAACAGCACAGGCAATTAAAAATATCTGAACACCTTTGTGATCAAACAAAATGCTTATTGTCACCTCACCCACTGTAATGGCAAAAATAATTCTGCATTTAACACTGTTTAGAGAGCTAATGAAAATATTAATCACAGCAAATTTATATTTTTTGAACTTCAAAAACACTGCTGGGATTTTCACACTTACTTGGCAAGTCACTGAAAACAAAACTCAAAAGTTAAAAGGTAAAGGAATCTGGAGGAAAGGGGAAAGTAAAAATGAGAGGAAATCTGGAGCACAGGTCATTTTCTCCTCTCTCTTCCTGGTTGCAGGCAGCAACATTGGAATAAACAGACAAGAAACAGACAAACCCACGGCTCCAAGGCTGGGATCACCTCTACAATTTGGGGATTTCTGATAATGGGATGCTCTACACAGCACCAGGCTTGCTGGCATCACATGGGATTCACCTTCCTGAAAGGCACAATAGGATGTTTACTCACAAGCTAGCAGGGCTCATTGTCAGAGCTTTAAACTAGACTTGAAGGGGGAGAGGGGCAATATCAGGCTTGCCCGTGACAAGCTGTGGACAGGATGCTAGCGAGGGCCCTCTGCCTGTTGCTCCAAGATGTGCTGGGTACAGTGGAGCACACTTGAAGTCTTACAGAGATTAGCTAGGGGGTCCTCTGAAAAAGGTGACACAGCTGACAGCCCAGCTGAGGTGCCTCTACACCAATGCACACAGCATGGGCAACAAGCAGCAGGAGCTGGAAGCCAACATGTGCTTGAAAACTACAACCTGGTTGCCATTACTGAAATCTGGTGGGATGAACCCCATGACTGGAGCCCTGCTATCAATGGCTAGAGGCTGTTCAGAAGGGACAGGTGAAAAAGGAGAGGCAGGTGGGTTGCCCTCTACATCAAGAAATGGATAGTGTGATGAGCTGTCTCATGTGATGAGCTGGTTTAAACCTTATGGGTAAGAATAAGAGACCAAGGCAACAAAAGGAACCTTATGGCTGGTGCTGACTACAGGCCCAATCAAGAGGAACTTTTTGATGAAGCCTTCTTACTCCAGCTACAGGAGGCATTGTGCTTGCTGGCTCTTATAATCCTGGGGGACTTCAACCACCTCAATATCTACTGGCAAAGTAGCATGTTGAGCTGTAGGCAATTCATCAGGAGACCCCTGAAGTGCAAAGATAACTTCTTAAGCCAGGTAGTAAATAGCCCCACCAGAGGCTATTGAGTACACTGAGTACCACAGTCTGAGATTGTTCACAGAGCTCCTTGTTCATCCATGCAGGCCTCCTGGCATTTTTGTCAGACTTCCTCTTTTTTGGGATACATCACTCATGCGGTTGGAGAAGGTGAAGAAGAGATCAGGACCAGACCATGCTCTGTGCAGCAGCAGGGCTGGAAACTACAGCAGCAGTGCAGAACCAATCATCTGGTAACAGGTAAGAAGAAGATTGTACATTACCAGGCCTGAACAGGAAGAGAGAGATTTAGTTCCAGTGTACCCTTCCACTGCAGTTTTTATCTGTAAGAGATAAAGAGAGATTGTTCTTTGGGAAGACAGAAGGAAGATGAGACCACCAAAGAGACCTTATCTCCCAGATATTTAGTAGCATTTTAACGTAGGATGCTTGATGAAGCATTATATGAAGCATTTTATTTGTGCTTAAAATATAAATGGTTACTAATCAACAATTTAGAGGACAAACTGTAAAATGCTGCTTCAGGGAAAAAAAAATTCTATTTCAACAAGAGAGATCTGAAGATAAATCTGAAGCATACTTTGCATCTTTTTATTCCTCTCCTTACTGATGAATACAAATTGTCTTAGCCCAATGCCATATAAATGCTTAAGTGTTAGACTACGTTAACAGAACAATCACCCATTGGAATTGCCTCAAAAGGTAACAAAAAAAATCTAAAGAAAACACTACTAGCATCCACACACATATTTTAAAATGAAAGACCCCTAAAAGCAAATTCATTGCAAAACATTCTGATACAGATCTGAGTCTCTTCCCAAATACCAAGAGCGGGGATAACACCAGCAAGCTGATAGCAGCTTCCTTCCACTTCAATACTAAACTGTTTCTGCTTTGTGTTTCCCTGAAAGTTTGCAGTTTTGTATGCATTTTATAGAATAAATGCAAAACTGAGGCTCTGAAATACTGCAATCCATTAAGCCATAGAAATATAAATCAATTTCTGCATTTCTCAAAGCAGTCAGTCAACAGGCAGGCTAAAAGAAGAAAGATGATTAGCATTTTGGACTTTGTCTGCATATTCCTGATCTCAAGAAATGACCTCCTGTAATCAGTACAAATAATTCATAACTCCATCCAAATTATGAAAAATTTTGCCAGACTGAAGGGAACAGCTGCTGGCACTATACAAACAATAGTGAATTCAAGTATATGCAGAAAAGTCTAAATGGTTGCTCTGCATGAAATGCATTAGATATAGTCACAGGGCAATTACTATTTAGTGAAGTCATGAAGAAAAATAGAGATACTAACTTGCTTCAAGTCCAGAACTCCATTTACAAGCGAAGCCCAGTCACCACCTCTTCCATACTTGTGTTTGAATGGGTTAGTTGCTACAAACCACTACCTTGATACAGTTCCTTTCTATTCTTAGACGTCCTTCTAGAGTTCAAGATCCTGCACAGTTTCTATTCCTTCATGCAGGCTCTTCTGACCAACTTGGGTGCACAGAATGCCTCTACACGTCTGCCATCTGTTCACTTCAGCCAAGGAGCCAGGGTTAGGCTGGCTTGCTCTGATGCAGCTTCAGTTGCAGTTACAACAGTTGCCTGTCAAGCTGTAAATTGGACTGAGTGAGCTTCCTCAGCTTTATCAAATCCCCTTCTTTGAAAATCTAATTCTCTCTGGGTTTGTTTAAAGCTCAGCAGATAGTTGCATTAGCACAGCTGAGGTGGTAGAACCAAGCCAGCTTGAGGCAGTAATTGCTACACAAACTGCTGCTGAAGTCCCTGCATCCCTAAGCCATGGACCCACTCTTCACCGGGAACTGGTCTGACCACTGGTCACCCTTCCAGTGTGATTTTCAAGTGTCCTCTGACTACCTAGCTGTTCCAACATTTACTCAGCTTCTGCATTATTTCCAGTTTATTCACATTGACTTGCTTACATTTTAGCCCATGTCTTTGTTTTCCTACATAAAACTATGTAGTTTGAATGCATCACTTTCTTCTTCCTTGACTTCAATTCAACCCTGACTTTGTGGTAAGCCAGAGCTGGCAGTTGGTAGGACACATTTCTGTGTTTACCAATAACTGCTTTTCCAGTTTTTATCCTGATGAATAGCTTGAGCAGAAATTCCACATTAAATCTTTTCTCTCCCAAGTTGAAATTAAGTAACTGAAGTATTAAAAGCTTTTCAAGATAAGGACAGTGTATGTGTCATGTACTAACCAATTAAGAACAAGTCCCATCCTCCCTTAGAAAGTCAGCATCACAACTTTCAGAATAAAAAGTCTAATTTTGCCAGTTGCCCCTGTAGTGATGGGCCCACTATTATGGGCTGCTAATCATCAGCTGAAAATGCATCTCTCTATCTCTCTCCTTCTCCGATATCACAAGTTTTCATATTCTAAATATGTGATCTAAACTAAGGGCACAGAAGTAGCAATTTTAACCTCCTGCTTTTCAGAAGATAACCAGAAACTCAGCCCTTATTTTTAATAAAAGGTGTACTGGTAGTCTGTCTCCTTCTCTCCCTCCCACTCAAAATTACTCATCAACTAAAGAAAAAAGACAAAACCAACTACCAAACACCCCATATCTGTCCTCTCTTTTTCCTTTGCCTACAATTTTTGCATTTTGCACTCCAATTTCAGTTCCAAGTTTTCTAAAGGAGGAAGCATCTCTCTATATCTAGAGCTGGAAGATAGCAAATAGAAGCCAGCAATAAAAACACCAAAACTTTTCTATAGTTTAAGCAGACAAGATCTACTTTTGCTTTTGTCATCGCAGATTACCTCAACATACTTTAAGAAGTTACAACAGTTACTTCCTTTCTCCTTGATAAAAAACAGTAAATAAGAGATGACAGGAGAATCCCAAAGTGAAAGTTCAGGTACTCAAAACTCTTACACGATGGAGATACAATTCAGCAAACTATCAGACCCAAAGACGTATTTTTGCATTGTTATCTTTCACCTTACATACCTGTCTTTATTAAAGCAAAGTTAACCCAAATCAGGTAATGAATCCTCATCCACTACCAGAAGTACTGAAAGTCATTTTTTGGAATTAATTTTTTTTCCATGAAGAAGAAAAAAAGAAAACCCACTGCTTTAAACTCTTTCTTTGCCTTTCATGGACAGAATTCTGTATCTTGGATACAAGGGTAACAAAAGCCTCTGATGCAATCAACTGACAGGAGAGCCCACCTGAACTCAGTCAGGCCTTCAAAACTTTTAAATTGTAGGAACAATGTGAAGTGATTCTAACATACCTGTGAAGAATGTGAGATTGTTCTCGAAGAGAGAAGTGTGGGATATTATTGTCAGATAGGAATAAACTACTGAGCAAACTACCAAAGTCAGAATAATTGGGATTGTGCAGCTAAGCAGGACAGCAGAGGATTGCAGGGGACTGCAAGTTACACACAAGTCAATACTTTTCTCTGTTTTGGCAAACAGCAACATATGGAGCTGTATTAGAGTGAAGGCTACAAGACAGGAAAAGTAACCCTTCTGTCTTGATCAATGCTGTTAAAATCAGACCTAGCACTCTCCATATAGTTTTAAGTACCATACTTTAAAAAAGATCACTCTCAAATGGCAGCAAGGAAGATTTCCCTGACACTTGTGAACAACACATGGAAATGACATAAGGAAAATGTTTCTACCAGTATGAATATCATGTCACTTAAACAGATTGCCTGGGGAGACTGAAGAATACCAATCAGCAATGCAGCCCAGAGAAAGGGATTCAAACAAACATCTACTGAAGAGTCACTGTGAAGAAGGGTTGGGAAAGAGAAAAAGCCTTAGTGTTTGAGGTTCCTACCAGCCTCATCACCATTTCCCTTACATATCCCTCCAGAATTTCAGATACTTATTCTATTCCAGCTCTGAAATCACAATAATACATAACTATGTTAGGGTGGAGGAGAAAATCTGTGTGTGTTTTTCCCCAAGCTCCTGGTGTGCAGAGTAAGATAACACCCTACAATGCTACTCCCAAACACTATTTGCTTGCTTTCACATAACTTGGAAGATAAATCATAATTTCTCTACTGATCAACTTCCCCATTACTTCTACACAATTTTTTTTCCTTTTAAAAAAAAAAAAATCTAAAAGGTCACAAAATTGATATGCTGTTTGAAATTGCACCAATTTTACTGGGTGGGGTATAAATACCTGATTTTTTTGTCATCTCCTCTTAAAAACAACCACTTTTCACTTAAAGCACTTTATTACCATCTTGGAAACGTATTATACATCCATTACCAAGGAGCCAGTTTTCATAAAATATTGTTGCAGATTCCTGACTCTGAAAGCTGCTCAGAATCTTACATATTTTTTTTAAGCTGTCATCAAGCTACAAACGTATAGGTCACCAAACTTGTGATGAAGACACACCTATTTAAGATGACTACCTATTTAAATTGACTACAAATTTACTAAAATAGAAGGTGGGTTTTACTATTGATTTAAAATGATTTGGGTTACGCAAACTTCTCTCTTGATTGTTTCAGAAATTTCACCTTTGACAGCAAGCTGACCGGGTGGGATACTTTGGTGCAACTGATTATTGCTAATATCCCAAGCAATCATCCACAAGCCACTCTCAGGATCAGGACAATTTCTCCGTATTCTACTTTTCAATAGTGTCAACTAGTTGCATCATTTCATACGCAAATCAGTGATCACCTTGGATTTTCTCTTCCCTGCTTAGCATCTAGCTAGAAAGACACTGACAATGTTACAGCAATACATGAAAACCACAGGGGATTTTAACATGTGAACAACTGCAAACTTTTCAGGTCACATTTAATAATTATAAGAACCTATGGAAGGACACACATATATGCCAGCTGGAATTCTCTCTGCTTCCACAGTCATATATCTAGTTATCTGAAATGCTATAAAAGTGTCTAGTATCAAAACACCCCACTTGAAGTTCAACAAGTTTGAAAAGCTGTTTTAAAACTATTCAGAATGATTAACACTATTGGCAGCAGAATTTCTAAATATTTTCTCCCTCTGTGACACATAAGCATTTAGCAATTTACATGTCAATCCATTCTGTCACACTTGTGAAGTATTCCACCCATTAATAAAAGCTCGTTAATAATTACCTCTGTTTCCCATATAAATAAGTTATAGCCCTGCTCCACAAATACCAGAAATCAGCCAGCCAGGTGTGGCTTGTAAGAGAACTGAGGTTCTTTCAAGACCTACTTTATTTTACACTTTGACACCTCAATACATTTCAGGATACTGCTGTGATAAACAGCATGAGGTGTGTTTCATTCAAGCTCAGGCTATTAAAACCACAGAAGCTGAAGTTCCAAACACTGGTTGAAGTACCATCCTAAATGCAAGTTAGCATGTCTTTTAATTCAATATATCACTTCTCCACAGATGGTCAAAATAAAAGGCCAAGGTTAGCCAGCATTCCCCTTCTCAAGTGGTTTTGCCTTGTAGATTGCCATTGTTTCAAGGTATTAACTGAAGTTTTTAAATACATTTGCCAACTGAAATGAATGCAAAGTAGACCTTTGGGACCTGTCCAAATACACTACTAAGCATATAGATAAAAGACTCCTGAAGCATCATTGTAACTCTGCGGTGGACTCTCAGACTCACAGCCCTATCCATAAAAATGCAGAGGGAATCACTAACATATCAGTGAATAAATGAATCAGAACAAAGTTGTTCCCGACACTTTGTTCAAAATATTATCCAGAAATACTAGGATAAGCCACGAGTCAGGGACTGTCTGCCTTACATGTGCATTGTCCTTAGTACAATGGGATTCTGGCCCCTAGTGCTGTAAAGCACAGGAATACTTTTTGTTTTATTCAAGACTTCCAGAGAGACCAAGAATCAAAACAAACACAACTCAACAAGTACTATGGACCACAAAGCAGATTACCATGTAAAAATAGCAGCAATGCCATCTTAAATTCTTGATACAAATACCCATAACAGTATTTGCTGAATTAATCCAATAATCATGAGTATTTCTCATCTGCTATTCTAAACTGCTTTTGCAGAAGTAAACATCCTCACAGGAGCAGCTAGTTTAACAAGGTGATAGTTCATAAATGTCTTATTTCAATGAGGCTTTGATCTGTCAAGAACTTTTGCACACTACTGACAGTGCATTGCAATTCACTGAATTGGCGAAGGAAATAATAATAATAAAAAGGTATATTTCACTGAAGTTTCATGATCGTGCATTTTAATGCAACTTAAAAATAAAGATTTTTCTGAACAACATTTTTCAGACATTTTCCTTTCTCTAATTGGTAAGAAAGAGCAGGAAATCAATTCTGTGCAAGTCTGACTCAGCTGCAAGTAAACTTATTTTATTACATATATTTGCTTACACAAGTTTAAATATGCATACTTCTCCTAAATGAAATTTACATCTATAAAGTATGTATTCTTCGTGATTTGTGCATTAACAAAAGACAATACTAGTCTGACAGCACTATTTCTACAGGGCATAATTTATTTCTTCTAAATACAGTGTAACAGAGTTTTCATCAAAAAATCATTCCTCTAAAATGCTTAACTGTGTACACAAAGTGCAAATCAAGAACCACACTGAAAGAATTAAGTGTCTGAATATGTCAGAGCATAGAAAAAGAACACAAATGCATAAGCTTTCAAACACATCCTATGAAGTACTCAGCATGACAGTTATAATACCAACTTTTTATACCTTTTAATATCTTTGTGCACCATGCAGATCTGCATGCTATGTAACCAATACATATACTTCATAAGAGGTGTTATTTCACCAAGCAGTGTCCAGCCAAGCATACCTCACGGTACTCTGAGAGAACTCGGCTCTACCCCTGTCAGCACAGCTGAAGCCAAGGGAAGTTCAAGGGAACCTACTAAAGTTGTAACACCAAAGCAGGCACAGGCCACATCCTCCGGGCTCTCATCTAGGGGCAAAACCCATCTTGAGCAGTGTAACTTCAGGTTAATGCATTTTTTGCTCGGGGTGGGGGGGTGGGGGGGAAGGCACATTTTTAGTTGATGCACCTTAACAAGTCTCCTCTGGATTGCAGGCCCAAGGCACACATTCCTCCCGTCCCTGAATTTAGGGGCGGTTCTGCTCACAGTCGGCTCAGACCACCTGCCTTCCAGCAGACAGGTAGCACAAATGCTTTGTAACCGAGTCCAAGCAATGTCAAGGGGCTCACTTTAGGAGTAAACCTGATCACGCCTCTTTTTATTGTGCTCGAGGTAGCACCCAGCTGTCCGGGCTTGCCGTGCAGCCCAGGCCTGCCACCACCGACGGCTCTCCGGCCTCAGCTCCAGGCTTCAACCCTCCGCCCTGGGAGACTGAGTCACCGTCACAATGTTGCAGGGGAAACACCAAAAACAAACAGGCCCACACCCCGCAAAAAAACCAACTTTGAACTGAAGGCCTGTCCGTGCCAGCTCTCTATCTGCGGACCCCGCCGGCTTCCCCACGCCCACCGAGGGAGCCCCTCACGCGCGTCGGGCCACCACGGCCCGCTGCGCTGGACGGAGGGGGCGGCGGTGCCCCCCCTCGGCCTCCCCCCTCCTCAGCCATAGCACCAGCCGGGCCGCCCCCGCCCCGTAGGCCTGGGCCCTGAGGGGAGGCTGTCACTCCGCGGCCCAAGCGACCGCCCTGAGGGTTGAAGACGGCCGCGGCGCGGCCCCGCCTGGGCTCCACGACCGCCCTCCCTCCGCAGCCCGAGGCCGCACGCAGAGCCCGAGGCCGCACGCAGAGCCCCAGGACTGAGCCGAGGCTGGCCCTGCCTCGACCCGCAGCCACCGGGCCGGGCCGGGCCAGGCCGGGCCGGGCCGGCCCCACACTCACCCCTCCCGAGCCCGGCTCGCCCGCCTCCCCGCAGCCACCACCGGCCTGCCCGCGGCGCCACTTGCAGCCAATCCTGGCGCTCTACGGCCTCCAGCGGCGGCCAATACATGGTCAGGGCGACGAAGCGGCGACCAATCACGGCCGAGGGGGCGGGAACGGAGGCAGTGGGCTCGCCCCGGCCACACACAGAGGGGTGGGGCGCGGCAGGATGGAGGCGGGGCGGCGGTGAGGAGCGGGACTGGGGTGAAGAGCGGGGCGGGCCCACCGGCCCGGCTCGGCTTGGCTCGGCTCGGCCCGGCCCGGCCCGGCCCGGCCCGTTCCGGCTCGGCTGCCCTTTCACCAGCCCTCGGCCGGCATGACCGGCCCCTCTACCCTCCTGAGGGCCGCGGTGCTGCCCGAAGGGTGGCCGGTGAGGGCGGAGGCGCACGACTGAGGTGAGCGCTGGCGGGCAGGAGGGCCGCTGAGCTGTTCTCCCCGAGTGGTGCGGAGAAGGCGGGCCCGCCCAGGGGACAAGGCCTGGCCGGCCCTGAGGCAGCCGCGACAGGGACGCCCTGGCGGCCGGCGTGCCTCAGCATTCCGCCGCCGGCGAGCTGCTGGCCCGGGAGTGCTGCCGCTGCTCGGGGTTTCGCGTGCCCGGGCCTGTGTGTGCGCTCCGCTTCTCAATAAATTACCGTTAGCCCTCTGATCAGTCGTTTAATGATGCAGAGGGAGTTCACCTCTGGGCCGGTCATTTTTATCTGAATTTAGAAGGTGTGTGAGTGGATGCAGGCAGGCCCCAGGAACAAACAGGAGACCACAAATAAAGGAACGGAAAAAGTTTGATCTCAATACCTCACAACTCAGAGAGTTTCCGAAGCAGCACCCGGGTGGGGGCACGCAAGTGGGGAACGCAGGGACCGCGAAGCCAGCAAGAGTCCTTGTTAGCCAGAGTCCTTAGCAGCTGTAATGTGCAGGAGCAGGAACAAAAAAGGAGAGCCTACCTCCCTGCTTGGCTGGTATTTCAATAGTTCCAGTGGGCATAGTCCTCCCCCCTGTGCTTTGATCTTCTCCAACAACAGGGCAGGAAGCTCAAGCGGGCAAGATAAGGTGTCCCTGGGCCCATCACAGGCCAAGATAAGGTGTCCCTGGGCCCATCAAAGTCTTATGTTATCTTGGTGGGGATGTTCTGCTCACAGGCTCCAGACCAAACAGCAATTAGCATGACAGATGTGTCTTCCAATGCCCCAGGTGCAGGTCACTTGAGCGTATTTACAATCCTCCTCGCCAGTCTTCCGTTACTTTCCCACCAATCTTCCGTTACTTTCCCACGTAAGGAGATTTTACTTTTTCAGAGGCAGGCACAAAGCAATTTCTTGTTTTGCTGCAGAGAAGTGGGGAAGGGGTGGGTCACGGTGGGACCAAGATTTATGCACTGCAAAGGGAGTTGTACGTTGTACTGAAGAGGGAGATTAAGCCAGAAGACATTTAGTTGAGAGGAAAGACAGATGGGGGCAGAGCAAGGGAAAAGAAGAAAAAATAATGGCCTGACGCAGGAAGAACTCTGGTGTGTTCTGTGCATACAGAAAGCAGGAGGAGAAGCACACAGCTGCAGTGCTGTGTGCTTTGGGATGAAAGCAGGGCACAAACCATGCCGTACAAAGACAAGACATGCTGCACGCTGTCTACGGTGGTGAAGCTTCACCTGTTTTCAACTGCTGTTTTCATAAAGTTGGAATATTGATTTTTATTAGTGTGATTAGTCATTCCTCAGGGAAATCTCTCGTTATCAACTTCATATAGAGTATTTCAGCAACTAGCAGACACATTGTTTGATACTCTTGTGAGTGTAAGCATCCCTACACCCTGTCCCAATAATAAACAGATTCGGTTCTTGCAAAATAAAAAAAAAAAAAATAGAAAAAAGTATTAGATAATGGTATCCTAGCCTGCTTCCATCTGCAACAAAAGCTTTTTAGTGATCCAATGTTACCACGTTGGGTACACTCTAGACAGTTAGGAATGAACATTAATGAACATCAACACTTGTTGAAACACAGCAACCAAGATGGAGAATAAACTTCGCTCCCAAAGTAGGAAAAAAGTGAACACTGTACCTAGTGAAATGTGATTTCTGTGAATGTGTCCCATATTCCTGCTGACATTCAGCAACAAGAAGCCCCAGTCATCCATTTTCTTACAGCTCCTTCCCTTCTCTCTTACATTACCTGTTCAGTTCTCACTGTTTGGCTCTTTGTTCTTCCATGTTTCCTGTAAGTATTTTTCACATCTGTCCAATTAATGCAAGAAAAGTGAGAGGGTTACTAGCTTTCTATGTGCTAATAAATGAGCTAGCATGTTGACTGCTAGCCAGGAAACTAAATAAAAATATAAATGACTAACTATATATATATTTAAATTTGCATTTATATATATATAAAATAGATGAGTGTAATATATCTCTATGTTTACATAAATATAAATGGCTAACTGTAGAGTTCATGGTCAATAGAAGTGATGACTGCTTTCTTCTGTACATAGCTGCTAATTTTTTGCAGAACTTACAGAAATCGAAGTATGTTGAAGATGGTCACCTGACTAATAGGGATGGAGAAAAAGGGAAGGCATTCAATGCTTTTTTTTTGCCTCAGTCTTTAATTAAACTGACAAACCTTGGGCTGTCCAGTCCCCTGAGTCACAGGACCACAAGAGTGGGAATAGCGACTTTCCGTTTGTGGACACTGAAATTGTAAGGGACCAGCTGTATCAGCTGAATGTTCACAAGACCATGGGACCTGATGGGGTTCATACCAGGGTACTGAGAGAGCTGAGGGAGTGGCAGGACCACTCTCAATCATCTACCAAAGGTCTTGGGAGTCTGAGGAGGTCCACACTGACTGGAAGCTAGTCAGCGTTATTCCAGTTTACAAAAAGGGTGTGAGGGAAGACCCAGGGAAGTACAGACCTGTTAGTTGACCCTCAGTACCTGGAAAAAATATGGAGATTATACTGGGTACTATTGACATGTATTTAAAGAACAATGCAATCAGCAGGCACAGTCAACATGGGTTCACAAAGAGAAAGTTAACTAATTTGATATCTTTCTATCACAAGGTCACTCTCCTAGTGCATGAAAGGAAGGTGGTGGGGCAGGTTTTTTATATTTTAATAAGGCTTTTGTTACGATCTGTCACAGTATCCTGGACAAGTTGTCCGTCTGTGAGACGAGTGGGTTCATGGTGTGCTGGGTGAAAAACTAGCTGAGGGGCAGAGCTCAAACTGCTGTAGTGAATGGGGCTACATCTGGTTGGAGAACGGTCGCCAGAGGTGTTCCTCAGGGCTCAATTCTAGGGCAGTTCTGTTCAAAGTATTTGTCAACAACCTGAGTGCAGGAGTTGAATGTTTGCTGATGATACTGAACTGGGAGGTGCTGTTGACTCTATTGAGGGACAAGAGGCCTTGCAGAGGGATCAAAATAAGACTGGAGCATTGCAGAATCATCTGTGGCATGGGATTTAACAAGTCCAAATGCTGGAATCTGCACCTAGGACAGAGAAATGCCAGACACAAGTATAAATTAGAAGAGGAGAGGCAGGAGAACAGCCCTGCAGAAAGGGATCTGGGGGTACCGGTCAACAGCAGGCTCAGTAGTAGTCAGTAGTGTGCCTTGGCAGCCAGGTGGGCAAGCGACACCCTGAGGTGCATCAAACACAGCATGGCCAGCTGGTCAATGCTGTATTCAGCTTTGGTGTGGCCTCACCTTGAATACTGTGTGCAGTTCTGCACCCCACAATGTAGGAAGGCTGTGAAGGTCCTTGAATGTGTCCAGAGGAGGGTAACAAAACTGGTGGAAGGGTTGGCAGGAATGTCCTGTGATGAGTGGCTGAGGACTTCGGGCTTATCTAGCTTGGGGAAAAGAAGGCTGAGGAGTGACTTCATTGCTCTCTACGGCTTCCTGAGAAAGGGAAGTGGAGAGGGAGGTGCTGAAGTGCTGAGCTCTTCTCCCTGAGGTCCAGTGACAGGACACATGGGAATGTTTCAAAGTTGCATCAGGGGACGTTTAGACTTGACATTAGGAAACATTTCTTTACCGAGAAGGTGGTCAAGCACTGAAGCAGGCTTCCTAGAGAGCCAGTTGATGCCCCAAGTCTGTCAGTGTTTATGAAGCATTTGGACAATGTCCTTAATAAAATGCTTTAATTTTTGGTCAGCCCTGAAGTGGTCAGGCAGTTGGACTAGATGATCATTGTAGGTCCCACCCAACTGAAATCCCTTCCCTTCCCTTCCCTTCCCTTCCCTTCCCTTCCCTTCCCTTCCCTTCCCT